>MU224206.1:1314803-1346169 GCA_018584345.1 Thuja plicata
CAATTCATTTGCAATAATATTATATTTTCTATGTACATGTTATCTTATGATCATACTGACCCCACATTAGGTAGATCCCTTTTGTGTTCTTATGTATGTTATGTTTTATTTCCCTTGATTTGTCTTCCTTTGGGGGCATCTCACAGTGGAAACGTAATCCATAGAGTTGCTAATGTTTTCGTTAAAACCATTGCTCCCGTTAAAGTGTTAGCAATGACTTTAACATGGGGGAATACACTTTACTCACTTTTTGCACACACGCACATTTAAAGTACTTTTCAAGATATAAAAACTTTTCCCTTTATGGATTAAAATAAACTAATCCTTAAAGCACGATCACATTTTTACTTTTTTTTAGGATCTCTTGATCCCTCCAGTTTAAATTTACACGGATCACTTGATCCCGCCAGTTTTCAATTTACAATGCTTTGATCCCTTTAAGAATGGATCTCCCTGATGGGTTGACTAGTGACTAGCCACATTCACTAGGCAGTCCAATTCCATCTTTCCAGTTACACTTTTTGTGTGGTTCACAATAAGACATAAGTTATCATTAGGCGAGATAATCACACCCTTTTCTCTCTCTACTTAACTAAGTGATGTCTCTCTTATCAGGATCTTAGGTTTGATAAAGACTTAAGTCCCTTGGGGGCTTGAGGGTTTCTTTATCCATTTTGGATTCAATAAGATTGCCTTTTTTTGTATATTCTCCTTTACCAAGAGTTTGTGTTGAACTCATACTCTTGCTAAAGTGGGGGCTAAATGTATAGTCAAAAAATAGAAGCACTTACATTGTAGACATGTTTAGCCTTCTGAGTAAGTGGTTTGGGGTCATGGAAAGCACCTTGAATGGGTTCCTGATCTTGACATGGCTTCCCCCCCTATTTTGTCCCTCTTTCCACTCCTGTTTAGCCTAATTTCTGCATTCTGGATTACAGACTGGTGATTCTAGGCTTCTTGGTCAGGGTCGACCTTTTAGGTCTATGTCGACCTTGACCCTAACCTAGGTCAGGGTCAATCTCGACCTTGACCCAAGGTTCAAATCTCGGGGTCTCACAATTTTTGGAGGTCGGCCTTTGCAAAAAGTTTTTCCTGCTTTCGGGTCGGCTGTTTCATGGTTCTGAAGCGTTGTTTCCTAAATTATATTTAATATAGGTCCTCTCCTAGGGGTAAAGGATTTAATGGGAATTTAATCCTCCTATGTAGGCCTCCTTAGAAGATTGTGCCCTAATTTCATATAAAAGGGGAGCTTTCTCTCTCATTTTCTCTATGTCTTCTAAGAATCAAGAAGTGATACTAAGTTCTCTATTGAAGCCTATGCATCCTTGAGAAATTGAAAAACATCATTAAGAAAGAAATCAATCAAGCAAGCATTCATTCATTCAAGTATCCATTTCATGAAGGAGATCCATTGGAGGCCATTGAAGGAGTGAAGCTACATAGTGCCCTTTTGGTGATCTCTTCATCCACCTTCTTCCAAGCCCATTCCAAATTCAATAACCCATTCAAGACTTAGTGTTGGAGATCTATAAGAAAGAGATTGAAGACATCCTACCTTTCTACATTCCACATTTTGAGGCGTACTTGTGGATTCAAGGATTCGAATCCGCCACAAGGATCTTTTCAAACAAGGTGAATTTATACATTTACTTTGTCCATTTCTGCAATTTCAATTACAAATATTTGAGGTTAATTCCAAAACTGGGGTTTGACCAAGGCAAACCCCTCCCCCACAACAGACAATCTCCTTTTTCTTGTAGGTACAGGTGCAGAACAGTTGATTTGAAACCAGATCTGGATACCCTTTTTGGCTTTCTTTTGGACAGCGTGAACATAATTTATGTCGGACCTGTGTAGGTCAGGGTCAACATTATTGGGTCAGGGTTGACATTTGTGGGTCAAGGTCAAACTTTTTCATAAGACAACATTGGAACAGAAAAATATTTCTGGGTTTTGTTTGTCTCTGCATTCTGGTTCAGGATCAACTGTCAGTTTTTCCAGAAATAGTCTACAGACCTCATAAAACAACATTCTTTGATCTGCAATATTTGAAGGTTAGTGCATTTATCCTACTTCTTCAATTACTGTGATATATCATTTCCATACTTATAATTAACAAAATTTAAGGTATCTCCTTTGTTATTCTCCTTTTCCAAATAGTTGATTCATTTGTGCATTAGCCCTTCCTTGGGGTTGATCAACTTGGATCTCCCATTTGTGCATTTGAGGGTAAAAAGATAACATCTTATTTTCTCCTTAATCACCATTGCAATACTTAATCAATACAATTCAATTAAGGTTAAGGAATTCAATACGTTCTAGGCAACTTAAAGGACAATTTACACATCAATGCATTACATTTCAAGATAATCAATCAATCCTTCTTAATACATTACATATTCTTAATAAACACATCTCTATTTCAATCCCCTTTACATTCTTATATTGTACACATTTACTTTATATTGTACAACTACATATGATATTTCTCCTAAGACTACCAAAGGCATGGTTATGAAAAGCTTTAGAAAGACCTTAAAACTTGAAGAAAAAGGTATGGGAGAATACAAGCTGGACATGACCCTGTCATTGATAGAACTTCCAACATCACCAAGATCCTATGGAAAACCTTCGTAATCATTCACATCTGTTGCATTTCAAACGCCATAAATCCACAAAGCAACTAGCATGGTTAAGGCATCCACATCTTCTTTAGATAACACAAAAGAATAGTCAGTCTTGGCTTGGATTTACAAGGGAGAACCAAAGGAAGCTGAGGTAAAACATGTGGAAATATCCCTAGAGAAGTATGGAAAAGGATATGATATCCTCAAACAAATTGGATATAAAGGAAAAGGACCTTTAAGCGATAAAGGAAAAGGACTCGTTGAACCTGTACACACGAAATTCAAGGATACTAGAGATAGAATAGGGCTAGGATTCAATAATAAATCTGAAGACCCTTCTTCAAGAGATAGTCCAATTTCTGACAAAGGGAGTGATGAAACATAAGAAATAGAGCTAGAACCATGGTACTATGAAATATTATTACATGTTGGTACGGAGAATCTTGAATATCAAGGAGAGCGTTGTGTACCAAGCTTTGAAGTACCATAAGATCTTCGTGTGCCTTTGTTAGCACAAACTTCTATTCAAGAGATAGAAGAAACAATAGAAGATAATCCATCAGTACCATTGGTCGTAAAATTCACTGAAGATACACCTCGACCACAGGATTTACATCCTAACTAGGGGCAGTTAGTCACATTTTCACATGTCCTTGATTTACCACACTTTGATCTATAAGTAGCTAATAAGGTACATTAGGTGACTATTGTTGAATTCTTAACAGGTCTAATGACGAAGTAACTGACTCACATGATTATGAGTGGGATGAGCTATATGTTTCCACATAGGACATTGAAATAGATGTCATTCACATGTTTGCAGCTCCGTCGACACACAAAGAACATTCTAACACCACTCCTAATAGTGTTGATATTCCCGAAGTAGAGGAGGAATTCCTTCCCCAATTCATTGATGAAGAAACATGTGTTCTCCTAGGTATAGAAGAAATTCAGAGGTGACAAGCTAGGAGTATCCTCCTACAAAGAGATGAAGAAGAAGAATACTCAACTGACGAGTCACTAGAGTTTGGTCCACATATTACTAACAATGACCCTTTTAATGATGATCTGAATCTTATTTATTTAAACATCGAAGATATTAACTTAATAGAACATGTCATGTTAGTTAATAGTCTTGACGCTGACGTGATGTTGTCCTTCCCAAAGTCTGATTCCTTGTCTTTAATAAACCCAAAACTAATTGATTGGACTAATACAGATCCTACTCCTATCCTCGACTTTCCCAATGACTACACCTTGGCTTGCTACCTAAACACTTGTGAATCTTACCCTTCTTTCACCAATGTAAGGAGCGTGAACATGTCACAGGAGAATATCAAGTTTCTCAGTCAAAAATTGAAAAATAAAAATAAAAAGAGAACTGATGGTGAAAATCACGTCGTGGCAATGTCAGATTCTAAAATAGTAAAAAAATAAAATGTATCTAATGGTGAAAACCTCTCAGAGGCGCCAAAGGATGAGATTCTTGATATCCTCCCTGAGCACTTTCAAGAAAGATCTTCAGTTCTGATAGAACCAACGCAACCAGTTAACTTGGGCACAACTGAAGATCCTCAAATATTACACCTAGCACAATCTTTGTCAAAAGAGGAGAAGACAAAGTTCACTGAGTTCCTGAAAGAGAAAAAGATTAACTTTGCATGCTCTCATACATATATGCCTGGACTGGATCCTAAATTGATAATGCACCATCTATCTATAGCTCCCAGGATCAAACTTGTGAAACATAAACTAAGAAAGATGCATCCTCATGTTACATTGCTAGTAAAAGCGGAGCTAGAGAAATTGTTAAAAGTTGGATTCATCTGAGTCATCGCTTACACAGGATGGATCTCCAATGTGGTCCCAATATCTAAATTAGATAAATCTATCAAGATTGGTACCGACTTCAAAGACTTAAATAAGGCATGTCCTAAGGATGATTTTCCACTGCCTAATATTGATATGATCATAGACCTCACAACAGGCTACCAAATGTACTCACTAATGGATGGGTTCTCAGGATATAATTAGATTAAAACTGCTCCTAAAGATCAAGAGAAGACTGCATTTACATGGGCATGGGACACCTTTTGCTGGAATGTCATGCCATTTAGGTTAAAGAATGCAGGTGCTACGTATCAAAGAGTAATGACCACTATATTCCATGATATGATGCATAAAAACATGGAGGATTACGTGGATGATGCCTTAGCTAAATCAAAATAATGAAATACTCATATTGAAGACTCTAGGAAGATATTGGATTATATGGAGCAATTTTAACTAGGGCTCAATCCAAAGAAAGTGTGCCTTTGGAGTGTAATTAGGAAAGCTCCTAGGATTTACTATCTCAGCAAAAGGAATTGAGGTAGACCATGGCAAAGTCAAAGCTATACTAGAAATGAATCCTCCACACAACATTAGTCAAATGAGAATATTGCAAGGGAGACTCCAATCAATTAGGATGTTCATGTCACAACTTGTGGATAGAGCACAACCCTTTACCAAATTACTACATAAAGGGGTCACCTTCAAATGGGATGAACATTGTGAAGCCAACTTCAAAGAATTAAAAGAGTACCTAGCTACTCCTCCTATTCTTATGGCACCCATCCATGGAAAGCCATTACTGAATTGTATATTTTAGCTACATCCACCTCGTTAGGAGTATTACTCACACAAGAGGATGAAACTAAGAAAGAAAGAGCGATCTACTACATCAGTAGGACACTAGTCTCCTATGAACTCACTTACAATATTATTGAGAAAGCATGCTTAGCAGTTGTCTTTACATCAAAAAAATTGAGACATTACATGCTATCACATTCAGTAAGGCTCATTGCAAAGATAGAACCTTTAAAGTACCTCCTAAGCAAAACAACATTAACAGGACGTCTAGCAAAGTGGGTCCTCATTATGAGAGAATTTGACATTGAGTATGTGGATAGGAGGGCTATTAAAGGACAAGTCCTCACAAATCAATTGGTTGATTCACCACTTCAAGATGACGAGCCTTTAAGGATTGAGTTCTCTGATGAGACAATTATGCATTTGACTGAACACCCATTTAAGATGTACTTTGATGGTTCTTTCATGCAACAAGGCTCTGGAGCAGGGGTTCTATTCATAACTCCTCAAGGCTACAAGATGCCCAAGTCCTACAAATTAATGTTTCCATGCACAAATAACATTTTTGAATATGAAGCATTGGTAAACGGTCTTAAACTTGCCATAGAATGGAAGATTGTAGAGTTACACGTGTATTGTGACTCCCAACTCATTATCAATCAAGTCAATGGAGATTATTAGATGAAAGATGAGAATTTGATGCCCTACAAGCAACTGGTTGATGACCTGAAGAAGTACTTTGTCTTCATCACATTCCAGCAGATCCCCATAATAGAGAACAAAGCCGCAGATGCTATGGCTACATTAGCATCCATGTTACAACTGGAGGAACATCAATTCCTCTATGACTTCTTGGTGGAAGAATTATCCTATCCTGCCTTTGATACCCCTCAATACCAAGCAATTTGTGCTTTGAATGCCCAAGACCAATCTTGGTATGTTAAAATCATTACTTACCTAACTGACCAAACCATTCCCAATGATCTATCGAGAAATGAAAAATGAGCCTTAATTAGGACAGCATCGCGTTATGTTCTCATAACTAATAACTTATATTGATGAGGTCTCAATGGTACGCTTCTTATATGTTTAGAACTCGAAGAGTCGGATCATGCATTAAAAGAAGTCCACGAAGGTGTATGTGGATCACATTCAAACAACTTTTCACTAGCAAAGAAACTACTCAAAGTAGGCTATTACTGGCCTACAATGGAAAAGATGCTATTCAATTTTCAAAAACATGTCATAAATGCCAAACACATGGAAATCTCATCCATGCTCCTGCTAGAGATATTATACCTTTCATAACACATTGGTCATTTCAACAAGGGGCCTTTGACTTGGTTGGACAAATATATCCTAATTCTTCAAATAGACACAAGTTCATCATTACAGCCACTAAGTATTTCACAAAGTGGGTTGAAGTCGTGCCACTAATCAAAGCCACTAGAAAACAGGTGGCTATGTTCATCTTGAACTACATTATCTGTAGATATGGGATACCCTCTTCAACTGTAATAGACAATGGGGGCCAGTTTAAAAACCAAGACATTGATGACCTTTGCAAATAGTTCTACATCACTCAACATTGCTCCTCAATCTATTATCCTAAAGGTAATGGAGAAGCTGAGGCATCTAACAAGAATATTCTTAAGATCCTACATAGAACCGTGAGTAAGTCTAGTAGAGAATGGCATTTACAACTAAATCTGACACTATGGGCCTACAAAACAAGCATCAGAACACCAACTGGGGCCACAAAATTTGCCCTAGTCTATGGCGCTAAAGCGGTACTACCTATTGAGGTTGAAATCCCATCTTTGCAGATATCTTTACAAGGTCTTGTTACTAATGAGCAATACCGCATTGATAGGGTGAATGCATTGGAATTACTTGATGAGCGCAGGCAATAGGCGTTCGATCACCTAAAAGTGTACCAAGCACGAATTTCCAAGGGGTATAATAAAAATATCAAACCACGATAATTTCAAGTGGGGGATCTCGTCCTAAAGGAGAATCCTAAAAACCAGCCTAACAAAGAGCAGAAAGGAAAGTTTGAACCTAACTGGTTGGGACCTTATGTTATCACTGCTACTTTTGGGACTGGATCTTATCAACTAGCTACACCTGAGGGAGATATTCTTCCAGATCCTATCAATACTCTACATTTGAATCGGTTCTACACTTGATGTTTGGCTAGCAGAGCCGGTACAATGAAAATCTCAGAAAATACCAAAAACATCATAAAATTGATCCTAAAAAAAATCTTTAAAATAGTGGAAAAAGTCCTGAAGAAAAGGTATCCTTGGTGAAAACCTGGCAAATAGGCGCTTTGATATTACAAAAACATTCAAAAAAGTAAAAATAGCAAAAAATTTGAAAAAGAAAAAAGTGCCTTGATGACAACCTGGTGAAACATGCACCTTGGTAGCAAAAAGAATAAATAAGTTTTTTCCAAGTGGTGAAAACCTGGTAATCAGGCGTCACTTGTATTTTGTGCTCTATCTATCAATACATTGTTGATACTAGGCCTTCACGATTACACCTGTGCTATGGGATGACTTTGTTTCCTTACGAAAATCTTATCCTTGCTTGGGATTTGTCTGCATTTCTATCTTAGGATCAAGTCATTCTGCACTAGGGGTGTCTTTTCTAGCATGTTAGGTTGTGTCTACTAGGTTTTCATAGGATGGTTTGTCTCGTGACACAATACTTCTCGATGCTTGCACCAAACTATCAATTTCATAAAACAAGGATGGCACAAACATTACACTAACCTAAATGGTGTTCCTAAGACCTACATTAGATTGGAAATAGACACCAGGACATCTACACAGACATGGAATACATATTGCTTGAATTCCAACTTTTGATTGATGAATCTCTACTACGCTTGAAAAATGAATCAATAGTATACTACTTAAACACAGTTTGATTTTGGTTTAATTATAACTCTTTTATGTACCCATGATGTTTTAACTGGGGGCATTTAAGCAGTTATGAATTTTATTTGATTGATTCACAATTGATAATTGTTATATCTTCTGAGTTACTCCATGATGTTTGTGCAAAAATAAAGAGTCGCAAGGATAGGGGGCATAATGTTTTCTTGGTTTTCTGTGTATGGTGATTGTTCTAAATGATCCTATACATTCCACCTAACTTGGATGTTTATGGTAAGAGCTACCAACATGAGTGGATAGCCGCATATATCTCGATCTTTGTTATGTGTAAACTACGGTGAGGTTGAAACAATTTCCTTGTCCATTTTCTAAAAAAATTAGATTCTCACTAAGGTATACAAAGCATAATGTACCCAAGGATATGAATTTTCAAGGTCATTGCGGGTCCAATATCTTACCTTACACAGATTCTGATATAGTAAAAGGAAGGTGACTATTTTGTTATCCTGGCTTCTATGTCTTAATGCCTAAGTCTATTTCTGACATTTCATCTAATACAAATAGTATTCATACTTTCATAATATCAGTGGGTATTAGTGATGGTTTTACTATTAGGTGGTATCCATTCCGTCAAGTGCCCAGTAATGATAAAAATGATACAATATTTGCAAATCAGCGACAAGTCCTAAAAGTTTGCATATAGTTGCATTTAGGATTGCATGATTCATTTGAAAGAACAACATCAGGACTTGAGCTTAAAATGATTTCTTGATTCATCCGAAATCCAAGTTCATTACATAATCCATGATTCCTGAAATCTCTGATCTATCAAGAACGAAATCGAACTCACCTTTTTAAACGTGATTAACTTGGTACCTGTGTGTTTACTCTTAACACACCGTCTTTCCTTCACTTATTCTGATCCATTCTTTCTTGACCTAACCATTCCATGCAAGTGATACATTCTTTCAACAGAGGGATTTCATTCCCGAGGGGGCATGATCACACTATCATCAATCAAATTCTTGCTTGAAACAACATTAAAAATGACTTCGTTATCAAGCAACTAGGGGCATGACAATTTCCTTGACTAAGTCAGAACTATTGGATAGAAAGCTCTGGTTCTTATAAGCTGGATATCTTGTGTTTCCTCATTTTAAAAAGATTCTTATTAAGCTCCTGGTAGCTTCATACTGACTTTTGGACGACAACCAAGTTCAGAATCAGTATTATCAATCTTTGGACTACAACCAAGTTCAGAATTGGTATCTTTAAGATCTTTGCATATTGACCTTTGTTCGATCAAGTTCAAATTCAATTCTACCAATTTAGTTCAATCAAGTGCAAGATTTATCTCATCAGGCATTTTGTTCGATTGTGAGTGAAATTCTCAAACTTTCAGAAGTCAACATCAAAAACTTTCTTTGAATCAAATGCGCTGCTCACACATCAATTCAAAGAGGGGCAAATGTAACCAACTGGATTTGGTTTTCTCTGACCATAGACCCTATTTTCCCTAAGTGTGATCATACCCCCAATTATGTCCTCTCAACTCTTCAATCGGCTGGCATAATTCATTCGAATCAGATTTAATCTCCTAAGTGATCTAATCACTAAATTTTATTAATCACCTAATCCAATCCAATCAAATCAATTTTAATTCAAATTAATTCAAATCAAACCTGGCCAAGGTAATTAATTTAAAAGGAATTAAATAAATCTTTATTATATTTAAATCACTTGCAAACCCTATCTTCTAGATTAAATTAATCTAATTAATTGGCTATAGTCTTGATTAATTATCTAAAGCAATCAAAGGCTTGAATAATTAATTTTCCCATTTTTGAATGAATGTATTAATTATAATTCATTTTATTAATATTCCTCTAAACCCCTAACCTAACCTACCTCAACCACCTTAACCATGGGTTCAAACCCATCCCAACATATTCCCCCCATGCTAAACCTAATCCTAATCTTAATAGTATTCTAACCCACTTCCTAATGCTGTCACATTCCTAATTTTATGATTAGGAATCCAACCCACTTGAGAAAGTCAATTTTCTCAAGCTTGACTCCCTCTAAGTCCACCTTCTCAAGCTTGGACTTAGACCCCTCACCATGCTTCTTTTTTTTTATCGGTAATAGTGAGATATTTTATTAAATGCAGAATATAATATTTACATTTCAAGTGTGAGTGCCCTATTTTGCACAGGCATGCAACTAATCGTAGACCATTACAATCTAATCAGAACAACAAAAAAATAAAAATGGATGCTCAGTTATTTCATCCGGCATATCTGTGCTTCCTTCCATGAGTTCTGCACTTGCTCTCGATTACAGATCTTTTTCTTATAACTATGCCATTCCATATATACCGGAGGTGCATCAAAAATCCACATTATGTTTGGATATAGACATAATTGTCTAGAGGTGGCCTTATGGCCCATTTAAAATTGGAGTGTCATTCTTGGCTGTGCTCCATATTATATAAACTACCAAAAAAGTATATGTTTTTTTCCTTTATGGCGAGCAT
Organism: Thuja plicata; assembly: GCA_018584345.1. NCBI lineage: Eukaryota > Viridiplantae > Streptophyta > Pinopsida > Cupressales > Cupressaceae > Thuja > Thuja plicata. The sequence continues at coordinate 1,325,501 of MU224206.1, forward strand.
CACTTACATTCTTACTTGGTTTCTTCAAACTTGGGGTGCTCGACGTGCGTTCCACATAGTCCATCTTCTATGTGGGACTTGCAGGTTCAGAGCCAAATCTCTGTCAGCCAGTGATGGGGGTCACTCCCTTATTGCTACTTTGATGGTCTCCCACCCAATGATTCTATCCATGCGATAATTATCTTTGTTTATTCCCCACGACCATTGCACAGACGGGATGATGCCTTGCACTCTTTCCCGGTCTTCATCAGCAATTCCTTCGATGATGTTGAAACCCACTCTCGGCCATGCCCATTCAAGGAAAGAGTCCATGCCATCCAGGAGATCCGTGTTGAATAGCTCCACCATGACCTCCCGCACCTCCTCGTGTTCCACTTCCAGTTCTAATTCCCATGCCAGCAGCATCGAGGGAATGTCCACGTTTAGGCGGCCTCTGTGGGTGGCCTCGATGAACTTTGGGTCCAGAGTGTCTATAACTGCATCCTCTAGATCTTTAGAGGACCACTTCATCATCTTTCAGACTTGATTGGCTTTGATTTTGCCAAAGAAACCTTTTTGCTGCTTGTTCCTCCCCGGTTTGAGTGTGAATGTCGCCTCCATCTCTGCAATCTCCAAGACCTGTGCTAAAAAAACTTGCAATTTTATCAGTTCCACAAAAAATGAAGAATAACTAAATGCATTTAAAGAGTGTGAGGAGGGTGTGACCATTTATGTGGATCCCAACATATTGATTTGAAATTAATCAGAGATTTTAGTGGTTAATAATTCCATCCCATTGGTGTCCCATCTTCATCAAACTCCTATCCTTTTACCCACCTTTAGTCCTTCTGATGATTAAGTTGGCACAGGCCAGAGTTGTAAATTCGCATGGCATTATTGTGCTTTTTTTCCCAAGTGTCTAAGTGACATCATTTCATCATTTATGAGGGGATGAAGTGTAAATACCCATTTTCGCCGCCACTACCAGACAATGATGTTTTGAAGTGGATTGAGATGTTGTCAGGTCCTTTCCTTCCCTCTTTTAGAATTTCATGTCCCATCAGTCTAAAATGAAAATGTAATCGCATAGTTTCCCAAAACTGCAATTTTGTCAATTCTTATGACGATGGCTAAACCCTGTGTAGAACAGCTGGCATCTGTCACTCTTCATCTTCCATGATAATATTAGTGAAGATTTCATATTGTTTATTCCCCACCACATTAAAATTGGCAGCCCAATTTGACAAGCAATCAACCTCAATATTACCTGCTCTTCTAACATGTGAAATTTTGAATTTCTCATAGCCGTTGAGTAGTTCGGATATGTGATTGATATATGATTCCCATATGTGACCTTTTTGGATGGCCCCGATGATGACAGTTGAATCCCCTTCTAGGTGGAGATTTTTAACTTCTAGCTTAAGCCCCATTTTGACCCCAAGCAATGTTGCTTGCACTTCTGCCATGTTATTTGTCCCTTCATTTATCCTTTATGCTTCCAATGCAACTAAGTTGCCTTCCCAATCTCTCAAAATGGAACCAATTCTGGAGACCCCAGGGTTGCCTCTAGAGGCCCCATCAAAATTTATTTTAATCCAGTCCTTGTTGGGTGGTTCCCATTTAACGCCTTCCTTCTTGGCATGAGTCTTGTGTTTCGAGCCATTCCCCCATGAGCGAATTTTTATGCCTAGCCATATATTTTGAATCTTTGAGTCCCAATGAGTGAACGAGCATTTCATGGGTCTGTTGTTAGCTGATGTGGTCATAATTTCCTCAATTGAGTTGTTTATTCTTCTCATGAGCATGGTTAGAGTCTCTTTTTGGTCTTTGAATGTTCTACGGTTCCTCTTTTTCCAAATTTCCCATAGTAGAGCTGAGGGAGAATTATCCCATATTGCATCAAGATGGGACCGGCTAGGGGCAGAGGGCCACCCCAGTAAAATACCATTAAGTATATTTTGTAGGGGGCCATGCCATCCCAGATTTTGTTGGATCATTGCCCAGCAAGAATATGCGATTTTGCAATTGACCAAAAGGTGATCAACATCCTCTTCCGCCTCACCACACATTAGGCATTTCATGGGTTCTAAAATACCAAGTTTTTTCCTTCTCTCCCCTGTCAAGATTCTACCTTTGGATGCCAACCTTGTGAAGACCCCAACTTTAGGAAGGCAGTGTTTGTTCCAGCATAGCTTTGTGGGCCATTGTTCTTCCCCATCAGCCTTTTCTAGAATCTGGTAGCCCAATTTGACTGAATATTCTCCTCTTTTTGATGCACACCAAATCACCATGTCCTTGTCTAAGGAAAAAGGGATCCTTATGTCTTTCATTATGTCTTTTTGCTGATCTGATAAGTTTTCCTGCATCTTTGTTTTCCACTGCCATTCTCTGTTATGAATTTCACTAGTCGGTTCAATGTAGTTTGATATATGTTCCCCCAATCCTGAGTGAAATAGTTTTGAAGATCATGTAGATTTCCATTTGTTTTTAGTGTTGGGAGTCCATTCCATGAGTCATCCCAAAATTTTGTTGATTTCCCATTTCCAACATTCCAAGATATGTGATCCGTGATTATCTGTCGGCAAGAGATAATGAAGTTCCACATTGCAGAGCCCCGGGGAGGATTTCTGATGGTGAGAATGTGGTTTTCATTGGGGTTGTCAAGGTATTTAGCTTTTAGGATGTGAACCCACATGCAATCTAGTTTCTGTTGGATTTCCCATATTAGTTTGGCCCCTAGTGCAGTGTTCATAAGCTGCCAATTTCTTATTCCCTCGCCCCCCTCTTTCTTGGGATTGCAAATATTATCCCATGCTAGTAGAGGGATTTTATCATCCTAAGACAATCCATTCCAAAATAATATCCTCATACCTTGACCAAATTTATTTAAAATGTTGGTTGGAATCCTTAGACAGAACATTGGAAAAATAGGATTTGCTGAGATTACTGATTTTAACATAGCCTGACATTTTTTTTGAAATAGTGGAGGTTAGGTCAACCCATATTTTTGATTTTTAGGCACCCTCAAAGAGTGGGATCCCAAAATATTTGGATGGGAGGGTTCCCTTACTTGTGCCCAAAACTTTACAAATGTCCCTTTGTCGTTGAGGGCGAGTGTTAAAGAAATATATTTCTGGTTTCAACCAGTTGACCTGTTTTCCTGAAGCAGAGGTGTATTTGTCCAATGTTGAATTCATAGTTCTCACTTCTCTGCAAGAGGCCTCCCCCCAGAAAGGTGTCATCAACAAATTGCAAGTGTGAGAGGGTCGGCACTCCCATCGCCACCTTGATTCCTTTCCACACATCTGAGATTTTTTTTGTTTAATAAGTCTGCCTAGAGCCTCTGCCATGATAACAAAGAGAAAAGGGGATATTGGATCCCCTTGTCGAATGCCTTTGCGTGTTTTTAAAAATCCCTGTGGGCTTCCATTAACTAAGATAGAGAGCCACACATTACCCATGCATCCTTCTATCCATTTTATTCATTCCTTTGCATAACCAAACTTTGCCATGATTTTGGAGAGGAATCTCCTATCCACCTCATCATAAGCTTTCCTGATGTCGAGTTTTACCAACATCCTATTTGTCTTTTCTTTCTAGACCATGTAGATTGCCTCATGGGCCACAATGATCCCTTCATATATCGAGCGCTCCGGGGTGAAACCGCTCTGCTCTTCTAAAATAACTATTTTCAGTTTGTTGGCCATTGTTTTGGATATAATTTTGTAAATGAAATTACAAAGGGCTATAGGTCTATAATCCCCAAAGCTAGAGGAATCAGAATTTTTGGGGATCAATGTGATGAGGGTGTTGTTCATATCTTTGAGGATGAATTTTCCTTTGTGAGCCTCCTCAACCAATTCCCATACCTCTGTCCCCACAAGGTCCCAAAAATGTTGGTAAAAGAGGGCAGTGAACCCATCCGGGCCTAGAGCCCTGTCTCCCCCTATCCCAAACAGGGCATTTTTTACTTCCCCAATAGTTGTTGGTCTCAGGAGGGATGCATTTTGGGCCAGGCTTATGCATGATGGGATAGTGTTTAAGATGTCCTCATAGTCGGTGTTTTGTTTCCTTTCTGCACAAAAGATTTGTGAGAAGTATCTCACTGATTCCTCCTTGATGTCTCGCTCCTTTTCAAAAATGAGTCCCTGCTGATTTTTGATAGAGAAGATTTTGTTTACTGCCCTTTTCACTTTAGCAGAGTTGTGGAAAAACTTTGTGTTATGGTCTCCATCCTTGAGCCACATCTCTCTTGATTTATGCCTCCAGTATATCTCCTCCCGAGCCAATGTTTCCTCATATTATTTTTTTAATTGTTGCTCCTGTAAAAATTCCACATTAGTCATTCCATTGGTAATAATGTGCTCATTTAGGATTTTCAGCTCCTCTTCTAATATGAATTTCTCCACAAAGATATTTCTGAAACTCTCCCTATTCCAAATTTTCAGCTTCTCTTTAAGGAATTGAAGCTTTTTGCAAAAGATGAAATCCAGGTTCCTAGCTTTGATTGGTGCATTGTTCCACCATGATTTCACCATGTCATCAAAGCCATCATCCCTAAGCCACAAAGCTTCAAACTTGAAAGGGCATCTGTTAGGGATAAAATCCTCTTGTATTCTCAATCCAATGGGGTAATGGTCTGATCCTGTTATCGGGAGTATCTTTGCCCTGCTTATCCATTTCGTAGCTATCCAATCCCTTGCTAGTAGAAATATATCAAGCTTCTCTTCTATATTGCTGAAATCCAATCTGCGGTTTGTCCATGTATAGTCTCCACCTTTTAGTTCTACCTCCATTAATCCATTATCCATGAAGAAATTTTGAAAGTCCCTCTGACTTTTTCCAGCCCATCCACGACCACCTTTTTTGTCTTCTAGCCTTGGGATGGTGTTGAAGTCACCCCCAAGGATAAAAAGTTCAGCTGGATTATCCTTCAGGACTTTTGAGATTTCCTGCCACAAAATGAGCTTGAGAGAAGGATTATTGGGTCCATAAATCTTTATAATGTTGATATTTTTGAGAAGTTGCTTGGATGCCACCCTCGCCCAAATCTATGATTTATGTTTTTGAATGATATCAATGTTTACTGCCTCTTCCTTTCCTAAGAGAGCCAGGCCTCTCAACGCACCTTCTACATCCATGAAAAAGCATTTCCATCTCAGAAATTTTGCAGCAAACAAAGCATAGTCCTCATCCTTGAGTTTGCTTTCTTGAAAAAGCACTAGATCGGGTTTCACCTGATCAAAACACCGCTTGATCAGATGAGCTTTGTCAGAGGCGTTATAGCCCCTAACATTCCAAGATAGGATTTTCATTGCTCCTGGGAAAGGGCGTTACCCTTTAACAATCTCAATTTGTGTTGGCTACTTGCACTTCCAACCTTAGCAAGCCTCATTTTTAGGGTACTTGCCCCTCTCTTTTTCTTTTCTCCAAAGGCAACTTTAGCCCTAGAAGAGTCTGTTTGTTCTATGGTTCTGACTTTTATGATATCGAGCTATTCTAAGAGACCAAGAAAGTCTACCGTGTCAAGGTCTTCCCCCTCTTCCCAGCTCTTGTGGCCCACACTATTCCCCTCACTGTCTCTAGATCCCTCAAAGGATTCCCCCAGGTTCCTGATAGGAGATATGGGAATGTCCTTGATCAGGGTGCTTGTGTTGTCAACCCAGGTAGCAGGGACATACTCCTTTTCCTCCTCAGCCATCACAATAGACATGTTCTGTCTGGGGATGACACCTCTAGCAGAGCCAGTCCAATGCACTTCCGGAATTGATTTTGGACTCTCTGAAGGGTTGATTTCAGTTGTGGATCGATCTGTGTGCCTCTTTGGACTGGTAAATGACAAACCCTCATGGGGTTGGGTGGGGTGAGGATCAGTGATGAGATTCTCTTTGCATGCGTTCTGCTCCCCCAGATGTGTGGGCATTAGAGTTTCATGACTCTGAACTGGGATTGTGCTTGCAGGGGGTGGTGTTTGGTTAAGGGTTTGCAGGAGCTAGCTTATTAGAGTGAGGGTTGTCATTCCCGCAAAGATTTATGAGCTTATCTAAATGTGGGAGAGGGGATGGACTAGGAATAACTTCAAGGTTGGGTTCAATGTGGGAGCTCTCACCTTTTTTGGCATGTGGGTTATATTTCTTACCGCAGCTTCCCCTGTTTTAGGTTCGATTTGAATCTCCTGTTGTCCTTTGTCACACAAAAGCTCTTCCCAAATCACACAGATCCATTTGCCTTTACCCAAATCCATGACCACATTAATCTCCTCATCCTCTTGGCATGTTTTTTTAATCAGTTGTTTCTAGATTCCTTCTCTAGATCTAATTTATAGGGTTTCGGGCAGAGGAGTAGCTTCATTCCAAAGGATTAAAATCTTGATGTAGGTTGACAGATCTTTCTTATTTAGGGTCTCCCCCCAATCTAAAAAAGTTCCCCACATGTTCCCCACCATTGTTAGGGTTTCAATGTTCCAGTATTCCCGTGGGAGGGTTTTGAGGTTAATCCATAGAGGGATGTTCACAAACATGTGTTTGGATGGATTGAAATTTGGTTCCCAATCTTTGATGTATAAGCACAAACCCTCCATAAAATGAGGTCCCCATTGAAGAACTTCCATCTTTGCATTCTTTGTGGGGCATGTCACAAGGTAGAAACCATTTGGAAGGGTTTTTAGTGTGCAATCTGGGCTAGCATGCCGATATAGCCATGCTTTGATTTTTTCATAGGCCGTCTAGGAGCCCGTCCATTTAAGAAAAAAAGCTTTGCTTCTAAGAAAATCATGATTATCACACCATCCTTTATGTTGAATATTAAGAAAAGGGGTTGCAGTGGTGGGTTTGGGAGTTTCTACCTCTCTACATTCGGTGATCTATTTTGTTTGCTTTGGTCACCAGAGATGATGCTCGATATCCTTGAATCTGGCAGGAGCCCCCTATTGGAACCCATTTCCATTGTTCTTTTTGGAAGTGAAGCGATCATTTGCTCGGTTGTTCTCCGAATCCTGCCATGCTCGGTAAGGTTGTCTAGGGTGCTTGAAAATTTGGTGAGGGCACTGATTGAAAGGCCACTGACGCTCAGTCTTGCCCCTGTAGTTGAAACCCGAATGTCACCTGAAACCCTGGTTCAAAAAATTTGACCGTTGCCCCCCGCGCTCCATCTCTAGTTGATCCCTCACCATGCTTATTAATTGCTCCCATTAATGCATTATTAATGGAGATTCCTCAAGCCCATGCCTCATCAATGACTTTTGCATTAATGCCTCTTACACCTCATTAATGGTTTTTACACCTCCATTAATGAACCTTGTCCCCCTCTCTCTCCTCATTTCTTCTATAAATAGAATGAGTTTTTGAGCTCAAATGGCCCTTAATTTTAGAATTGAAAAGCATTGTTATGCTATTTAGATTAATTGAAAATCCATATTGCATTGTAGTTTTGATACTATGCATTGTTATTATCGCATTTTTTAGAGCTCATATGCATGTTTAGTGAGCATTTAGATTAGTTTTCATTAAAATCTTCCATTCTTAGGTTGTATATGTCCCTGATTTGTGCATAATCTGAGGCAAGATTATGACATTCTTCAAACTCCTCCTAGATAGGAAGTAATAGATCGGTTTTAGTGTTTAGCTTGAAACCCTTGCTTTTTATGCTTTTTCACTAATATAATGATCTATTGAAGTGTCGTGTTTCAGGTAACAAGTGCACAATTTAACACACACAAATCTGATCACCTCTCAACATTTATGAAGCCGTAGTCATCAAAATTATATCCCTTCAGCACGCACGACTGCATAAATATGAACAAAAAGATCAGTGTCTTATCCATCTACCTTCTTGCAGCATGAAACGTAGAGCCACCACTACAAAAACCCTCAACAACATAAAACATTCAAATATATGTCTCAACGGTCACTCCTGGCATGAAAATTCTATCGAAGGCCGAGATCAAACCTTAAATATATTTTTAAACATGACTGTTTGATCAATCCTTAAAACACCCGCGAGCCTGTAAGCCCAGGACACATGACAGTTCCATGAAGCACTTTTGGTCCCACTTGACTTTCCTCATCAACCTAGACAGGTTTCAATCAGGTGTGATCTCATGATGAATATCCTTGGGGCATCTTTGGATCAAGGCATCATGTCTATCGTCCCATTAAAAGAGATTTGTCCCACCTTTATGCTCCTTTTTTCCCAACCAAGTCCCACCACTAGCCACATGTCACACACGTGTGATTCCTTGAAAATTAACCTCATCACATCTATCATTCATGAGATTGTGCCTACCGTTGGACCAACTTTGATCTAATTGAAGTTTATCTTCCTTTAACTTTGAAGAAGCCAACCCCGCGATCTTAAGACAAACACTTGTCACTCAGGCATGATGTCGCTATGAGTATCTTTGGTGTAACTTCTGATCAAGGCGTTATGCCTTCCGTTGGACCAACTTTAATCTGTTTGACTTATAAGTCATAAAACACCACTGAGACTTTAGACTTAGGAAAAATTAGTACAGGCCTCGCTAGGACAAAGGAGTTAAATAGAAATGGCCCCCCGAACGACGACTTAAGACATATGGTTAAAATGACTAAAGTGGTGCCAAAAAAGTAACGCATAAAAATAAAAGGCATGAGAGACTTAGGGTTTTGAGCAAAAAAGGAACTAAGGGTTGGACCAAAAGGCAATTAGGGCTTAGCAACAAGGCTCAGACATACCAGAAAAATAGGTAGGACCTAACACCGAGGAAACAATTTGTAGTCCTAACATAGAGTACAAGAACATGGACTACGCATGATGCTTGTTTGCTAGGTTTTCACCATGGTACTTTCCCAAGGCGCCACAAGAAGTTGTTTTCACCATAGGACATATTCATTTCTCTTTAAATTTTTATTTTTTTTGTAATTTTCAGTATTTCTCTAGCGTCTTGATCTTTGGATAATGATTTTTTGATGTGCTATAATGACATGTGACTATTTAAAGTATTCCCAAAGATGTTCATAGGGTGATATCAAGGAGAATGATATGGAGGATAAGGCAGATGGTGGCTAAGGATTCATGCTATTGGATGAAGGGGTTGAAAAGATAGCAAGTAGTTGTTAGGTAATGGATGAGATATTAGAAGATTTTTATGGGGGTAGATGGAAATGGTGGCAGAATAAACTTTATCACACACCTTGAAGAATGGTGGAATGATGGAGGAAAAATGGATTAGAAAGCTTAAGGTTTTGATGTAGGAAAAATGTGGATCTTGGGATGCATGGACCCAAAATGGAAGGAGGAAGTGATGGTGTAGCTGAGGTGGGAGATTTTGGGACATAACAACCCAAAATATACTTGGAAAATGGAAGATATTTGGAAGGAGGTAGAGTGGAAGCCTTTGGAAGCTTGAATGTCAACTTTGATTTTGCTTTCGTGTGCAAGTCTTGTACAAGTGATTTGGGAATCCATATAGTATTTGACTTTCATTTTTCTTTTGATTCTTTAGAATTCATTTCTTTAATGATGGATTTAGGAACCCACATTGTCTTTGATTCTTCTTTTTTCTTGGTGGACCTTTGTGGTCTTTTGGATATTTCTTTTTGCTTTGTATTCACATGTCGATTAGATTGGACATGTTGATATTTGCATGTATGTTGAGTCTTGGATTTATTATTTTTATGTTTTTCATCCAAGTTGCTTCCAAAGGTTTTAGGAATCATGGATGAATAGAAATGATATGGAGGGTTCATATGGATAGGTTTTTGGAAGTTTCTCAAGTATGTGTGTCTTCGTTTATCTTGATATGTGATAGGGTAAGTGGATGACGAGCTAGAAATGGTAGGCATGGTTGGTGGAGGGATATATGGACCCAGTATGGATGGAAGGGATGAAGGGTTTAGATTTGGGATATAGGGATCAATAATAGATTTGGAGTCTGGTGAAGGTAGGTTCTTATGTTTAAATGGAGTGATATAAGGTGTGTAAGAGATATAAACATCTTTAGAGTGATCTACATTGTCGAGTCTCTCATCTTCATGATTTATCTTTATATCAATTATTGTATCAATAGCTTTGATAGGAACAACTAAATCTTGAGGGTATTTATCATCATAAAATGGATTGGGAGGAATGATAGGTGCTTGAGGTAGACATGGAGGATCGTGACAAGGAGGTGTTGGGATACTTTGATCTTAACATAGAAGAGTATTATTGGATGGGGTGGAAATGGAGATGGAACCGATAAGAGGAGATGTGGAGATGGAGGTAGAGAGGGTACTTTGCATTTGGTTTTCAATAGGCCCATTATAAATGGTGGAGGGAATATCTTGATCTTATTAGGAAGTGGATAAGACATGAAGTTTAGAATGATACTTTGTGTTGGACATGGAGGGGTATCATCTTGGAAGAATTTCAAGGGTATGAGGGGATCATCGTAAGACGTTATGGATATGGGACCTTCATCAAATATTGGATAGGAATGGATAACATCTTGATCTTGATGTTTACTGATACTTGTTTCTTGTTACTTTGGATCACTCTCTTGACACGGAGCCACTTCTAAGGACATGGTAGGAGTTTGGTTATGCATGGGGGATTCTTGAAGGGATGATGAAGGATCGATCATTTTGAATAGGCATGATAGGAATTGAAGCACATGAAAGCTTGGGGTCTGCAATCTTTGAAGCATGGAAGAAACTTGCAGCATGATGTAAATTAGCTTGGATTTCTTTTAGATGCAACAATTGAGGGTATACATAGTCAACATGGAAAGTATCATCATTATGCTCATTGTTTGACGGAGAGATTTTGACTAGTTTTGTTGCTTTAGGGGATGGAGAAATAGTGGAAGAATTAAAGATTGCATGAGGACCATTACTAGAAATAGGTTCATAGTTTAGATCTTACACGAGAGTAGTATCTTGTTTTTCATTAGATGACTCACTAGGATTTTTCACTTTAATTATGTCATTATCATTGAGATCTTGGATTTTATTCTTCAATTCCACACAATTTGAAGTTGCATGTTCATTATGTATATGATATGTACAACAATTGCTCAAAAATACAAATCACGTGAAGTGAATTGAGGCAACGTGATGAAATTGTTTTCAAGGAGTTCTTCCAAAGTTGAATCATAAGATTGTCCCAAGGTGTAAATTCTCTATCCAGTGGACATTAAAATAACTTGTGTTTGCCAAAGAGATGTTGGATTCAAGATCACGATGATCTGATTTGTTGTTCTCATATGATTGATAGATAAGACTCTCAACAAAACTTGATGTAACTTCCTCTTCATTCTCTTGATCAAAGATAGGATGGTCATCAAGTTGTTCTTGATCAAAGATGAGGTTGTCATGAAGTTGTTCTTGAGCAAAGATGAGATTGTCATGCTTAGATGCCTCTGTGTTTGAAGAAAAGGGAGACATGTTTAGGTAATGATTAAAGAGAAAAGAACAAATTTTTCTCAATGAGTGCTCCTCAGATGATATATCCTTCCTTTTGGTCTTGGATTTGTGATTGCAAAGATTGAATTTGCTTTGCAATTCTAGACCATTCATTCTCAGTCATGGTATAATTGTCTTGATGTTCTTGTCTAGGTGGTTGAGGAGGTGTAATCTATTCCCTATGCAAAGTTTTGTCTTCTTGTAAAGACAATTGGATGTGATGGGATCTTGTCAAAACCAACATGAAAAGGAGTTTTGAATCTTTATTGAAATAATGTCCTTTTGAGAATAATGATGATGTTTATAAATTTTGGATCTTTTAAATGGGTGTTGTTTTCTTTGAGATCATATATCATCGAATATAACAAGCACAAAGACACATGTTTCCTAACCTTTAAAAAGCTACAAAAAAAGTGTATGTTCTTGAATGTTTTAACAAGATCTCCATAAAAAAACACCGCAATCAATCTACCTACAGTCAATTTGGTTCAACATGTTTTGAAAAGTTAGGCTTGCTAATTTAAATGGGTTTTAATCAAGGATTCCATTCAAAAGCATTTTATGAAGGCATTACAAAACCTCATCGTAGCATAAACGCTATTTAGGTCCTATAAACCGCCAAAGGAGACCAGACATAAGATAATTTTTCCCTTCGAAGAATTAACTTCAAGCAAGTATTTATTTATAGTGGATTGGAAGAAACTAGCTTTAGCTCTATTTCTACTTTAGGTTGTCCCTCTCACTGGCTATGTTAAATCAAGTCTTGGGAGGCGAGCCTTCTAAGTTTCAAATCTAAGTAGCATGTTTATGAAAGCAATGAAATATAATGACAAGTAGGTCTAGGAGTTTGATCACCCTACAAAAGATGAGAGCACATCCTTATTACTTTTCACTTCCAAACGCAATTGGCAATTTTGCTCTTTCCAAGCCTTTTAACCTATGGAATTAGAGCATGTTTCGCATTTTGATAAACTTAGAAAGTTGAGAGCACAGGCCTAATGCTTTTCATTCACGAACATAGAGGCTTTATTTTTAGTGTTTGTTCATTCCTTAACCTTTCTTTCTATTGTCAAATCTGGCATGTTTGGTAGTTTGCTCAACTTAAAAAGTTGAGAGTATAGGCCTAATACCTTATTTGACAAACAATAATAGGGTTCTATTTAGGCTAGATTTCAACTTTTGAAATGTCACAAGTTAAGAAAATGACTTATAATCAAAGGTTTTAATACTCACCACATTCAAATCTTACATGTGCCTTTTTTTAGAATGTTTTGTTTTTCAATACAATCCTCAACTATCGTTCCTACTCCTAAATATCCCCTTCACAAATGTTAATTAAAAACAATCCAATCAAAAGTGAATGAAATCAAAAGTATTTGCGCAAATATGAACGAATTTGTAAAAATTGATAAGCTTGAAAATTGATTATAGGACTGTTGTAAAATGCTTGATAAAGATATATTATCTCTGTATAATGATTATATGCATTAACATCATCATCACCCAAGTCATCAACAATGCTTTCATTGTGAATTTTATTTGCATAGTTGTCAAGCCTTTTTACCTCTTTTTCTTTGTAATAATTAGAATTTCAAACTGTTGGCTTCTTCTCTTTCCTTTGTTTTTTCCATTTGCAAGTAGTTTTTAACCAATTTAGCTCAAAGATTTGCAAATTAAAGCTCAAAATAGGTAGGAACTACAAAAATGTGTATAAGAGCTAAAAGAATTTGCAGAAGCGCTACAAAAACTTGCACAAAAGCTAAAATAACTTTCAAAAGTGCTAAAACAACTTCCATAAGTGCTAAAATAACTTGTACAGGAGCTAACACAACTTGGAGAAGAACTACAAGAGAGTAAACAGGAGTTGAAAGATTAAGCACATGAATTGAAACAATATGCAAATGACAAGTCTTGATGTATAAGAGTTGAAAGAAGTTGAAGAGGATTTGCAAAGTTATGTATAGACGCTGCAATAAGTTGTGCATGAGCTAAAATAAGTTGCAGAAGCACTAGAATTCAATGCAGAACCTGGCTGAAAGACAACAACATTCAAATGACAAAGTTCTGGTGTATATGCGCTGCAGAGTCTTTCACAGGAGCTGCAAAGTCATGTAAAGGTGATACAAAGCAGTGTAGAAGTGTTTAAAATCTATGCAAAAGTGACAAAACAAGTTGCAAAGATGTTACTCTTATGTGCAAAAGCGTTATTCTGGTGAATTTGAACGTACAAGTGTTAGATATGCAACCAAAACTCACTCAAAATTAATAAAAAATGCTAGTATGAGGCTTGAGCCCCATGGTGGGCACCATTTTTAGTATAAAAAATACATTCATGAGACCTTAATTCATCTATTTAAACTCAAATTGATTAATTAAGCTATTTGAAATCAAAATACTCAAGAACATCTCATGTTTCCCTGTCTAAGAAGACTAAATTCATGCTCTCAAATATGCAAGCAATCCTAAAGTGACAATCCTTGGAATGGGAGTGAAAATGATGTGCAATTATGCTAGATTATGATGAATTGAATGCTAATTATGCTATTGTAATGCTAAATTGAATTCAAATTACTCTAAACATGGATGCAAGTTTGACTATAATGGTGATGCAAATGATAGTGTATCTAAAGTGGTGGTTTGCACTGAGAAATGCATTATAGATTTTCCCAAGGGTAGGGGTAGAATAATTTAACCATGATTAGATGAGAGAAGTTGAGTTGTGTTTCAAATACGGGGACAAGATGACAAAATGAAGGCTTAGGATAGAAAAGGCTAAATGTGTGGCTAAGATAGCAAATCCTTGGAGTGATCCATGTGCTCCCAATCCTCTCCTCTTATTAGCTAATTGATTTTTGTTCCTTAGTGGTCGTTGAAAGAATTTAGGAATTAATTAATTCAAACAATTAATTAAATTATCCATGTAGGGGAATTAGATGGGTTGGATTTGATTTATTTAATTGAACTATATAACTAATTGATTAGAACAATTACATAGTTTATTTTATTTTTCAACTTTAATTAATCCTCGTTGGCTTGAATTTAATTAATTAATGACTTTGTTAATTAATCCATGATTTTGACTTTATTGGACCACTTTGGCTTTTGTTGATCAATTTAGGGTGTATACAACACGTATTCAACCAACAAACATACATAATCCACTGCAAAATTTTAATTATTATTCAACGTAACATATACATGGAGTAACTGCTTTTACTAAAAACAAATTATTCATTTAAAAAATATTACAACACAAAACAACAAATTTTGAGGCGATAACAATAACAATAAATTTTATCAATGGTGAAACAAACATACGTAATTTATATGCAAGACCCAATAAACCACTAATGAAACTTTAACGATAACAAACAAAGTGCTTTGATTCATAAATACATCAACATCTATATGTGTTGTAGGTGATTTTACCATCAACATGTCAATAAATAACAACAAAAACCAAACCCTTAGAAACTATATGCAAAACAATAGAATCTACTTTCTACTATAGAAATCAAACAATCTACATCAACCACATATTCATCATATATGGAACAATCTAGACACACAAACATGTTATATTTGCAAATTAGAAGCATACTAGATGGATCATGATACAATTTTTATAATGTTTTAAACTCTTGACCAATATAAATCAAATTAAATATGCAAAACTTACTACTATCTATAAGCACTGAAGTGATCAGGTGGACTAAACCAAACCACCTTGTAAACACTGGTAATAGGAATGATCAAAACCGTGCAAAATGCTCTTTAATTTGACACACGAATAAAAATGATCAATAAGTTTGCACGATGTATTTTACAAGATTAAAAAAAATGTTTTTTCATGCAAAGAAATTTGTATAATTTCAATGCACATAACTAAATATTGTATAATTGAGTTACAATAGCATAATGGAAACCAACAAAAGATCAAGGAAATATATACAAACTAGACAAGATGAGGCATCCAAAAGGTAACTAACATTTATCTATCTGATCTCAAACTATATTGATTCAATTATGCAATATTGAAATTATTTTATTAAGCTCTATACAGATAAAAAATAAAAAAAGTCTAAATTCCATATTTGATTGAAGATGTGAATGCGCGGAAAGTTGGAAATATTTTTGAAGATGATATAATGGTGGTCTATAGAACTACACTTGATAAAACCAACAAAAAATGTGAAATGCTATGTGTTGGTCTAATATACATAAGAGGTACAATGACAATTACCTTAAATGTTATTGGTCAGCTCATCCAAATTTGTGTACACAAATTAGTGCAAGGATCAACCATTTCTATATTAGGTTTGCAAATTTCTCTAGGAATAGATTATGATTGTATTCTCATTCTAAAAGAAATAAGTATTGTTGAAAATATACCTCATCTTTGAGAAGAATATAATTTCATACCAAGCACAATCATTAATCAAACATTCACAAACATAGATGCTTATGCTACTAGAACAATTGGTGCATTGGTGATGACCAACACAAAAGTACCTTTCTAATATTTAATTTATATAAAAGTTGAAGATTCTGACATAGATAGAGCACACGTAAAAATATCTCTCCAACCCTTTCTCTTCATTTACTTCATTTCAACTTCCCTTTTTTTTGCATTCTTTTAGCATAACAAATAAAATTCTCTCTTGCCAACAATAAACATTTGAAATTGCATCTGAGTATGGTGCACCATTTCACAACAATGGAGGACCAAGTTCACGGAAATGGATTTTTAACAATTATATTCAAAAAAATTGTAAAATGCATAGATGCAAATACCAAACTTTATGCATGCCAGTCCATATTCATTTGTAAATTGACAAACGAAAGAACAGTACAAACATTTGACCAATTTTTGCAATCAACATTTGATGCAATGATCTTGAAATCATCAAATTTCAAAATTTTTAATTAAATAAAAAATACCTTCAGAGAATAATAATATATTGACACATGTTGTAGGTTGATGGAACTCTAAAAGTGGCCAACACACTATCGAATTTATTTCATGTATTATGTCCAAAATGTAACTACAAGTTTGAGAGTTATGGCGTACTCAAGGGAAAAAAATATGCACTATGTTACTTGGGATGAAGAAGTCAACTACATCTACTCCTTAAATCTCAAAACCATTATAGTAGCTGGAAACAAAGAAACAATAAATTGTGTATTGTTGCCCAGTCTATAATGTTGCATATGAAGACTACTTTGAAGATAAGTGAACAATCCTTTTTATATTGTGTAGCTTCTCAGTAAGGGGTCACTTCACATTAAATTAGAACAATTTTATTACCACTGTCAGTTCCACTCAATAATACTAAAAAAATTAGGCAAAAGACATATATGGTATTTTCAATTGATCTAGATTACCACTTTTATATTTATACTTTTGGCAATTACGTACATAATTCAATAATGCTTAATGACAACCACCTAAACAAAAAAAATGCAGGAATCACATTGAACAAAAACAAAAATAATGATGGATCTCTACAACCTGGGTTGTCACTGCTTCTTGTCTCAATAATGTTGATATGAATCAAGCAGTTGCATTCACAGTCTTTTATTAAGCCAACTACACAGTTCAATAGAAAGACTTTTTATCCAGCTTTGTTTCATTTTCTATTGCTATAGCATTTGACATATTACTATATTTTTTATGCATGCTTATGTTTGTCATCATTTAAAAAAAAAAGAAAAAAAGTGGGATATATCCACCATATTTTATTAATAATAATCTGATTCAATAACTCCCCCGTGGAAGAACCAGTAAGAAACCCTGGGATCATTGTCATATACATGTATATATTCAATGATATTGATTTCCATATGCAATTACATAATATATCCACTAGGCATTTCGACATTTTGCAAAATTAGCCCACATGTCGGGAATTACAAGTTCTATGCTATGCGCAAATTGACCCCGTATTTCAAATATCCACTAATAAGCCATTGCTCCAAAGAGCTTACATCATAAAATTGGTCATTTGCTTAACAAAATATGATCAAAAAACTTTTGAGAAAATGTTCATCGTTAGATCAATTATTCTTTCATGTCCTCCACACTCGAACCAGTAATCGGGGTCACAGAAGCCCGCGGGGACCAGCCCGTAGGTTCAGCAGCAGCATTCCCCATAATTTCTATTGTCGCCGATTGTGAGGATGCACCCACAAATTCTGGACCATGAAGCCAACCAGTGGTATCCTCCACAGTTTGTGGAATGGGCGCCATTTGCTCAGCATCATGTGTAAGTTGCTCTCCCATTGCAGTATCACTACCCATACCTGAGGGATGTGCATTGAGGTCCGGCATCATGTCCAACATTCTTGACAAGTGCCCACTTAAGGTAGGGCTTGGATGAGACTATGTTTCTGACCGAGTTGGGGGGGGGGGCATTTGGGAATTCAAGAAGATCTAGTAACACACTCACCTTAATTTTGATTATGTCCACCATATGAAACCCTAGACGCCAATTCACAGATCGAAGAGTATTTTCTGCATACCTTGCATCCTGCATCTCCAAAGTTCATTTTATATTTACATAGATCAGCATGTAATCATGGTTTGTGAGCATATCTTGATGTGAAAATAAGCCACCAACTAGTGCTAGTCCATTCCAAAGGTCATAATTCTGAAGTGCCCGCATAAGTTCATTACTGTGCAAGTAATTTGGATTGATAACTTTCTCGGCCATAGAGACAAGCAGCGGCACTGATTGCATGAGGTCTAAAGCATTGGACACGAAGATAGGGACCAGTTGTGCTGGAAAAAAGAAGTGGCGAACATCTAGTGCCAGGATTTCTTCTCCAATGACTATGCGGATAGCAGACCGGATCCTCGATGAAAGGTATACAAACATAGTACCAAATGAAACCTCATCAATGTTCGCAGGCAAGACCTCTTCGATCTCTGGAGCTTGTATCCTTACTTTGTAATTTCTTGGCAACACATCATAGTGATACCTTCCACATGGTCTGCACTTCAATATCTGCCCTGACCTCGACTCCATTGTTGCAGTTTGAACTAAGCGAAATGGTAGTTGTGTAGGTGTGAGTGCAGATATAAATAAGGCCATGTGTACATTTCCCTCATTCAAGCCATAAATTGCCCTGACTGTCAAATCCCCACTAATTTGAGGAATGAAGTAAGATGATCCCCGATCGTACCTTGGTTATGGTGTAATCTCCTAAAAAGTTTTGGGGATGTACTTTCTCTCAATACAGATTCGGGCCGCACATTTAAACAAGCTGGTATAAATTCAGTGAGAAGGGACTTGGCGACATTTCTTCTGTGTCTGATATTCCTACACTTATGTCTGATTAAGGGCACGTCTTGTCACACACTAATGGTATTTAATCCACATTCTATGAAATATTGCATCAGTGTACCCGAGTATCACCTCACCTAAGAAAATTTTGAGTTGCCAAAGTTGTAATCCTTTCTAGCACACACATTTAACCGTACTGCCATGTGAATTGGTGCTGCCCTGATTACATTGTCAATATCTCTCACCACGCATTGGAGCCAAGTTGCAGATCTATTCATTATCCAACCACACTTTCTCATGTATAATTATGATCTTGTATATATTGACCTGTCAAGTTTATAGATTTCACACAACTTGATATCCTGATTTAATATTGTTTCATGATTGAAAGCCATTACTTCATGTCCATCACATCCTTTATTTGCCAGGTGATCTGCTAGTTGATTGCCCGCTCGCAAAGTATGTGAAATTTGAACTTCTTGAAATGAATCTAATAATTGCCAAATTTGTTGAAGAATGTATGTGAGTTTCCAGTTATGAGACACTCAATTTAGACATGCTGAGATTATGACCAGTGAATCTCCTTCTATTTGAATATGTTGGAATCCACCATTTTTAGCCAATATTAAACCTTCAAGTAATGCCCTCACCTCAGCCATATTATTTGTTCCAATTGGAAGTGGGCAACATTTTATTGCTAGTAATAGTCCTTGATGATCCCGAATGCATACACCTGCCTCTGATTTTCCAGGGTTTCCCCTTGAAGAACCATCAAAATTAATTTTATTAACCCCTTTTGATGGTGGGATCCAATTGATTTGGTTTCTATTGTGCACCTTATTCATTGTTGTTTTTTAACACCAACCAAAAGGTGCATGAATTAGCTTCCATTCTCGTAGTATTGAAGAATCCCACGCTGTCATGACCAAATTGTGCTTAAGTTTACTGTGGCTAGCATTGACTAGTTCAGAGATTGACTTCTCTAAGTGATTTATAATTGTCTGAATTGGAGAAGAGGTTCTACAAAAAATTCTTTTGTTTCTTTCCCACCATATAGCCCAGACAGCTAGCACTGGAGTGCATTTCCAAATTGCTGAGAAGAGGGATGAAGAGTATAATTGAGGCCATGATTCAAATAGATCCCATAGCTTGTTTGGAAGTGGGGTATAGTATTGCAATTTTTTTTAGAACAAAAAACCAACATTCATGTGCGAATTGACATGTTAAGAACAAGTGATCTGTATCTTCCTGATGATTGTCACATAGGAGGCAGTTGAACGGCTGAGCTATGTTGAGTCTAAGTAGTCATTCACTAGTTAATGCCCTGTTATTCAGTGCTAGCCAAGCGAAACAACCTGCCTTTGGTAAAGTCAAGTTATTCCAGCAAAAAGTGTAGGCACGAGATGGCTTTATAATTGCCTCTCTTTGTTGGATGAGTTTATACCCCTCCTTGATGTTGAACCTGCCATCTGCCCCTGGGGCCCAGATCAATTTATCCTCTAGATTTGATAGGTAGACCAAGTTTTGTGAGAAAATTTTCTTCAAACACTGTATCTCTTGAGGGGATAAAGGCAACTCATGGGGGTCTTTCCATATTACCTTCCTTGAGTGTAGACATACTGCTAATACATAATCACTTAGATAAATTCCCCATACACTTTTTGACGTAGTGACTATGTGTTCAATGTCATTCATTTGGCCTAGGGGTGGTGCACCATTCCATGAATCCCAGAATTTGAATGATAGTCCATTATTCACCTCCCAGGTAATGTACTTGCATATTATTTCTCTGGAGGAAATCATGAAATCCCATATGGCTGAGCCTTTTGGGGGGTTTAATACCGTTAGGATTCTTGCCGGATTGTTATCATCTAGATACTTCTTTTGCATAATTTGACACCAAATGTTATGTGGTTTGGTATACATTTGCCAAATTAGTTTACCCCCAAATGCTTGATTTCTTTTTTGCAAATCATGTATCCCT
>MU224206.1:1352772-1392890 GCA_018584345.1 Thuja plicata
ATATTATATTGATATAATATATTATTAGATTCATAATAGTGCACAAAAAACACCAAAACAATGTTAATTTAAATATCATTAATTACTTGAATATGATACTGTAATAGAAATCTTCATTTAATATTTAATATTTAATATTTATTGTTTATCTATAATTAATGATTATATTTACTATTTAATATTTAATGTTCATCAAGCCAAATCTCGTGAGGCTTAATCTTTAGGACTTAGGCAGGAACTAGACGCTATGCGTCCTTGTTCTAAAAGAAATAAGTATTGTTGAAAACATACCTCGGGTTTGAGAAGAATATATACCAAGCACAACCATTAATCAAATATTTGCAAGCATAGATGCTTATGCTACAAGAACAATTGGTGCATTGGTGATGACCAACACATAAGTACCTTTCCAATATTTTAATGTAAATAAAAGTTGGAGATTTTGACATGGATAGCTCACAAGTACAAATATCTCTCCAACCCTTTCTCTTCATTTACTTCATTTCAACTTTCATTTTCTTTGCATTCTTTTATCATAACAAATAAAATTATCTATTGCCAACAATAAACAATTGATATTGCATTTGAGTATGGTGCACCATTTCACAACAATGGAGGACCAAGTTCATGAAAATGAATTTCCAACAATTCTATTAAAAAATATTGTAAAACACATAGATGCAAATAACAAACTTTATGCATGTTAGTCCACATTCATTTGCAAATTGACAAACGAAAGAACAATGCAAAAATTTAACCGATTTTCACAATCAACATTTGATGCAATGATCTTGAAATCATGAAATTTCAAAATTTACAATTAGATCAAAAAAACCTTCAGAGAATAATAATATATTGACACGTGTTGTAGGTTGATGGAACTCTAAATGTGACCAACGCACTATCCAATCCATTTCATGTGGTATGTCCAAAGTGCAACTACAAGTTTGAGAGTTATGACACGCTCGAGGGAAAAATATGCACTATGTTACTTGCGATGAAGAAGTCAACTACATCTACTCCTTAAATCTCAAAACTATTAGAGTACCCAACAACAAAGAAACAATAAACTGTCTAGTTGATAAATCTATGATTAAGGTATTGTTGCCTAGTCTATAAAATGTTACATATGAAAACTACTTTGAAGACAAGTTAATAATCATTTTTATATTGCGCAACCTTGAGCAGTAAGGGGACACTTCACATTAAATCAGAACAATGAACTATTATCATTGTCAGTTCCACTTAACAATACTAAAAAAATTAGGCAAAATGTATATATGGTATTTTTAATTGATCTAGATTACTACTTATATATTTATACTTTTGGCAATTGCGTACATAATTCAATAATGCTTAATGACAACCACCTAAACAAAAAAATGCAGGAATCACATTGAACAAAAACAAAAACAAAAACAAAAACAAAAACAAAAACAATGATGGATCTCTACAACCTGGGTTGTCACTACTTCTTGTCTCAATAATGTTGATACGAATCAAGTAGTTGCGTTCACAATCTTTTATTAAGACAACTATACAGTTCAGTAGAATGCCTACTTATCCACCTCTATTTCATTTGCTATTGCTATAACATTTGACATATTACTATATTTTCTACTCATGCTTATGTTTGCCATCATTACTACAAATGCTTAGACTTAGATAATGATTTGTCTACGTGAGACATCATTGTAACTTGAGTGTTCATGATCATCACCTAACTTTGCATTTTGCATGTACAAAATATTTTAATATTATATTAATATTTGGACAATTAAACATCTTCCCTAAAAATAATGAATAGAAATTGTACTAGCCAATTGCATTTGCAATAATAACACAAACAATCAACTACATCACCGATAAGAACATGACGCATCCATATCCTCTTGTTATATAGGAGAATTTCACACAACTCAAAATGATTTCTTTACAAAAGTTTACAAGAAAGGACACAATTACCCATTAGAAAATGTAGCAAATGTTTAAAAGTTAGTGTAAGCGTATTTAAAGGATGACACAATCTTGGTGTATCTCTACATCCTAACATATTTAATTGCATATAATATTCTCACTCACAAATGCTAATTTATAATGTAACTATCCAACTTGAAATGTCAAGATAACATTGATTTTCCTTCGATTTCATTTCCATGATGGCGACTCATGATATAGTAGGGTTAACTAAGTTTATTATATAGTAGAATTTGCACAACTTAAAATGATTCTTTACAAAAGCGCACAAAGAAATTATGTGATAAAATTACCCATTAGAAAATGTAACAAAAGTTTAAAAGTTTACTTACACATATTTAAACGATGTCACGTTCTTGGTGTATTTGCACTTTCTAACATATAAAGTTGTATATAATATTCATTCGACTTAGCCTGACAAATGCTTTTATAATGTAGCTATCAAACTTGAAATGTCAAGAAAACTTTGTTTCCATTTCAATTTCAATTCTATGATGGTAACTCATGATATGGTAGGGTTAACCAAGTTTACCATATAAGATAAATTTATGCAACTTAAACGGATTTCTTTATAAAAGTGTACAGAAAAGATGATGCGATAAAATTATCCATTAGAAAATGTAGCACAAATTTAAAACTTAAATGTAAGGAATCAATTATCCATATATTTGCACTTCCTAACATATTAGCTTATATATAATATTCTCTCACCTTAATCTTGTATATACTAATTTATAATGTTGCATCCAACTTTTGAAATGTCAAAATAACATTGTTTTCATTTGAACTTCATTTTCATTTCCATAAATGATGATTCATGATATGGTAGAATTAACTAAATTACTATATAAGGAAAAAATGTTATAGATAAAAAGGACCTCTTTACAAAAGTGCAAAAAAATATAATGTGATAACATTACCAGTAGAAAAATATAAGGTAGTTTTATCATAAGATCAAAAGTTAACGTATGGCAAGAGTATAAAATGGACTGAAAGGAAGCCAAAGGACGAGACGATTGTACGCCTCTGCATAAATACAGGACCAGCTCGGTGCAGAGCTTCCGTATAAACAAACCCAGGTAAACTAGAAAACCCCACGCATTGCAATTTGCCGCGCACCGTCAAAAACAAAAGCACAATCAATGGACACGACGGCCGCGGCCGAGCTTGGGAATGGGGCCGTTAATAACAACTACTGGGCAGTTTCAGTTACTCCGCAACAGGAACCCGAAGACGAAGACGACGACGACGATTTTCAGGACGGTCGTGGAGCATGGACGACGCCGGATTACAGGCAGGCGAGCAACAGCAACCGCTCTAATGGCGGAGAACCGCCCCTGAAAAAAACGAAAAGTGGGTCTTTGACGGTCTTCACACCGCCTCAGCAAGGATTCGATGCTTTCGAGCCCTCAACTGCGGGCGGAGGGGCGTCAACGAACTCGGAAACGACGGGGCAGGGGGCGAGCTCGGGAACGCCGCCGCCGCCAGAGGCTTCGGGCGCCTCTTCTGGCGGTAAGAGCAACAGTAATGGCAGGCCGAGCTTCGGAAAGATGTTCTTCAAGACAAAGCTGTGCTGTAAGTTTAGGGCCGGCACTTGCCCTTATCTCAATAACTGTAACTTTGCCCATGGGATGGAGGAGCTGCGGAAACCGCCCCCCAATTGGCAGGAAATCGTTGCTCAGCAGGAGGAGTTGAGTCTCCGGGCTGAAAGATGGAGTGAGGATAGTAATACCCATCATCATCGTCAGCAAAATCAGATGATGATGGCGGCTGTCATACCGTCGCTCAGTCCGTCTGAAGCCGTTGTTCTTGGCGGTGGAGATGGAAATGGGGGTGGTTCTGGTTCGTCGCAGAGATTTCATAAGACGAGGTTTTGTAAGAAGTATTATACGGAAGATGGGTGCCCATATGGGGACGGCTGCAATTTTCTCCATGATGATCACGGGAGGTCTAGGGAGAGTGTGGCCATTAGTCTGGGACCCAGCAGCAGCAATGGGGCCGGGAATGAGTTTGTTGTTGCCAACGGTGGGGGAAGTAGCAACGGTGGTGGTGCAAATGGGGTGTCTCAGAGGCCCATGTATTGGAAGACTAGGATTTGCAACAAGTGGGAGACCACTGGGCATTGCCCCTTTGGCGACAAGTGTCATTTTGCTCACGGTGTTGCAGGTAAGAGTGGGCTTAGTTGGAGTTTTTTGTGATTGGAATTGAAATGCGTTTGTATACTGTTGAAGAGTGAGGATTTTGGGTTTATTGGCTTCCTATCTCATTTTGTTTTTTGGTGATTTGTTGATAAATGTGTTGTCTTAGGGTTTTGGGTTTTTGCGACTGTTGAGGAATGAGGATTTTAGGTTTTTATAATTTTTGTTGCCTATTTCAAGTGTTTTTGGTGACTTGTTGATAAATGTGATGTCTTAGGGTTTTGGGTTTTTGCCTCCTATTTCATCTTCAGTCATAACAGAAAAACAGAATATAGGAATATTTGGATTAATTTTCCACAGTCTAGTTTTATTGTTTAGTTTTTTATATATAAAATGCTCAATTTGTTAGAGTCACCAAATGTTCGCTCTCCTTCCCTGACAATCTCTCCCTTCATCTAAGCTTGGACAACACTTAATTGGAAATTTGATAGGAAGAAACTCCTACATGATTTGGAACGTCGGCTATAAACAGATCATAGTTTTGAACCCTCTTGTAGTCTGTGTTCGTACAAAACTAGCTCATGTTTTTTTTGGTGATTTGTTGATAAATGTGATGTCTTGGGGTTTTGGGTTTTTGCTTCCTATTTCATCTTCAGTTTTTGTGATCTGTGTAAATAAACAACAGAACAACAGAACGCATGAAATCGTTTGACAAACAATCTGTTATTTGTTAAGTGCGAAATACATTAGCAAAAATCTATCAGATAAAAAAATACCACTTCTTTTATTATTCATTTTTTAATGTATAAAATGCTCAATTTATTAGAGTAAGCCAGTGTCACCTTGCTGTCCTCCCCTGTGAATCTCTCCCTTCATCTAAGCTCGGGCAACACTTAATTTGAAATTTGATAGGGAGGAAATCTTATATGATTTGGAATGTATGCTAGAAAACAAATCATAGTTTTGAACCCTCTTGTAGTTTGTGTTCGTACAAAACTATTTTATGTTTTTTTTGATGATTTGTTGGTAAATGTGACGTCTTAGGGTTTTTGCTTCCTATTTCATCTTTTTATTTTGTGATCTGTGTCAATAAATAACAGAAAAATAGCATACACAAAATCATCTGACAAGCAAATCTGTCACTTTTCTTAAGTGCGAAATAAATTAGCAAAAATCTTTCAGATTAGAAAATACCACGTTTTTTAGTATTAAATTTTTTATATACAAAATGCTCAATTTGTTAAGAGTC
Organism: Thuja plicata; assembly: GCA_018584345.1. Lineage (NCBI taxonomy): Eukaryota > Viridiplantae > Streptophyta > Pinopsida > Cupressales > Cupressaceae > Thuja > Thuja plicata. Next base: position 1,358,137 of record MU224206.1, read on the forward strand.
AACCGATATCATTTTGCCCTCCAACCCTGACAATCTCTCCCTTCATCTAAGCTTGGGCAACACTTAATTGAAAGTGGGAGGAATGAAACCTTACATGATTTGGAATGTCTGCTATAAACCTGAACAATAAAAATGATTTGATTTGATATAATATTGTTTTCCTCCACGAGACCACATACAGTCTATAGGACTCCGTAGAGCGTTTCAACCATATGAAATCTATGGTATTCTAACCACAAGGCAGTTTACATGTGTGAAATACATAAGCGTAACAATGCAGTTCGCACCCAAAGATAGCTCCAAGCAAATGATCAGTTTGAGGTTGTTCCTGCTTCTTGAATGTGCAATATTCTTTTCCTCCACGAGACCACATACAGTCTATAGGACTCCGTAGAGCGTTTCAACCATATGAAATCTATGGTATTCTAACCACAAGGCAGTTTACATGTGTGAAATACATAAGTGTAACAATGCAGTTCGCACCCAAAGATAGCTCCAAGCAAATGATCAGTTTGAGGTTGTTCCTGCTTCTTGAATGTGCAATATTCTTTTACTAGTTATGATTAGGAAGTCCCTTGTCTTTTCTCTACTTGCCTCTTCGATAAGTGTCGGCATAGGCATAAAATCAATGTATCCATTTTGTCCATAGCTGTTGCAAGCAAATTTAGAATCCTCTAATGCTTCTGTTGTCGAAAGGGAGTCAATAGTTGCATAAAGACTACTGTTTGTAATAGTTGCATAAATGCCTATTTTTGATATTTTTATCCCTTTGATGTGACTATCTTTAATTTCTTTAGAAGTGTCTAATTTGCTCATATTTGACAATTTTCCAGAATTTTGAAACAAAAGTGCATTGAGTTCGAAATTTTAATTCATTAAGGTAGACACTTGCTTGTAATTGATAATTTTCGAGGATTCTGAAATAAAAGTGCATCAAGTTAGAAATTTGATCCTTCAAGATAGACACATCTCATGCTATCGTGTATAACACATTTGGACCCTAATCACCCCAGCATATCAGGGCCATTTTTTATTTTATGTGCTAGTCCCAATTGAACTTCTTTGTTTTAAATTTATATATTGATAGGAAATTTAGATGTTTAATCGCCATTCAAGTTACATATTAATAGGAAATTTTAGTCTTTCAAAATCACAAAAGGAACGGTACATAAAAAAAAGATATTGCCATCCACTCTAAACTTTGATTTCCAATATAAATTAAATTTTCTAAGCTAGAGGTTTTGCTAGGATTTCTATAGATATTTCAGCAGCACATTTGTTATAGTATACCCAATGGGATAGAGTTTGAAGATAATTGAACAAGTTATGAAAGTACACAGTACAATCTTTTTTAACAACAAGAAAAAGAATTGTCAACGATTGGATACAAGAGTAAGTCACATTGCAATAAAAGGTTTTTTAACAATTGGATTACGAAATGAAAGTTTAGGACCAACTTATTTTTTTAGAATGTATTTCACATCTTTAAACTAATTATAGAACCAATTTTACCTCTTTTAAAGTGCTCCACAGAATATTCTTCAGAGTCACTAAATTGATTTGTTGGTCTTTGTCAGTAACATAATTTGTTCAGCATAGAATTTGTGTATTTGGATCTGAACACAGGGTCTATGCTATACTCTGTTCTCATGCCATTCACTAATTCTATTTCATGAGTAAAAATCTTCAGTGCTGCCATATGTATAATTAATAAATTCCTTAAGCAGGTGTTGTAAATTTTTCTTGTAGATTTTTTGCATTTTCTGGAAATCTTTTGGGAATTTTTTTTTTTTGTATTTGTGGAATGACATTCCATGGAACCATTTTGAGCTTTATAAAACTGAAACAGTAACCTCATCCATGGGGCAATCCTATAAGTGACACGAAGAGTAGGGGTGGTTAATGATTGGAGGGCTGAATAACAAGGAATGATCACGTGTTATTGTGTTCCGAAGTCTGTTTTAATGAGAATAGCATCTCTTAGGCCATTTCTGGCATGCAACAAATAACCACTTTTAAGTGACATAAAACTTGATTTTTTAAAATTCTATCCATTATTTAGGACCTATTGAAACATTGATCATGTTGGTGTGAACATTTATATTACCTAACTAGTTTGCCACTTAGGTCCATTTCACACCTAGTTAAGTTTACTTAGGGCATTTACTTTTTATGACCCAATTTATAATCTTATGTTGCCCTATGTCGTACCCTTGCCTATATATTCAAAGATTTCTCATTTTAAATCATGTATCATATTGCATAGTTGCATCCTTTGATATTACAGAACTCTTAAGCCAAATCTATCTTGGTATTAGAGCATTTTATATTGAATCTTACATAGTATTAGAACTCATGGATTGTTTCTTGATAGTATTTTAAAACATCTAGGTTTCTCTTGAAAAGCCAAGTATGCTTTTTTTTTTGTATTAAATGATGACCTAAAGAATTAGGTAAATTTGATAGGGGTTCATCTTTGTGATCTTTTGTTGTAAATGTATTTTTGGAGCTTGATGGAGCAAATTTGTGCATACTATTGGCGTTGGTAGGTGCATACTAAATCTTGCAGTTGCTTGATCCTTTGGAGCATTTTGGGTCTAATTTGACCTTGTCATTGTGTTGAATAGGTCCAAGAATCTACAAATCAATAGTCATTTTTTCAAAATTGTTTACTTTTGTCTCGGGCCTTCAGAGATAATTTGCCCCGTTGGCCATACAAAGCATCTCACAAAGAATGTTCTTTGTGTAGGTAGGTGTTAGCAGAATCATTGAGGCACTATTTTATTCACTAGTTTTTTATTTCGCCCTTTGTTTTTTTGATTTATTTTGTGAATTATATGTGCTTGGTATCTTGTAGGGTATGGTAGCACATGTGTGTAGGTATTGGCAAAATAAATTCTCCAACAAGCAGTTTTTGGTGGAATTTTTGTGGGCTAATATTTATTTGGGTTTATTTAATTTATGAGGGGAGCCCAAAGGACTTAGACCCTTGAGGAACTTGCCACACCCCTATGATATGGGATTTGTATTGTTATTCTATAGACTAGGACCCTTGACATGTAGACATGGAGGGTTCCCTAGCAGCACAAGCCTTGAGAGTCACAAATCCTGTGATCAAAGCTTTGTGGACCCTTCTAACCTTATCATTAGCTACTTTATCGACCTACGTGGCAAATTCCTATGCTTGGTTATATCTGGTTGTGATTTTTGACAAAGCTCCACTTTGGTGGCCACTAAACTCCTAATAGTTGTTTCAAACAATACCATGTTTCTTGTAGAAAGTCATTTCTTGCCTAAAGAACAATTTCGACATGTACGATGATGGTTTTATACTCATTAGATGGTCATGTGTTTTGGGATGTATACTCCATCTAGGGAGCATATCCTTATTTTTGGCATATGTTGATGTCAACATTGTGTTAGGGTGACATTAGCACTTTCTACTTGCACTCTTATCCCTCTCACCTTTGGAGTTCTGCCTTTTGCATATGATGTGTAGAGGCTGATTTCTAGGTGAGATCCTTTTTAGTGCATATTTTTTGATTTGGGCTATCTTTCATATACTTAGTAGTGGCGTAGGCACTTTTTGATTTTTATGCATGAATTGTCTAAAAATTGTACATATTAATGATTTTGCTGCACACTTCATATTTTGGGACCTTCTAGGGCCCCACTCGGGCTCATACAAGCTCCTTTTAGGGTGCATTATTTTAAAATTATATAAAATTTCGAGCTTAATGCAAAATCTCCCTGTCAAAGTTTCCATATGGAAAATAAAGACGTTGTGCAAAAGCATCCATAAACAATTACCGTTGAGGACAATGCTTCAATGCTTTGAAGAGGGGGGCATGCTACATTATTCTATAGTGTGCATGTTACGAACCACAATACGTAATATGCCACAATGTTCATAAGAAAATACAACTATCACATGTTAAAATATAACTTTCGTACAACGAACAAAAATGAAGATTACCTTAAGAACATTGTTTTACAAAATTAAGTACTACATACTGGAAAGATGAAATGGAACTTAACGGAAAATAATAAGAAAAGAAGCTTACTGTTTTAATTACTCATGCTGGGCAAGGAACCAACTGTTTGTCTTTCCCATCTTTAGCATATTGCAGACACTAGGGAAAAAGCATCACTAGGGCGTTTAACCACCCAACCATGGATCGAAGTTCGATCCCCCTAGCTCACTTCCATTGAAGCAGCCCGACCCTCCGTAAAGGGCGTAACATGGTTACTAAGCCTTCCTGGAACTGGTGAAGGAACCTACACTCTTAGTCGGCCAACACCCTATAGCAGTTGCTAACTTGGTGATGACTCTCTGACTATGGTGTATCTGATTGCCTTGCAAGCTGACTTATCTATCCTAGTACACCTTGGCAAAGGTTTTTGTAATTACGTAGGATCAATTGTCAACTTTCACCCTATGCGGCTCAATGAGACAACCACCTGGAAGTTACTACACTCGGCTGACCTTAGGTAGACCTCTCTACTAACTATAATTGTTTAACATTAACAACTAAACCACGGAAGAAGGAAATAAGAGTAGAGACTGTCTTAAAATAGCTGAAGAAGACTCAACACTGTCAGTGAGCCATCCCATGTCCATGCTGGTTCCTTTCTTGGAACTCAACTATTAATTCTTGGGCTTTAACAACTCACTGACCTTGCTGACACTACTCCAACTTATTCCAACAACCAATGCAGCTCAAAGTGGGGAAGGTAAAAGACAGCGTAAGGAACCAGCATGAGACTATAATTCTTTCACTGCTATCTTAGTCTCGACAACCATGCGAGGTCAACAAAAACTCTAATTACAATTTAAATCCAATAAATTATTTTCTGTGAAATCCAAGAGTAGGCTTAATCCCTTTTCCATAATTTCAAGATAACGAAGAATATGAAAGATTTACAATGCTTCAAAGACGTCAGCTGAGACTCCCATTTAAAGTATAAATAACAAAACGAAAGGTAAACACCAAGTTTCTTGAGTCGATATACACTTACTGCTTTCGTTTAAATTTAGTAATACTTTTTACTGTAGTTTAGAAGTTCTTTCATTCTACGTTAGCTGCAGTCTAATTCTACTCACATGTTCTTTCATTCCCAGCATTTCCATCGATAGTAAATATAATTAAATGGAAAACAAGAACGATGAACATAAATGGATTTTTAAGCTGTGTGCACACTAGATTGACAATCTCCTTAGCTGGCGTTGAACTTCGTTCTTTTCTTTCTTTTCCACTCTCTTTCCCTCGTCCATTTTTGTCTCTAATCCTTCTTCCCGTGCGTGTCTCTCAACTGTTTGCTCCTTTTAATCCCCACCAAGGTTTCAAAGTAAAACCGTTTTCTTCTCCATGCATCCACAGTTCCAAATAGGTGCCAACTCCTCCATCCTTTGTCGTGCGTCCCTTCCATGCTACCATCAACATTTATAGTATCTCCTCTTCTTTTCCCAACTTCTCATTTTATGTAATAATTAAAAATCTTCTGAACACTAGCCACACCGCTTCCGCCCAGGTGTGTAATACTAAACTTCCCTCCCTGACTAGAGACCAAGAGCACGTCCACCGCGACAAGAGTTAAAGTAATCTTTTATTCCAAAGATTTAAATGAAACTTGGTTAATAACAAAGGTTTTCTCATTGTATCCAATGGAAACAATTCCATTTCCTGAAGCCGATTACCAATTAAATGAAGAAAGATGGTGTTCAAAATTTAAATCACATTTCACTTATAAATACAAATACAAAAAGCTTTTTCATTATATATATATATATACACACACACACTCGGCGTATGTTATTGCCACGCGCGTTTACATATACATAAATATAATTAAAATAACGTTAACATATTCATACTTATAAATGATATGTTATAGAAGAAATTGAAAACTCAAAGTGTCCGTTTCTTACCACATGATTAAAGAAATACTTTCAAGATAAAAGGCAAGGTGAGTCATCTCCTAACGACTTGACCAAGGTGCGAACTTAGGACACAAGAATGACCAACCGAGACTAGGTAACAAGGACCCGAAGAACGAACTACCTAAGACTCTATGATGACGTTAAGATCTAAGAACTACTCACCAATCCCAGACAACCTACTTAGTAACCATGTTGTGCCCCCTTTTCCCGGTGATACTTTTTCCTTTTTTGTCGGGTTCTGCCTCTCCTGCATCCACTTGATCAAACACAACTCATTGGAACATAATCATTAATTTGATAGCCAAATTGACAAGACAATAAACAAGGTTATCTCGTTGACGTGCTATTTATGGCGTAACATGTACATTCCTACTCATGTACATGATTCACGAATTGATCCTGATTGTTAGTACCGCAAAACATCCAAGCAATCATATACCACTGTTATGAATATAAAACTATCTAGGGCAATCATTTACCACTATAACGAATATAAAACCATCCAGGGCATCATTTACCACTGTAATGAATATAAAACCATCCAGGGCATCATTTACCATTGTAATGAATATAAAACCATCTAGGGCATCATTTACCACTGTAATGAATATAAAACCATCTATGGTATCATTTACCACTGTAATGAATATAAAACCATAGAAATTTCAAAGGGTTCAGGAGGGATGTAACAATGCACGAAAGTTATGAGTGGTTGGCTTGTGACTATCTATCTTTTATTTAGATGATTAGGTCATCCTAGGTGTTATATTCAGGCGTGAGTTGGTCTAGGTGACATCCAAGGCAAGGCATGTATACAAGTTAATGACTAGTTTATTATCACCATATTGAGTATTTTTTTCTTATTGAAGACTTTTGGGGGTATCCCCATGGAAGTAGATTGGGAAATTGCCTCTATGAAGTGCCATGTCTTTTGTGATCAATGTGTTAATCATATAATACTATGAAGTTTATACAAGCTTAGATATTACATCAAATTGGGAAAGAGAGCCCAAACAATAGAGCTCTTGAGATGATCATGTAAACAACTAAAATTCTAAGGACATCAAAGAGCCCATAACACGGGCATATATTCGACATATCTTATAAACAAAAATCATGTTTATTGGGATGAGGCACACAAAACAACAGGCCCAAAGTTGAAAATTTATGGCTCCGCCTCATTGGACTGCTCCTCGGTTCTAGTGGTTGCTGTTCTTGCACCACCTTGCTCATGAAATCATGCATCCACTTCATTCCTTGGGTGGATTCGATGGCCATTATCTTGAGAAATGAACAACCTTCAGCCACTCTGTTGCGATGGTCCATAATTAAAATGGTCTTGAAGTTACCCAAGAATGGATGCTATATCATTGGCGTTCCTTAGTTGAGAAAATAAGGGATATCAAATGGGCTGGGAATACCAACCCCCAATCGAGTTCCTGCGTACACTGCATCTAAGTCTCCTAGAAAATCTGAATGCACCAAAGATTGAACCAGTGTCAACACCCTCCCTTTCAGCTCTCCCATGTTGATTAGGGAGGTCACAAACCTTGATGAGATATTGGTGTTCACCCAATGATGGTTCTCTGCTACTAGAAATTCCCCACCTAGAACCATTTTACTGGCTTCCAACATCAAGCCTTTTGGTGCCAAAAAACAACTTGGAATAGCTGATCAATAATAAGCCTAGGAATGCCATTTGACATTGCAAACTCACAAGCTGGATAAGAGTGTCCATCTCTAGTCCAAGCCCAATCTTATCTGAATTTAGAATTCAAATGCCTAAACTTGCTACTCAGCCCCTGTATAGCCAAATGAGGTTGCATCTCGCACGAGCTGAGCAAGCTAGAACACTCCGTTAAAGGGAATAAATGAGCTCTATAAGTGGAGCCTTTAGACATTTAGAGTCTGCACTAAAGTAGTACATATATCAATCCTTATAAATGGTGGGAGAAATATTTGAGTTGCTGATGACAAGACGTGGGTCGAATTGAATGCCTACAAAAGGTGCGACATGGTGAAATGTGGCAAGGATAATGTAGCAAGTACAAAGCTCGCCGAAACAAAAATGATTGATATGAAGGCAAAAGAAGGGAGAGGAGTTGCTGCATGCCTCAGAAAAGATAACCTGTCTCGTATCAAATGACATCAGATAAATCGCTGGCACGCAAGTACTTAACAATCACCCTACATGTCCAAACTGAGCAGGATCTGAAATAAAAGTAGCCGCTCCATCTGCAATGAGGTTGAAGAGCGAGTCAACGTCTTGGCCTACTGAAATATGTGATTGGCCACAAAATTATGAATTTGCTCCAAAATAATCATAACTTTGTCCAAGAGAGCTTGTAACTGCCAACTAGATATAGAGTGACAACAAATTGCATTTATTGTAATGCCCCCTTTTGGGATATTCTTAAATTTTACCCTAAAACCCACCATTCTAATTAAAAATAAGAAATGTAATACATTTAAGAGTATAAATTTATCAATTGAAATGCCCACACACAATATTAGTCAGCAATGTCCCCTTTTCTAGTATAGGATTTAATAATAAATGATAAAAATAAATTAATAATAAAATATAATATAATTTATTATTTTATTAAATCAACTATATTGTTAAAATAAAAATAAAAAGAATATAATACATATATTTGATAGTTAATTATAAAAAAATATATTTGATATATTATCATTATCATATATTATAATATAAATATAAATATTATTTATTATCATAACATAAATATTATATATAGGATATATTGTATATACAATCATAGTATAAATCTAAAACATCTTATAATATAAATTCATAAAATATATTTATATTAAATATATGCCATATATTTACTAAGTATAATAATATAAATAACAAACAAATCGAAATATATAAAATAATACCAAATGGAAAAATATAAACCTAACATATATTAATAACTGTACAATGGGAAAAGGGAAGCAATGCAAAGAGGTAGTTCTTCTCCTTTTCAAAGTTGCACATTCGGAAGGAAGATGTCCCAATAGGCTAGGAAGGTCCCAAGCACTAAATGGGTCAATAATCCTTCACTAAATATGTAAAATTGAAATGAGAAATGATAATGAGATAAGAAATGCTGATTAGGAAAGATCTATAAATGCTGATTTAATAATAAATGATAAAAATAAATTAATAATAAAATATAATATAATTTATTATTTTATTAAATCAACTATATTATTAAAATAAAAATAAAAAGAATATAATACACATATATTTGATAGATAATTATAATATAAATATAAATATTATTTATTATCATAACATAAATATTATATATAGGATATATTGTATATACAATCATAGTATAAATTTAAAACATCTTATAATATAAATTCATAAAATATATTTATATTAAATATATGCCATATATTTACTATGTATAATAATATAAATAACAAACAAATCGAAATATATAAAACAATACCAAATGGAAAAATATAAACCTAACATATATTAATAAGTGTACAATGGGAAAAGGGAAGCAATGCAAAGAGGTAGTTCTCCTTTTCAAAGTTGCACATTCGGAAGGAAGATGTCCCAATAGGCTAGGAAGGTCCCAAGCAGTAAATGGGTCAATAATCCTTCACTAAATATGTAAAATTGAAATGAGAAATGATAATGAGATAAGAAATGCTGATTAGGAAAGATCTATATGCAATTGAAATCAAAATATGAGATATGCTGTTTAGATCTAAATATTGGAAAGGAAGAATCCCGAAAATACCTATAAATGCAGATTTGAGACCTGAAACTTGACTCCCTGCCAAATCTAAGTTTGATATGGAGGGTACAGATCGCCAAACTCGTTTTGTACCATGGGTTTTAGCCTCATTTCCAGGGGTTCTCCGACAATTATCGTTCTTTCCGATTTTTCCCGATAGCTTCGCAACCTGTTCTTGCACACAAAAAAACAGGGAAGAAGGTTGGATAGAGGGGTTTGTCTCAGTTAAACCCCTGTTTAGGGATCAACCTTGGAATGAAATGAAATAAAGAAAAGGGCGCTGTCATGTAATAGAGGCTAGATCTAGAAAATGAATTAAATCATACCTTGGCAACGCAAATGCTTCTTTGAATGTGATCAAGTATGTTTATGCAATAGCTTTGACTAAACACAAAAACCTAAAAGGAAATCATGAAAGACAAAACCTCATGGAATAGATATTGTAATTCGCGACAATTTTTGATTGAGGAAAAGAGAGAGAAGACTTGGACGAAAGTGGATGGATGCAGATCTTCTTCCTTGATAGAAAACTCCTTTGCTTGGCCTCCAATGGGGAAAGAAGCTAGATCTATGGAAGAAAACATCTTGAATGCTTGAAAAGAATGGATGCTTGAAGGATCTTGAACTTGCTTTTGCTTCCTTGCACTTGATAGCTTGAATGCTTGATTGCTGGAATTCTTTCGACAATAATGGATGCACTTGATAATGATCATGGATGCCAAAATGAGGAGAGATAGGGTGTTTATATACATCTCACATCATTTTGGGGATTAAAAATCAAGCAGGCCGACCATGGGACCAGATTTCCCACGAAAACCTTAGCATAGATCTTTGGGCCAAATTTGGGCCTAAACATGCGGGGACAAAATGTCAAAAACGTCCTATCCAAAGCCGTTATGTACCCGAGAAATTGTTCCCAAATTTGGACAGGGTGCGAGGAGAATAGGGTAGGTGTGGGATTTCCAGGTACAACTCATTCGGAGGCTAGGACAGGTCATGAAGGCCACAAATAAGGATATAGGGCCTAGGTGATGAAATGAATTATCTAATTAGAGTAAAAATAGAATAACACACCTAGAATATGGGCTAACCTTGATTTTTCACAAGATGGAAAGGATAAAGGACCCATATTTGAGTTTAGGTATCCACTAAGTGCCATATGAGGTCCTACTATAGAAAGCACACTAAGGCGGGCACAAAATAACCATTAAATTGTACACAAATTAGGTGCTTACAATTTAGGACGGTACAATAACAATCTAAATATTAGCCAGCGACTGAAAGTTGCTACCCCAGGGAATACGATCAACAATACCATATAAGACAAGGGGTTTGCGTCTGCAGTTGGGGGGGAACAATACCAGAAAATGAATTATTAATACGGTGAATACATCTGATTGTCGCACAATCTCCAATAATTTGGATCAGAGTTTGATCTTTCCTGAGCACATGGGCTAAATAGTATAGTAAACAAATCTCATCAATATCCAAAGTATTGTAGACCATGCATCATCAACTAGTAATAACCAATCAAGAAGAACAATTAATAGTGTCAAAGAACATACATAGCAAGATTATGGGGACAAATTACCAATTGACTATCCCATCACTTGGAGGCACTAGACTACTAGATGCCTATGATTTGGCCATAAGAGTCGAGAATAATTTGATAGATGTTGGGAAGCTCCCACCAAGGCTCCCAATTCTAGTATTCTCAGAAGTAGTTGCTTCCTCAAAAGTAGGACCACTTTTGAATACTCGTATAGCCTCAATCTGGGTAAAAATAAAAAATCTAAATGTTGTCGTTGAACTCCTACATGGTGAAGTCCAGGCCAATATCTCATACAAGCCAAGGAATATATCAAAAAGGAGCCTTATATAAAGATTTGTTCAAAGGGAAGGGAGAAATCACCTCATGTATCCTCTCACTAATCAATCCATCCCAATCTAGATATTGATCACCGGTGCAAATGACCTGCAATACCCCTTCTTCATGTTGAATTCACTTTGCAATAGGGCAGGGTCTCAATTGGCATATACTTCTCGATTCGACAAACGGAATCAAGAATGAATGGTAGCTCTATCTAGAGTTGAGAGGACGCTCTCATCATTTATTTTGATTTGTCTTGTTTGCGGGTCATACCTTTGAATACACTCCATGATCAACTCAGTGCACTGGATTACTACTGGGAACACTACAACTTCTAATAACCTACTCTCTACCAATCTATAAGTGACAAGATGTCAGTTAGGACTTATTATCCTCTCCAGAATTCATCTAAATCAATATAATCCTAACCGCATGTCACCTACCTCTAGCAAAGCATTGTCAAAATCATTCAAATATTTCTAACCCAAGTACTTGAATTTCATCTTGGATTGGACTTATACTTATATAGTAAAATTGATAAGCAACTTCTTTCTCTACCCTGGAAAAGTCATCAACCAAAAACATGAAATATTTCTCACCCTGTAAGCTCCTTGTTCTGGTTGGACCCAATAGATCTGTATGCACAAGATCCAGTAGACCAGTAGAAGATTGTTACTTTCCTTTGAATGTTGCTTTTGTCTGCTTCCCTTCCTGACATTAGCCAGTGACTGAAAGTCGCGACCCCAGGGAATACGATCAGCAATACCACTTAAGACAAGGGGTTTGCGTCTACAGTTGGAGGAGGGAACATTACTAGAAAATGAATTATTAATACGGTGAATTACATCTGATGGTTTTACAATCTCCAATAAGCTGGATCAGCGTTCGATCTTTCCTGAGCACACGGGCTGAATAGTATAGTAAACAAATCTCATCAATACCCAAAGTATTGCAGGCCATGCATCATCAGCTAGTAATCACCAATCAGGAAGAACAATTAATACTGTCAAAGAACATACGCAGCAGCATTACGGGGACATATTAGCCGCACCTTTTTGGCTAACCAGAGACTCACATATTTGTTCATAAATTCAAGGAGGTTCCATATTTCTTTACGGGTATTGCTTCAAAGCAATCTTCTATACTTTACACCTCCATTTGTACCTTTACAGGAAGTTGTAAGCTGGATAATCGATTTCTATGGAGGTCATACTGTGCTTGCAGACCGTCCATGGTCATTCATCTGGGAATGTGAATTTGGAAGGGTTTTTCTGCTTATATCTGAATGCCTAGCCCCAAGGGATCATTGGTGACAGATTTCAAACCTTGGTAAAGTCAAATAAAATCAATTTGAATTTTCTACTGGATCGTACCTACTCCTGAGCGCCCTTAGCAGCAAATTTGTGACTGTAATTTCTGCTCAGAGTTAGTGTTTTCAAGGTTTTCAATGTATTGAGATAGTTGGTAAGTAGTTCAGGGTATTGGCTTTGATATATATATATGATGTAACACGTTCATACATCACCTCGTCAGTATATATGTCAAAGCTCATACTGTAGGATATCATACTGAAGAGGTGATGTATGAACGTGTTACATCAATACTATCTGCAGAATATCTTCCAGATGCGTCTTGGCTTGCTCAGAAAAATCATTTCTCTATGGAACTTGGAGACGACTATGACCATTCATGCAAATGGAACTCCTTCGACACATGCTTCAGGCATCACTAGTCCACAAATTGAGTTTGAAGGTTCAGTATATTCAGATTATTGCTTTACAAGGAATCACTTAACTATAACCGGGATGATGACATCAACTATGTGGCTATAAAGCTGCTTAATGGCAACTCTCCAAATCTGCATTGGTTTGAATATAAGTTAAAAAGAAGACACTAGAGATCTAGATTATAAGGAAAATTGTCCCTATCTTCTAGCACAACTAGGAAGGGGACATTACAATGGTACCAGAGCATGTTCCTGCCAGCCTGAGGGGAACTAGTTGACCAATGAAAGTAAAAAGAGAAAGATATAGATACACAATCATCTAGGAAAAAAAAGAAAGCATCGCACGAGAAAATAAAATCAGTTTTGTAACAATTTGAGGGTATATAACTTAACAACCGACATAAGGCATAACAAGCAAGAAGGAAGCCTGATCTTTAAAGGCCAACACAAGAAAGGGTCGAAATAGACATTCCAAGAAAATCTGCTAACTTTGATCATAGTTAGATTACAAGAATACTGGATGATTATATTTTCAACTACCTCAGATTAATACCTCACAAGGTAAGACCTGTGGTGGAATGGGCATGGGTTACATCATACAAAGGCAAGGGATAAGTCCTGTGGCGGAATGGGCCATGCTACATCATACAAAGGCACCAGATAAGGCCCACAGTGGAATGGGCTTGGGTTACATCATACAAAGGCACTATTTGTGAAGGATTACTCCAAGAAATGGATCTTGTTCTGGTTGGACGTTCCTGCCTCTTGTGGATTTGTTATTCCAAGAGATGGATCTTGTCATGGTTGGATGCTCCTGCCTCTTGTGGATTGATTACTCCAAGAGATGGATCTTGTCCTGGTTGGACCTTCTCCCCCCTTGTGGATTGGTTACTCCAAGAGATTGTTCGGGTCCTGGTTGGACGCTCCTACCTCCTCTCATGAAGCAAGTAAACTATTACATATATTCATATATCTGCTCTATGTTTTCATGGGTCTTCTTCGTGTATACCCAGTGTCTTCATGCATTAATGTGCCTACTTCATGTATGCTTCGTGTCTTCATGCATTAATGTGTATAGCCCGTCTATGCTTTGTGTCTTCATGCATCCAAGTTTATACTTAATCCTTCCATTGTGTATGTTCATTGTTTGACTCTATATTCTTAGTAATCTAGAATAAAGATAGCAAATTTCCACAATCCATGAAATGTTACTGATATTCTTCTGGGCAAGATTGTGTATAAATTTTTAGCATTGACATTTCAGATCATACTCCATGATCCATCATCAGGATGAGAGAGTCTAAGAATGCAAAAGATGAATGGATCATGAAGTATGATCCGAAAAGTCGATGCTAAAAATTTATACATAATCTTGCCCAGAAGTATATTGGTAACAATCTAGAATAAACTGGAATAATCAAAGGGATATGAATCGATTTGAAATCAATCGAAGCTATCACACTCAAATTTAAGGTGAGATAATATCAGAGTTGCAGAAGCTACTCACATTAAAAAGTTTCGTATAAAAATTGACATTGCTTGAGGATAAGCAATTTTGGGGAAGGGTATACTGTAATGTCCCCTTTTCTAGAATAAGATTTAATAATAAATGAAAAAAATAAATTAATAATAGAATATGATATAATTTATTATTAAATCAACTATGTTATTAAAATAAAAATAAAAGAATATAATACATATATTTGATAAATAATTATAATATAAATATATTTAATATATTATCATTACCATATATTATAATAATATAAATATAAATATTATATATTATCATAACATAAATATTTAAATATAGGATATATTGTATATATGATCAGAGTATAAATCTAAAACATCTTATAATATAAATTCATAAAATATATTTATAGTAAATATATGCCATATATTTACTAAGTATAAATAATAAATAAACTGAAATATATAAAATAATACCAAATGGAAAAATATAAACCTAACATATATTAATAACAATCTAAATATTAGCCAGCGATCCAGGGAATACTATCAGCAATACCATATAAGATAAGGGGTTTGTGTCTGCAGTTGGGGGGGGACAATACCAGTAAAAGAATTATTAATACGGTGAATTACATCTAATGGTCGCACAATCTCCAATAATCTGGATCAGAGTTCGATCTTTCCTGAGCACATGGGCTGAATAGTATAGTTGACTATGCATCATCAGCCCCATTAACAGGACCTATTATTATCAAGTATTTCTATCATATCTATATCTTGTGCAAGTTGTTTCATTACAAACCCATCTATCATCATGCTTTTGGTCCATATGTAGATATGGAGAAAACCAGTCACGTCCTTTGTGAGGTTCGTTGTTGTGGAATGGTGTTTTTGGCTACCATTTCCAATATTTCCACTAGGGTTTAAAACTCACACTCCAACTTTATGTAGATTAATAATCCGTCATGTACGTGACAAGAATTTGTTAAAATTTAACAGAGGCAGTAAATATAAGTGTTTTTCAAAACTATAATATTAAATATTTTGATAATAGTAATATTAAATTATATTCATAATAATGAACATTTATTATTTGTGGCTAAGCCGACTTGAATTGTGGCTAGGTTGAACATGAGCTAAGATTCGAATTTAAATAATTTTTCTTTTCCCCACTTGGGCTGACTTGTGGGATTCTTATTTGATAAACACCTATATATAAGCTACAAGGGGTCATTTCTCATCATCACAAATTAGCAAGATTCGCTTTGGCATTTGAGTGTTTGGTAGGACAATACCTCGATTTTCATTAGTTAATTCTTCTACAAGGGGTCATTTCTCATCATCACAAATTAGCAAGATTCGCTTTGGCATTTGAGTGTTTGGTAGGACAATACCTCGATTTTCATTAGTTAATTCTTCAGTACAAAGTATATCTGTTAAACCATTTGCCACTGAAGATTATTAATCAACAGAGGGCAGATGAAGTAGTTATCAGTCTGAAGTTAGCAGATCAAAAGAAAGCAGCGAGCTCCTGTGTTGGAACTGCACGCCCGGACAGGAGGATAGCTCTTTATCTCAATTCAAATCACCTACATCAGCCAGCAAACATTTTGCATTGCTGTTTATAGAAGTAAAGCACACCGGATCAGAATCATCCTTCTCAGAGGATGGGATTGCTGAAGTCGGTTATCATAATATTGTGCCACTTCCAAGGTGCTTATTGCCTTTATCTACACAGCTGGAGTTGTAGGCGCGAGCACATGGATCAGATAACATTGAAATGATGTATGCATGATGGATCAGATAACATTGAAATGATGTATGCATGATAGTCTGGTGTGGGCTTCACCTTCCGATAAGTTGTAAGATTCCTATGTTTTTGAACAGCTTTAGTGATCAGATCCAAGGAGTGGTGCATTAGAATCATTTCTCTGTAACTTGGGCTATCTATTCAACATTATGTTCAATTTATTTGTGTTTATGCAAGTAGCGTTAATGAGCCTGAGCAACTGTGTAGTCTAAGAAATTAAAAATACAAATCTGCAAAACATTTTCTGAGTTTCGGTTCTGTGAGTGATGTTTTTAAATTAATTTTTGGTGGAGCCTGAGCAACTGTGTAGTCTAAGAAATAAAAAATACAAATCTGCAAAACATTTTCTTTGTTTCGGTTCTGTGAGTGATGTTTTCAAATTAATTTTTGGTGGAGAGTTGTGGAACATTTCAGAGGAATCAGAGTTTAATTCCTGCCAGCCTGTGGATCAATTTTGCTATGATAATATAAACCCATGCAGAGCAGTGAAGAAATCATGAGTAACCAAGGTGAAGAGGTATATCTCCAGTTTGTCATTAACTGTGAAATAGGGAGTTGTTTATAGAGTTTCAATCCTCCATGAGAAAGTCCATTGTGGAAATAGTTCAGATCTTGAGAGAAATGGATCATCAACAGAATGCCTCTGGAGCAGGTTAGAATATGGTCGAAGGGAGCAATTCAATTAATGATAGGGTCTCAGTCAACTCTGCATAGGGAAAAAGTTTAATTTGAGGACAAGCAACAATTACCACCTCGCTCGAAAGAGGAAATGGTAAGGTGTCATGTAGATTACAATGCTTTAAGTCAAACTATCTGTAATGACTTATCTTTTGATGATTTCTATAGATTAAAGACAGAGGAGCCCAGTAAGACAAGCAAGGGAGTTGGTGAAGAAAGAGGAAAAGACTGAATTAAAACGAAAAGAAGCTGCTAAGAAGGAGATTAATGAGCACAAATCCAAGAACCCTGAAGAACAGTAAAACACAGAGCAGAAGATTGATGAAGTTAAGGTGGAAAAAACATTACTTGTTGAACATGAAGGGTTCAGTAGAGAAACATGCATTCCTACCCATGAGCTACCCATCAATTTACTAGGAGAGCCATTGCAGCAAGTAATTAATTTTCAGAGCTACCTTGTTGGGGAGGATGTCTTTGTTGTTTCAAATGTTGAAATTCTAAGTCACAGAACTAAATGTGTTGGAGTGGAACTTGTTGGGAATTAGTGTTCATACAAGTGTTTAGGTTAGCTACAAAGTTGTTGACAAACAACTTAACATTATTGTTAGAATATAATATTGTTAGTGTGGTTTGTTAGAATATTATAGAACAATATATATTATTAATGTATTTGATTGAAAATCATGAAGCACATATTATTTTGTATCGTATTATTTGCAACTTCATATGTCTCTGATTAGATTTTCTCACATGGTGTCAGACCAGAGATCATGGTGCTGAGTGTTTAAACTACTCCGAGATCCATAGGTGGTGGCCAAGGAAGAGGTGTAGATGCAAGGAAAGTGTTGAAAATATGGAATAACTGTTGGTGGAGTCAATCTTGTGATTTCTCAAGCAACAAAATATAGAATAGTGAGAAAGGGCAGCAGCAGATTATAGTTGATCCTTATTGAAAACAATTTGTGGGATGTAGTAAGTGGAGCAACAACAAGGACAATTGATGTCAATGAAAGAACAAAATGGATTGCAAAAGATAGAAGAGTAATAGCTTTGATTTCATCGAGCGCAAAGATGGGTTTAAAGAAAAAGTTGTTTTGGCTAAAAATGATGGAAGGTGATAACATTGTTCAACATATTAGTAAGTTTGCTCCCTATTGAACCAATATTTTAAACTTTTAATCGCATGAAACTTCATAAATAAAGATATGGAATAGAAAGAACAACTGTCAACAAGCAGAACACCAATTTCACATGGAAAACCCTTTCGGATAAAAAACCATGACACACATCAATAGCTTTTAGAAACGAAATCGACACCAACCCAGATTACAAAAGTGAGCACCAACTTACAGATAGCACCAACTCTCCTCGAAGCACCATCTCCAATACGCTGAGGCACCAACCTTAGTTTGAGCACCAACTCAATTGCAAAACTCAATGAATATTAGGACACACACAACTCTTACATCCGAACCAGCTCCTTCATAATCAATACAAAAACCAATTACCAGCATTGGCTTTCAGAATTACAAAAAAGGATAAACTTGGAGAACTCCTACACTTAGAAATGCCCAGTTAAGGAAGAACATTCTACGCTGCACATATAGCAAGTTTCTTCTCTGTAAAATCAAACTCGACACAAAACAAATGTAGATATTAAGCTCGACTTCATTCAACGGACACATCCTTCAAAAATCATTGCCCGTAGAAATCACACATGTTATTTTGTTCTCGATCTTCCTCACTGCCCAGCTTATGAATAGTCAATGCTCATTAAAATTGGGGAATGAACATCACTGTGTACCTTTTAATACAATTCATCAACTCTCTAGCAAGCTCGACTTTTCAAATCAAAGATGTCTTTACCCAGAAATGAAACACATGCGCACTACCCTGAGCCGCTTCATTTTTTCCCACCTTCACACTGCAGTCAAAACAAAAACATGACCTGCCAGGAAAATGCCCAGCTATATTTAGAGTGACTGCCGTAATGCATATTCGACCCTCAACTCAAAGCATCGTCATTTTGGAAAACTGAAACAAAGTATCATTTTTTTTTCATACTGCATTAAGGATAAAAAATGCATATTATTTCCAGGTTGAATTTATGCTGAATAAACACCATATGTTATAAAACAGCTGTCACATACTCCAACATGCTCAACTATTTTGAGAAACCGACTCAATATTTAACCGACCATACTTCTGAAACCATCATTAAATTAGCCGCCATTCACAAAAAAACTGCTGCAGCTCATTAAAAATAGAAATCACGCCTCTTTTCACTAAGTCAAATCTGACTTGTTTAATATTTCATTGCTGACTTGTCTCAACAGGTCGCACTCATAATAATCGCATGTTACATTCAAGCGCTGTTTTAACAATATTGAACACTCCTTGTCAATGATTCATTGCTGCTTCAGTCTGTATGACAAAGACACGCCACATTAAAGATGTAGAAGTTGACTTTTTAGAATATTCTATGGTGACATTGCAGGTGACATGGCAATATGACTTGGCAAAGAAGTAGACAAACAGGCAGCTCAAGCAGACAACCAAGTAGCTCAAGCATGCAACCAAGTAGCTCAAGCAGCCAACTGGACAGCTCATTCCAATTCTCTATTACCTTGAGTAATCCTCTGAAATTTATATGACCTTGATCATCAACGTTTGACATCAATGACAAAATATTCAGCAAATACAAGACTCCAAGGAGTGACAGGTAGGCAACAAGATGAAGTAATACACAACAAATAAAGAACTTAAGACAGCGAAGGAACAGTGATGCAAGGATAACGAAGGATGCACTAGCATATAGGAGGGAGGTGCAAAGATTAGGTGCTCAAGAAGAGGCACTAAAAGAATTTGAAATAAAAAACTACTAAAGGAACAGAGGAGTGCTGAAAGACAGTGATAAGGTATAAGGAAAAAGCAATCAAGAAGGTAAAGCACAAATATGAGGTGATACAAAGCACATATAATGAACAAACGTACCAAAATAAGCTTCTGGCAATGTGTATAGGAAATGCAGCAGACAACTAGGTGCAGAACTACCTTATAATGAAAATGCTTAAGATTTTTTAAGGTGAGATTTCTAAAGAAAAAGATAACGATAAAAGGTGAAATGAAAATAAAAAACAAGTGGTTTGAGCTGAAAGTGCACAGGTATGATGGAGAATTGGCAGATACAAGAGGCACTAACAAAATGAAAACAATGCACACACTAGAGAAGAACTTAGAGAAGCTCCTTTGATTGAATTTGAAACGAGAACAATCAGAATAAATGTTAGATAGAACTTAAAATTGTTTAAGAATTTGAATATCAAAGGGCCCGTTTGGTTGGCGGAATTTGTGCATGCCAGAATTTCCAATTCTAGAATTGAATCCATTCCGGGTTTGTGCTATTCTCAAAATGAATTCTAGAATATGGGCTTGTCCTGTTTGGTTCACCTGGAACATGACTGAGAAGATGCAAATTCTGCGTTTGGTTCCACACAACTAGAATTGGAATTGGAATTTTGTTTTTGTACACATACACATATATATACACACACATATACACACATACACATATATACACACACATATATGTATACACACACACGTGTATACACACGTGTATATATACACACATATACGCACATGTGTGTGTATATATACACGCACAAACGTGTATATACACACACGTGTGTATATATACACATGTGTATATACATACATGTATACATGTGTGTATATACACACATGTATATATACACATGTATGCACACACACATATATATACACACATACATGTATGTATATACACATGTATACACATACACGTGTATATATATACACACGTGCACACATATACACACATTTGTGTATATATATACACATATACACACACACACGTGTGTATATACTTATGAATATGTATATACACGTGTGTATATATACATACATGTATATATACTATATATACATGTATGTATATATACACACAAGGGTATATACACACACATGTATATAAATACACATGTATATTCACACACGTGTGTATATATACACACATATATATATATACACATGTGTATATATACACATACACATGTGTGTATATATACATATATATACGTGTATGTATATATACACACAAGGGTATATACACACATGTATATACATACACATGTATATTCACACACGTGTGTATACACACACACACACACACACATATATATATATACATGTGTATATATACACATACACGTGTGTATATATACACACATACACACATGTGTGTATATACATGTGTCTATATATATACATGTGTGTATATACACTCATGTGTATATATACATACATGTATCTATACTATATATGTACATGTGTGTATATACACTCATATGTATATACACACATGTATATATACACATGTATATAATATATGTACACGTGTATATATACATCCTGATAGCAATATAATATTAACACAAAAATGGGAATGAATTTTCCTTCACAAAATAATACTCTCAATTCCAATTCCAATTTTCAATTCCAATTCCAGGTCCTGAGGGGGAATTGTGGAATGCTCAAAAAGGCCCAAAATTAGAATTCACATAACCCTATTCCTATTTTTTATTTTGGAACCAAACACTGAATTTGACAATACCAGCATGCCGGTATGCCAATTCCTAGTCAATACCTAGAAACAAACGGGGCCAAAGAGATTTAATACTAAAGACGATGCTCAAACTAACAGAGATTAGGATAAAAGGAAAATATAAATCCTTCAAAGAAAAGAAACCACAGCGCAGTTATATAAACCAGAGAGCATAAATCATTAAATCTACATGTAAACTTATTAACAAGATTTGAATACAGAAATTTCAGCTTTTTAAACTTGAAATGAAACAAAGTGAATTAAATTGAGGCGAGCAATAAACTTGTGTGATAGTATGACAGAGGTTATACGTGCCAAAAAAAATTAAGCTCTAAGTAAACTTAATACAAATTTAAACAAAATTAATCTAGACTTGAAACTAAAGGTGGAGATAGAAAATTCTGCACACAATCAAAGAAAATCAGGACAGCTCTTCTTTCCTTCCTCAAGAGTGTCTCCAATGGTGAATGCTCAAACAAAATGATAACCTTTAAACAATACAAGTTCAAATAGATTAGTAGCAACCTGCTCTGATATCAGGAAAGGAAAATAACATGGAGAATCAGAAATAATTAACTAAGAGCGATTGTTGAAAGAAAATGTTACCATTAAAGAAGCTAAAACAAGAGCATGCACATCAAGATCCAAGAAGGAGACACAAGATCTGTAAGGGGGAAAAACAAAGAAAAGCCCCCAATATTATGTAGATGGCAAAAGCCTAGAGAAAGTTTAATGAGAGATAAAGAGAGGAAGAGGAAGAGTAAGCATGGAAATGCTACAACTAATAGAAAAGAGAGTCCCCTCAAACGTATAGAGGTGAGAGAGGAGTTACAAAGTAATTCTCAATTCTAAGGACGCCATCTAACATATTATGTGTGCGTGATGTGTCACAATCCTCATAATTAGGAAATCTAATATTTTAAATATTTGGAATAAAGAAAATGAGTTGGGAGAACTCAAAAGAAAACAAATGACTTGTAGTGATTCCTTAAGAATATTCCTACAAGAGACAAAAGGAGGAAATTAATTTTATTTGGTAAAGATTAATTCTAGGAAGTCGAGTTTGTCACTGGACGCCCCCGGACCGGTCCAAGTTCAAACTGGTCCGTGGTCCGGGTCTGGGCAGGATCAGGTCCACGGGACCAAGTTTGAACCGGCCTTTGCACAGTTCGGACCAGGGCAAACTTTGCGCAAAACGGCGAACTTGGTGCGAACTCCAGCGAATTTTCGCCCACGGACGAAATTCAAGCAATTTTTTTTGCATATTTTATAAAGTTTTGACATCCACAACCCAAATTTTTTACATCACCAAACTTGGGCCAGCTGAAAAATAACTCTCGATGCCTTGTAAAATAATTAAAGTCGGTTGCCCCTAGACCCCGTCTTGGGGGCTTTGCCCTTAAACCCTCATTTAATTATTTGGGATGGAAACTACACCAATAAAAGTGGGGAAAAATTAACCTTCGAGTCTTATTAGGCTCCATATAGAAGATGATGATGATGAAGAAGAAGAATACCAATAAATTATTAATCCATTAGTTGAACTTCAAACAATGATACTTGAACTAATGTTATGATTTAATTGTAATGTTTGAATCTTTGATGTTGAACTTGAACTTGAAGTATATGATGGTATGATCATGATTCATGATGCTATGATTGCAAGTGTTTTTGTTGTTTAAATGTTTTTTTATGATACTATGTGACATTCTAATCTTAACTCATGCTTCTAGGCTGCATATATATATAAAATTTACATGTTTTTTGTAAAAACGAACATGAACCCAAATCCCTTTTCAAAATTTTGCCATACCGGCGAACCGGTCCTTCGAACTCGAACTCGAACCCGAACCTGAACCCGAACCAGCATCCTAGGATTAATTCTTCACATAAATAATGAAACTATATCCATGTCATGATTAGATTTCATATAAAGTAGCCTTACAATCAGTAAGATTAATGATTGGTGATAAACATACATCCACCAGTGTATTAAGACAGTTTTAATTATATGGTTTCTTTTATGTTCTACTGATTTTATGTGTCTTTGTGTATTCCCTAAGGTTAAATGAGTTCCACGCTTGTCTCATATTTGTTAATGGCTAATTGTATCTAGTTGTAACTGCTTTTCTTTTGGCTTGCTTGTTTTATACGCATCTAGTATAATACTATATTCCTGTTACATATGATTTTTATTTTAACCGAGTGGACTAATCAATAGGTCTATTAGAAAATTCTCAATTTACACTTTTATTCATGCAATATTAAATTTAGATTTCAAGAATATATTTATCTTGTTTTTTACACTTTGATCTCCAGTATGCTACTGTCATGCCAAAACATTTTTTTAACGGTTGCTTTATCATCACCTCGTTGAACTGCAAAGCTTTCTAAATGACAAATAATCTTTGAACTTAGTTTATTAGCTCTCTAAGTTCAATTTTTATTCTGCTTTATTTGACAGAACTCCAGAAATATGGTGGAGGTTTATTGGATTCAGAAAGTGGGGCTACATCTGGTGGGCTTCGTAATGATTTTAAGCAAACTGCATCATCCTTGAAACCTCACACAGAACCTGGAGTAGGACCTCAATATTCTGTGTTTAATACTGACAACTATACCATTGGAATCTCAAACCAAAGATCTATTAGTAACATTCAAGGTCAGAGGCAAGGTCAAAGGGCTTTTCCAAAATGGAAAGGACCAGACAAAATCAGTCAAATTTATGGTGATTGGATTGATGACAATGAATGGGAATATACAAATCATTTAACTATGTTGCAGCCTGAGGAAGCAAGCCAGATTCATGAAGAAGAACCTCAAGATGCTCGAATAAAAAAGATTGAAAAGTTACAAAATAAATCCCAGGGTCAAACAAATATTCCATTTTTCAAGGGTATAGTTGAACAACATAATATTCAGAGCTGTTTTCCAAAAGGTGGAAGTAAAGGCAGAGACATGACATCTTTAGATGCAAACTTTGATCAAGTTTATCAAGATGATACATTGGTTGGGGAGCTCTGACTTTTGCATTTGTCTTTGACTTTGATACACGGATTGAGTGGCCTGTTTGGCCTTTGGTTGCCGGAGCTAGCAAAACAACCATTGAAGGCAAGTTATGTGATTTTATTTATCTGAAGGTTCAGCCAGGACAAGTTTGGTTGAATACAAATTGATTGAATTTATTGTAATGTGGAAGTAAAGGACAATTTTCATCATGTTCCTGTTTTGCATATCTTTCTTTTAGCCTTCATTGTTGGCGTTGGAGAGAATATCTTGTGTTTCTTACCATGTAGTATTTTAGATTTGTCTTCCACTAAAAACAATTTTGAATTTGGCTATTCTTGTACCATAAATACGCTAACAAGAGTTTGGTGGTTGTTGATGCCCTTCATGGGTGGAAAAGTGGACATTTATTTTTCCCTGCTCAATGCAGGATTGGGGCACTAATTTTCCAATACAGTAGAACTTCTTTGATCAATGGCCGCGCTTTGTGTGCTTTCCTGTAATTTGCTGCTTGCAAAGTTCTGAATAAGAGCATTAGATCCAAATGAATTACTCATTATTTTAAGACTGCTTCCTTATTGGTAGGTTCCCCCTGTTGGGGTGTCCCTTCAGTTTAGATGACCAAAGGGCAGTTTTTTTGTCAAATTCATCTAGGACTTGAACCTGGTTATGCATGTTTGGGTATCTCAAACTCTGAATTGATTGTGGTAGTTTATGTTATTCAGAATTGCACATTCGTACACTGATGTATGTAAATGTCACTTGGGGATTTGAACACCTGACCCTGCTACAAATGCCCCAATAATAAATTATTAATTTAGCTCATCCTATTTGAAAATTATTTGTAGAACTTAAACATGATTTGATTTACGTGATTGGATTTTTAGTTTATTTTCCAAATGATTAAGTTCATGATACTTGTTATATAGTAAATTGTTCAGAACGTTAATGCAAACAAAACACATTTATTTCCAGAAGCTCGTCTGTCTCATTCACCTGAACTGTTCATAAATGTAGTAAATTGTTGTTTTGCAATTGCGTTAAAAGTAAAACTTGTGTTGACAAATTCAAATATCTATTCTTTTCTAATTTTTTTTTTATATACAAAGAAATTTGTTATCAACTTCAATTTAATGGTGCACCATCTCAATCAATGCAGAATCCTGATTTTAACATTGTTTTTTTTTAGTTCTCATGGGTCCTTCAGAAGGATATGTCAATATTTGATTCAAAACCTTCATCTAAAATGGTCAGATCCGCAAAATCTAAGATTTACTGTTGCATCTAGCATTTTTAAAACCTTCCCTTTTCTATTAATAAACGTTGTTTTTAATCTACAATCCTTTTTGATAGTCTCATTTTCTAGAATCCTGGTGCACTCTAGGGGTCCTGGCGCAGGAGCACACAGGCAGACAAGCAATCAGCACCACCAAAAACAATTCAGTTTGATTTTGGCTTGTTTTGCTTTACACTTGGCATTTTTCTATCCGATTTGCATGGTCTTGGTCTTCACTTTTAGATGGGCACATCACTGAGTGATTATCAATGGTGTCGACATGAAATCAAAACTCCACATTTGAGCCTCCTTAAGATAGTTATTTGAAAGCATCATGATTTCATATATGTTATAGTTTGCCTATTTGAAGGAAATAATGAAAGCAAAGCTGTCATTTCAATAACTTTATTTAACTCATCATAATGGCATAGAGGAAAGTGGTAAATGGAGCAGGTTTTAGCATGCTGGCCTGTCAACAATAGGAGACCGTCGGTATTCATTTTCTCTTACCACTTTCTGCCCAGCGGGAAAAGCTTGTGCAGATCAAGCATACTCTAATGGACATTGGATTTAGTCAACATCGCCGGGAATTAAATCTGCAATTGGAATTGTTACTGAGTCCTTGGTTCAAAATACAACTTCTCACATCAAATAGAGGAATGGGTCCCCACTCTCGAGTACTTGTGGCAATACCTCACGGCCTGTGCTGAAGTGAAAACTTTGGAACAGGATTTTGTCAGATGTGGCGGTTGCAACTGCCCTGGTAGACATGTCTGCGAGAAATAAGGAAGTATAGACAGGGCACACAAGCTGTCTAACAGAATGCCTCAAAAAGTCAATCTCTTGGACTGTTATGAAGGCAGGATATGCACAAAATGGATTTGTTGAAGGGCTTCAGACACTTTTAAGCAAATGAATTGGCAGACGTAAAGCCAAATTTCACTACAGTAGTCAGCATCCATGCTGCTCCATCAATGCATACTGGAAAGGGCTTTAGAAAACTTTAGAACACATAAAACTGCAAATGTTCTCAGGGTTACAATGTGAGTCTTTTGTTGCCAATGTTGAATGGAAGGGTAGCAGACGTCAAGGATGTAAAAGATGTGCAAAGTATTAATATCAGCCTGTCCAAATGAAACGATGGGGAATGAAGTGGCACAAGGAGTATGAAATGGGCAGAGGAAGTGTATAGCTGCCAAGAATGGGTATATAAGAATTAGTTTGCAATGGAATAGAGTTGCCTTGGAGGAGGGTGTGTGCCGCATGTGTAGACACTAGCAAAGATAAAAGTAAACCTCGCGAAAAGAGATGAGCCGGTGTAGAAGTGAATGCAGGAGATGAGCACACGAGTAAGAGGTTAAGCAGAAGAGAAGGCAGCCAAGAATAGCAGAGAATGTGGCACAGGTGCAGAGTTTTTTTGTGAAGATGCTATGTGAAGGATGACAGTGGAGGTTGTAGGACAAATAAGGAGAAATGCGTGTGAAGAAGTTGTGAAGAGAGAGAGGCCGATAGAAGATCAAGTATGTAATTACTATTTTGCAGATCTAATTAAGTTTCTTGTTGCAATCTGAGTGCTTGTTTGTGTTTTTGTGTGTTAAATTGCAGACCAGAGGGAATCGACCTCTTGCATCAGGTCCCTTTTTCCAAGCTAGTCTTTGTATAGATATTTCCTATCATTCCTTGTTTCCTTGACCCACTTATTTATGTCCTTTGGTGGAGATAGTTTCCGTAGCTAATATGACCTGCATTTTTGGTGAACCCGGCCTAAGTAAGAGTTTCTAATCTGGAATCTTCTTTCCGCAGCATTCATTGCTTAGTATGCTGTGAGAAGCGTTGGTCTTTTGACTAGTGGGCATACTGATGGTCAAGAAGTCCAGTCCAATACCCAATAAAGTCAGCTTTTAGGTAGACTATCAGACGAGATAAACCAAACAAAATGATCAGTCCCAGAGATGTTATGGTGTAATCAACCAAACAAAATGATCAGTCCCAGAGATGTTATAGTGTAATCCATGGCGGCATTAACTTTTACGGCCACAGTATGGCATACTGAATGTTTAAATGGAACTCAACTACAGGGGACTTAAAACAGAAAAAAAGCGCTAACGAAAAAAGTTGGGGGACAATGAAACACTCGGACAGTTGACAAGTGGGTAGAAAAAAACATTAGTTGGTGGACAATTTCAAGTTTTTCACTTTTACACCCGTTCAAATCTGCACTCCTAAGAAGTAGAGGCTGTTCTTTTTCAAGGATAGATTAGCAACTTTTCTTTTTCACTTCGCTTTTCCTCAAGTCTCCTAAAGATAGATTTTAGGATACTTTATTTTTGACATGCAAAATGCCACGAAGAATGTCACGAGAGATTATTTTCATGAATCATTGTAGGTTACCCCCAACATTCTTCAAATGTAAAGAAATGACTCAATAGCAGAATTTACTACGGGTTGGAGTTCTTTTTGGTGTTGATCTTCATGTGTAACCTGAATGTGGTTATGACAAAAAAAAAACTAACTTCATCATCGAGATGACAAAAATATATCTTGCAAGAAAAAAATGAAGGCACAATTTGTATAAGATCTTTGAAATATTTGTATATGGATTTCTTTAGGTTTTTGGCTGGCAAGGCTAATGTTAGATGTTGAATGGGCAAATAAGATAAACTTTCCTAAGTTTTTGGAATTCTTCTTTGGCTATTAGAGTGATCTGGGGTGCATCTTCCTTAAGTTTGATTCATAAATTTAAACCTAGATATACAATAAGATGATGCACTACTTAGCAGTGGATCTAGTCTAGAGTCTTGCTAAAACTAATACAACATTGAAGAAATCATCTTGATATTATTTATGGTTTGTGAGATATTAAGGTTTGCATTTCTAAAACCTGTTTGTGAAATATTCAAATTCAAATTTGACACACTTCATGGCTTCAAATACACACTTAATGGCTTCAAGTAGGCCTAAAAATCGGTCAAAAGTCCAAATTTTTCCATAATAGAGTGGATATATATATATAATTTATGAGCTTTCTAATGCTTCAAATGTTTCATTAATCAAACATTTGGACATTTGGCTTCCGAAAGTTGTGTTACTAAAATTTATAACTCAAGCAATAAATTTATTGCATGAGAAAAAAGAGATGTTTGTAGCCTAAAAGGAGGTATTACACTTTCTAGAACATTCAAAGGTAGCGGAGAATGTAGGTGAGAGTTACGGGTGCAAAGAAAAGGAGCTAAAGGATGGTTGCGAAGGATGACTAGTGTAGACCGTGGTTGTGACTTGCATAGATTTCTAATAGAGTAGCTTTTCTTGGTAGTTAGAAAGGCCCATGTTGTTGTAGAATTTTAAATGTTGTATTTTGTATTATAATTATTGAAGGAATCACAAGGTGATTTTTTTCTTGTTGTATCATGTTTGAGTGTTGATGGAGTAGCCCTTCATGAATTAGACATATGGGTTATGGATGGGCTCTGTTTTAATGCAGTTGATATCAAAATAAGCATTCAGAAAGTCCTAATATGTATCATTGACCTTGTTGGAGTTCTCATCCTATTTATTTATCTAATTTACCACTCTTTTATTAATTAAATAAATATTTTTAATTCATTTAATTAATTCCTTAGCCTCTTCGTTTAGTGATAAAATAAATATTTACATTTAATTGATTAATTAATTAGCCTTTTCTTTCTCATAAATAAATTAATAAATATTTATCTCAGCCCACCTTTTTCCATTAATTAAATAAATGCTCCTATGTATTTAATTATTTAATTACCCCTTTCTTCCTAATCTAGCCTTTCAATTTGGTCACATGGGTCATAATCCAAATTCGTAGTTATGTGAGAAGTGTCTCATGTCTCTTCATTACCCATTTCTCTCTCTTCTCCATGTGACTAGATTGATTGAACTTAAAAATGTGTTACCAAAAGTCAACACACTCTTAATCCTATTTACTATCCTTTCACCTTTTAATCTCAGCCTTTCATCTTTTAACCTTTTAATCTAAACTCTTGACTCTTTTGGAAGCTTTTTATTAAAGATAATTTTTTTTCTCTCATTTGGCCCTACAACCACTTGAGTAGTCTCGTCTACATGATTGCCATCATTTTTGTATCATCTTGTTGTTTTGCTTGCATCATCAATTAACCACATAATACTTTTTCATGTCATCTTGTGCTAGTGCTTAGTGTTCAGAGCATTACTATTATCTACAAGGTTTTGAAGGATTGGAGAACAATGAAGTGAAGCTTATCAATGTATGGAAGGATTGGGTTATTTTATGTGCATAGAGTTGATTTAGAGTTCTATTGGTGTTGTTGATTTGTTTGAAAATTCTAATCTTATAGTTGGGCTTTAAGAGCCTACAATAAGGTTATGATTTGACATTCAGATTTTGCCATGTCCAGTGGGACCCTAGTCCAATTTATGTAATGATTTTTTTTTCCTGTTTTCAACAATTACAAGTTGGATTTACACATTTGATATACAATTCAACACATTTGATGGATATTTCAGTGTGATTGCACACTATTTTGGTGCATTTGATTCACTCCATTTGCACTTATGATTTCTGAATTTGTGCATTTTAGGTTTTTTATTGTGGTGCTTTTGAATCATTTTGTTGTGCATTCAATCTTTGTAAGGGTTTATTTTGTTTGTGCACGTCTGATCCATGTTTCGACACATTTGACCATTATTGCTATGCATTTGATGATTTATGTTGCATGCACCATTGCTTGCTTTTGCATTTTTGTTCTTTGTCTGTGTTTTTTCAAGTTTTGCAATCAGTTTGCACATTCGAAGCTAGAACTCAAGGATTTGATCTTTGACACATTTCAACCCAATTATTGTCTTTGAAGGGTATAACTACGTTTTTGCATTGTGTTTCTCGACATTTGATCTTGAGAGTTGCCTTTTAGTTTTGATTTTGTTTAGCTCACCCTTTAGGCTAGCCAAGTGGTGAAACTTGTGTTTTGTGTGTCCAAGGCTAAATCTTGAGACTACTAATATATTTGTGGTTATAACTTTCATTATTGGAAGATCTTTCTTTGGTTTTTGAAAGGTTAATGAACTTTCTTTGCCGTGTTTTGTGTGCTTGTACATCTTTATGTTACCTAGGTTGCTCTTTGTGTATGCTCACCCCATGTGTGTTTGTGCAAACTTGGGTGCAAGAGAAACACCCAACTATCTCCTTTTATTTTATTAGGAGGCTTGCTTAGGGATTTTAGCCATAGGGGTTTGACCTCAACCACGTTTCTTGGCGGGGTATATTAAGGGGTGGGGGGGGAGATGAAAGTTGTATCTCAATGAATGACCAATGTCGTTTGAAGTTGAGCTGCAAGACCCTTAGTCTGTTGAGACTTGTTTGGTGAACAATAGATGACCCTTTTGATTTTAGGCTATTACAGACGAGCTCTCTAGTCATGATTGTCCCTAACTACGAACCATTAATGTAGTAGCCTAGGAGCCTTCAATTGTTGCTTGGTGTGGTGCAAGGGATGTAGATCATACTCCAAAGTTACTCAAAATGTACTTCCTTGAGTTGAGATAGAAATCCTTGGGATCTAGCCTCTATTTCTTCTCATAGGAGAAAGTAAAGGGAAATATTTTGTAGGCATGACACTCTATCGATTTTCTCTCAAAAGAAAGGTTTCTTACACCATTATTGAGGTATTAGCACTTCCACTGTGGCCCTACATTAAGTATACACTCCCACTTGAATAATTAGGTTATGTTTGCTTAAGAGTTTTTTTAGTGTTATACTAGTGAAGCCTTGGCCTTGTTTGGGTCTTAGCCATACCCTTTAAGTCAAGAGTAAAAAAAAACATTGCATTTTCAAGTGTTTGATGTGTCTTCATGCCATTCTTTTTATCAAACCAACCAAACTTTCGATAAAAAGGTTCATTTTTTACAGAAAAGCCTCAAATTGTAGTGTACTTGTGCCTTTGATCACTTTTTCTATGTATTTGGGACATCTTCTTGAATAATTGAGCTTCTTGTCTACAAATTTGATTCTTTTTCATTGTGGTTGTTGAATTTTCCTACACATTTGAAGCTTGTTCTTGCACACTTGAGTTATGATCCTGCGCAATTGAGCTTTTTCTTTGTGCAATTGACCTATCCTGTTGCTCTATTGAGCCTTGTAGCTACATTATTGAGTTGTGTTTGCGCTTTTAAGTCAACACATTATTTAAAAAAAATAGTTTGACTATTCCAAATACTTTTTCCAAATTAATAACCCTCACTTGAGCTTACTATTGATTATAGTACATGCTTTGCATGTTTTGTGACTTTGAGAAAACCCTTGAGGCACTAGATTTGACATCATAGATTGTAGAGTGACCCTACATAGTTTCTTTTTAGTTTGCCTAATTTATCTAGTAGCTCAAGGCATTCATTCAATCTTTTGGTGCATTTGTTCATTTTTATGGTACGTCTGACACATGTTTCACATTATCTACTTGTTGTTGCACATTTGACTCATGTTTTTATGCATTTGCCTCTTATCTGTATGCA
Source organism: Thuja plicata (assembly GCA_018584345.1). NCBI lineage: Eukaryota > Viridiplantae > Streptophyta > Pinopsida > Cupressales > Cupressaceae > Thuja > Thuja plicata. The sequence goes on from MU224206.1 coordinate 1,390,842, forward strand.
TTTTCAACTTTGAGTTGTACAGTTGAGCCCTCTATATGTGGAATTGAGTTTTTGTTCATGTGCATTTGAGCTGTCTACATGTGCTATTTCCTATCCATTTAAGTTGTCTACGCGCGTTATTGGTTCTTGTTCTTGGACAATTGAGTTGAGGAAGTATCCAAATAGGTCCCAGTTATTAGCTCTGCATTTTTTTATCTTCTCGAATTGAAAATTTATTTCTTGCACTTTGATTTCTAGTTAGTTGAGTGCTTGTTGATATGTGTTTGGGTGTGGATTTTTTGTCAACCCTATACTTGTGGTGTTGCAGTTGTGAGACTATGAGTTGTGTTGGTGTTATTAATGTTTGTGATGTTGCAGTTGTGAGTTTATGATGTGTGTTGGTGTCATGGATGTAGAGAGTTTTTTAAAGGTTAGATGTATACCAAATGTGTTGATGCTATGGTATTGGTATGTTGCAAAAGACGAAGCTTGTGCTAGTGACTAATTGTTGAGTATTTTGTTTTGTGGATGTTCATCCGCTTGATATTGGTGTCTACACCATTGTGTCAAAGATGTTGCTATTGTGTTGATGATAATAGTTGGAATTGAGAGACGAAAATCATAGATGTTGCTATTAAAGAATGTGTTTGCAAAGAAATGTTTTGGTAGCTACTTGGAAGACTGCTCCACATTCCTCTATGTTTATTGGAATGGCCTTAAAGTTTAGAACAAATGTCTATCATTTATCTAGTATGTTGGCATTTTAGGTGTATATTAAATTTGGTTTAGAAACTACTCTGCATTTCTCTACATTAATGTTTATAGTATTGTAGGTTGGAAGGAATGTTCATAACATTTGTGTAATGTATCACTTCATTTTTTGGTGGAGAGGTGTACCACAAGTCTGTTTTTGGTGATACACTTCAAAACTATGTTTCCTTGACGTTCCCACTATGACGAATTAGGTGGGTATGATTGGTAGATTATTGAGGATGTATGATATATGTTCTTGAGAACGATGTTGGATGTTCAAGGTGTGCGTGTGTATTTGGGAACCTATTGAGAAAGACACAAACACTCAATAAGTCATTTCATTAGTTCAAAAGGTTAGATAAAGCATATAAAACCCACTAATATCGACCTATTGCCTGCTAACTAGGAAGAGTGTGATTGGTAACATATAAGCCCTCAGAATATGCTACAATCAGTGACGAATACAACCTAGCATGAAGGATTTTTAGATTAAAACAAGCTAAAGAGATGAAAAACAAGCATTCTAGCTCTAAACATGTGAATAATAACAATGAAAAAACATGGAATAATAAGTGAAATACTAGTCTAGGATTAATCCAACAGCATAAAAATGTACTTTTGATCTAATGTGAAGGCTTATTTACTCTCAAAAATGGCTTCTATTTATAGAAGAAAGAGAGAGAGAGAGGGGGGGACAAGATGAATTAATGAGTGAAGGGGCTCATTAATGGAGGTGTAAGAGCCATTAATGCCTTGGGCATTAATAAGGCATGGAGGAGACATAGGCTTAAGGCATCTTCATTAATAAGGCATTAATGAAAGCATTAAAGAAGCAAGGGAGGGTGTAAGAGGATGGCTTGAGAAAGTGGACCTTAAGGAAGTCAAGCTTGAGAAAGTGGACTTTCTCAAGTGGGTTGAGTTGCTAAGCATTCCTTAATGGAATGTGACAACATTAGGAGGTGGGTTAGGGTAGAATTTAGGATTAAGTTTAGATTAGCAAGGGTGAATGGGTTGAGAAGGGTTAGAATCCAAGGTAGAAGTGGTTGAGATAGGTTAGGTTGGGGTTTAGAGGAATATTAATAAATGAAATAAACTTATTTAATTCATTTAGAAATATAGGAAATAATTATTTAAACAATTTAATTGCTTTTTAATAATTAGGGCACTATAGCCATTTTAATTAAATTAAATATGTTAGAATTGATGAACATCAATACAACCAAGATCACCTGCATGCAAAGACTATTACGAGACAGAAGCAAAAGACAGAGAGGCAGAAGAATCTATGGAGGCCGATAGGCCAGAGACTGCAAATGC
>MU224206.1:1394978-1410981 GCA_018584345.1 Thuja plicata
AAGGGAAACTAACAGAAATAGAAACTGCCTAAGGTTAGCTGAAGCAAACTAGAGTGAATAGGGAAGTTACTAATTAGATCATAATGATTTAAATTAGTAACCCCGATAGACTATTACTCTAACAAAATAGGCCAGGGGAATGGGTTAATTGCAAGTGGGTAATTGATTTAGGGATTTATTTAATTCCTTTATAATTAAATACTATAGCCATGTTTGATTTTGATTTGATTTGATTGGTCGAAATTTGATTTGAATTATATGGCTATAATAGTTAATATAAATTAGTGATAAAAATCACCTAGGATATTAAATAGATTCGAAGAATTGTGCCAAGTAGTAACAGGGTCGTTTGGACATAATCGAGGGTATGATCACACTTAGGGCAAATAGGGTCCATAGTTGGAACAGACCAAATTTAGGTGGTTACATTTGTCCCTCTTTGAATTGATGTGCAAGCAGCACATTGATTCAAAGAAAGCTTTCGATTTTGACTTCAGAAAGATTGAGAATTCCGTTCTTGGTTGTTGAACGAAATGTTGATGAGATCAGTCTCGCACTTGATCGAACCAAACTGATAGAATTGATTTTGAACTTGGTTGTCGTCCAAAGATCAATAAAAGATTTTAAAAATACCATTTCTGAACTTGGTTGTCGTCCAAAAAAAGATAATACTGATTCTGAACTTGGTTGTCGTCCAAAAGCTAGTATGAAGCTACCAGGAGCTTTAAAAATCTTCTAAAATGAGGACACATAAAATATCAGCTTATGAGAACCAAAGCTTTCTATCCAATAGTTCCGACTTTAGTCAAGGAAACTGTTATGCCCCTAGTTTGTTTGATAACGAAGTCATTTTGATGCTGTTTCGAGCAAAAATTTAATTGATGATAGTGTGATCATGCCCCCTTGGGAACGAAATCGAAGAAAAAGAATAAAATCCCTCAGTTGAAAAGAACAAAACACTTGCAGGAAGCGGTAGGGCAAGAAAGAGTGGAGTAGAAGACGGTGTGTTTAAAAATAAACACACGATTATCAATTTAATTACGTGAAAATATGAATGATAAGGTTGATAAAATGATGTTTAGACCAAGATGTATGATGAAATGTGCAATATTTACCGATGTTGGGAACAAATGAAGCAAAGTTGTAAGTTTCAGAACTGTCGCAAAAATGACACTGTGCTACTGAAAACATTATAGGCACCTTTGATTTGGTTCCCGATTGAGTAAAAAGAGAATAGAAATGAATCTATAGCTGTTCGGGAGGAGTTTCAGAAACCCTAAATGTCTCAAAAGACCCATATAAGCCTCCAAAATTACCACTTCATTATTTATTTTCACATTCCTCCATAGAAATTTAGAGAGCTCTGCAGTGAAGATGGTAGTCCCCGTGAGGAAGCACCATTTTGAGATGAGCCACTGACATCAGCGACTAGCCGACTACCCACCGCCGGTAAGTGCTCGATAAACTACCCTGTGATTTTTGCAGTTTTGAATTTCATGCATTTTTATGTGTTTTAGAGCTAGTTGAAGTTAGTATCGCATCCGGGATTCTGGATCTCATCCTGTTAATCCCGACTCGCATCCGATTTTTCTCGGATCGTATCCGATTTTTCCCGATTCTGCGTCGCATCCGGGTTTTCCCGGATCGCATCCCGTTCCTTAGTTTTAGTCATGTTTTATTAAGAAATTCATCAGTGGATCGCATCCTGTTTACTTTGGATCGCACCCCGCGTTTAGGATCGCATCCCATTTTTCTGGGATTGCATCCCATATACGCAATTACATCCTGTATTTCCAGGATCGCATGTAGTAGAAGACTTAGATTTTTTAAGGTTTTGATCATTTTTGCGTCATGTGAACTTTGAATAACTTTAGCAGAGTAGGAGTCTGCCCCTTGTTGTAGATAGAATGCTGATGTTTCATTGTGTTGTCCGAAATCAGGCCCAGTTTGAGGTAGTCGCATTTCGTGGCACTTATCCTGCATGGGTTCTTGCATTGTCTGGCCGATTGTCAGATGATGAGCAGACCACCGTGATCCGATGTGGATTGCGTTCCTTGATGGGTTTACCCAAGATCGGGGTAAACCGTGGGTTGTTGACTGCTCTGGCCGAGAGATGGCATTCTGAGCACAACACCTTCCACCTTCCCACTGGAGAGATTACTGTGACGCCAGAGGATGTCTGGAGATACTTCGTGTTCCGATGGTTGGACATGAGGTCTTTTTTGAGTCTAGAGCTGGCGTGGCGATTGGGACTGCATGTCGATTCTTTCAGGATGACACCATAGACAGGAGATACTTGTCATGGGATTACATGGTCGATCACTACGATCAACTAGCTGTGTACTTAGCCGGATTGGTAGGCGGCATCCTCATGCCGGATAGGGGTCAGCATGGATTCCTGGTTGGCTGGGTGAGCATGGTGGAGCAGATGATTGCCCACCGTCGACGTTTTTCTTAGGGGAGCTGTATATTAGCACACATGTACAGAGAGCTTCATGAGATTGTCTATCACCATACCTGCAACATGACTGTTGGTATACTTATTCTTCAGATTTGGGCCTGGGAGTACATTCCTGTCACACGACCGATAGTAGATAGGCAGAGGGTGCCTGAGCAGCCTTATGTGTATATGTATGTAGGTCTCTTACAGTAGCCCCATCTAGGCAAGGTCGAGTGCTGGCGCCGTCTTTTTGATGATATGACTAAGGTTGTTTGGAGACCTTATCTAGACTGCGAGGTTTGGACATCTGATGCTCGACAGGTACCATTTCTGTGTCAGAGCAGATATTTGATTGGCCGGACTAGATACATTATATAGCACTTCCTGATTACCAGAAAGCTGAGGCAGTATGGGCGGTGACAGGGCCGTACAAAGGATGTTGCAGTTTATGCTCGTATTCGAGATGAGACACCTCTATGGGGTGCACAGTTGACTTATGAGACTGCATCCCAGGAGATCCGAGACATGGTGGCAGTAGACTGGGACCTTCGCCCAGATATCGAGGATGCAGGAGTGTCAGACGAGTATGCTGCCGAGATGCTTCAGTATCCCTTTCCGCGATTTACTGTACCCGAGGAGATCATTCCTCGTATAGAGGAGCCACTTGATTACAATCCTGATGACCGACCCGTCAGGGGTAGAGGAGGCAGAAACAGAGCTCTAGGGAGACATGGGGGCCGCGATGGTGGCAGAGATGGTGGTAGGGATGGCAGGCGTCCTCCTTTGGATGATGGACATGATGGAGATGAAAGGGGTGGTGGCGGAGAGGTCGTAGATACAGGTGTTGCCAGTGGCAGTGGGTAGGGCAGACGATAGAGGTACAAATTTGTGGCCCCACAAAGAGATCCTGGTCCACTTCTGATTAGGGACCAACATAGGTAGTGAAAACAGGGGCCACCAGAGAGGCCACAAGATCAGGATGTAGGCAGGGATGGAGATCCTTTGTCGAGATGTGAGCAGGAGAGGGAGCATCTTCGAGCTCAGATTACAGCTTTAGAGGCTAGAGCCACATTAGCAAAGTCTAGTTGGCCATATCAGATGCATTGATGTTATATCGAGACAGGCAGATGGAGAGACTGAGGGCAGAGAGGGATGCACAGGCCTGCACAACAGTCCATCAGGGATAGAGGGCCACATATTACTATGCCCTATATCACGCAGTAGTGCCAGAGGGACAGACAACTCCCACATTTTCTCGAGTGGCCCAATAGTAAGAGGGGGCCATGCCGCCTCCATTAGCGCCTTTTGCACCACCTCCTCCTCCTCCCAACCAGGGAGAGGGGGCGGGACAGAGCTGATATTGTTGTATCATTTTGTTCATTTTGAGATCATACATGTATATCTGGATCCTGCTGAGATCCCCTCTTATGTATATTACATTCATACATATATTTGATTTATTTTTGGTGTACTGATACTCTTTATCCTCACTGATACACTTTATGCTTTCTGGTACACTTTATGCTTTCTGATACTCTTTATGCTTTCTTATACTCTTTATGCTGTAATTTGTACCATGTTTATGAGGATATTCATCTGATGCAGTTTCTGGATTCTGATATGTTTTATGAGTTCTCTTTGTGTTCATAGATGTAACTTTTTGCACATGTGATGATATCTTGGTCTCGTGATGAGCTAATGTTGCATATGATAACATCATTTTATGATTTGGATGTGATGAGTCATTACTGATATAAATATGTTATAAATGATACCTATGTGAAAATGCAAATGTATATTTTTTTGATTTTTCAGTATGCCAAATAGATGTATGGATGCACTTTAGGATGAAAAAGTAAAAATGCAATACAGGGATGCTTTATTTTTTGTATTTTCCAGTTTCTTCTTTTTCAATGAATGCAAAATGTATGCTATGGATGTGCAATGATATCTGATATCAGTAATATAAATGATGTAATTAACTTGATGTTTTTAGAAGAAGATAGAAGCCATTTTTGAGTTTAAAATTCCTTATGCTGTTATTTCTGTTGATAAATGCATCATGCAATCTCTAAATGCAACTATATGAAGATTCTTAGGACTTGTCACTGATTTAGCAAATTTTGCAACATTTTTATCATCATTGGGCGGTTTTGGAATGTATACCATTGGATAGTACAACCATCACTAATACCCACTGATATTATAAAAGTATGAATACTATATTTTATTGAAATGTCAAAAATAGACTTAAGCATCAAGGCATAAAAGCCAGGATAACAAAATAGTCACCTTCCTTTTAATATACCAGTTTCTGAGTAAGGCAAGATATTGGACCCGCAATGACCTTGAAAATTCATATCCTTGGGTACATTATGATTCGTATACCTTAGTGAGAATTTGGGTCAGAAAATAGACAAGAAAATTGTTTCAAAATCACCATAGTTTACACATAACCAAGATCGAGATATATGCGGCTATCCACCCTTAGCGGCAACTCTTACCATAAACATCCAAGTTAGGTGAAATTTATAGGATCACGTGGAACAATCACCATATGCAGAAAATCAAGAAAACATTATGCCCCCAATCCTTGCGACTCTTTGTCTTTGCGTAGATGTCATTGAGTAACTAAGAAGACATAACAAATCATCAATTGAGAATCAATCAAATAAAATTTATAATTACTTAGATGCCCCTAGTTGAAAACATCATCAGGACATAAAAGAATCATAATCAAAACATTAGCAAACTGTGTGTTAATTAGTACTTTGTTCATCCATATGTCAAACACAGTAAAGATTCATCAATCAGAAATTTAGAATATAAGCAATATGGTGTTCCATGTCTGTGCCTTGATAGGATAATCCATGCCTGTTTGCAATCCTGTATAGCCTTGTAGGAATGCTGTGAATGTAAATGTTGTGTCAGATGTTGTGAAAAGACACCCTTGTTTTGGAAAGTGACATTGTTTTGCATGTGTCAAGAAACATTGTGTCTGCGAGGAAAACCATCCTAGAGCAACCTAGCAACCGCAATTGACTATGCCAACAAAGATGCCCCTAGTGCAAAATGACTTATCCCTAAGACGTAAAGATAGACGAATCCCAAAGTGAGGATAAGATAGTCATGTAGGAAAATGAGGTCAGCGTATGAGCACAGGCAAAATTATGAAGGCCTAGTATCAGTAGTGCATTGATAGATGGAGCGCAGAATACAAGTGACACCTAATTGCCAGGTTTTCACCACTTGGCAAGATCTTTTCTCTTTCTTTTTGCTACCGAGATGCCGGTTTTACCAGGTGCTCATCAAGGTACTTTTCTCTCTTTTTTCAATTTTTTTGCTATTTTTGCTTTTTTGAATATTTTTGTAGTATCAAGGCGCCTGTTTGCCAGGTTTTCACCAAGGATACCCATTTTGTAGGACCTTTTCCACTGTTTTTGGATTTCTTCAGGATCAATTTTCTGAATGTTTTTGGTATTTTGCAAGAACTTTTTGCTGTACAGGCTCTTCTAGTCGAACATTAAGTGTAGAACCGCTTCAAATGTAGAGTGTTGATAGGATCTAGAAGAACGTCTCCCTCAGGTGTAGCTAATTGATAAGCTCCAGTCCCGAAAGTAGCAGTGATAATATAAGGGCCCAGCCAGTTAGGTTCAAACTTTCCTTTCTGCTCTCTGTTAGGCTGGTTCTTAGGATTCTCTTTCAGGACAAGGTCTCCCACCTCAGACTTGAATGGTTTGACCTTCTTGTTGTAACCTTTGGACATCCTTGCTAGATACACTTTGAGGTGATCGAACGCTTGTTGTCTGCACTCATTTAGTAGGTCCAGAGAATTTATCCTATTTGTGTGGTACTATTCATCAGTAACCAGTCCTTGTAAAGATATCCGCAAAGATGGGATTTCAACCTCAATAGGTAGTACTGCGTCAGCGCCATAGACTAGAGCAAATGGCGTGGCTCCAGTTGGTGTTCTGATGCTTGTTCTGTAGTCCCATAGTGCCGAATTCAGTTGTAGATGCGAGTCTCTGCTAGACTTGCTCACAATTCTGTGTAGAATTTTGAGAATATTTTTGTTTGATGCCTCAGCCTGTCCATTACCTTGAGGATAATAGATTGAGGAGCAATGTTGAGTGATATGAAACTGTTCACAGAGGTCATCAATGTCTTGATTTTTAAATTGACCCCCATTGTCCGTCACAATTGAAGAGGGTATCCCATATCTACAAATAATGTAGTTCAGAATGAACATAGCCACCTGTTTGCCAGTGGCTTTGATTAGCGGCACGGGTTCGACCCACTTCGTGAAATACTCAGTGGCTATAATGATAAACTTGTGTCCATTTGAAGAGTTGGGATATATTTGTCCAACCAAGTCAAAGGCCCATTGCTGAAATGGCCAATGTGTTATGAAAGGTATAAGTTCTCTGGCAGGAGCATGAATAAGGTTTCCATGTGTCTGGCATTTAAGACATGCTTTTGAAAATTGAATAGCATCTTTCTCCATGGTAGGCCAATAATAGCCTACTCTGAGTAGTTTCTTAGCTAATGAAAAGCCGTTCGAGTGTGATCTACATACACCTTCGTGGACATCTTTTAATGCTAGATCACTTCAAGTTCTAAACATCGAAGAAGTGTACCATCGAGACTACGTCAATATAGGTTGTTAGTTATGAGGACGTAACACGATGCTGTCCTAATTAGGGATCTTTTCTCATTTCTAGATAGATAGGCGGGAATGGTTTGGTCAGAAAGATAGGCAATGATACTGGCATACCGAGATTGAACTGGGGTAGTCAAGTTACATATTACCTGGTATTCAGGATTAGCAAAGGCAGGATAGGATATTTCTTCCACCAAGAAGTCATAGCAGAATTGATGCTCTTCCAGTTGTAACATGGATGCTAAGGTAGCCATAGCATCAACAACCTTGTTCTCTGATCTTGGTATCTGCTGGAAGGTGACGAAGACAAAGTACTTCTTCAGATCATCAACTAGTTGCTTGTAGGGCATCAACTTTTCATCTTTTGTTTGATACTCCCCATTGACTTGATTGATAATTAGTTGGGAATCACCATACACGTGTAACTCAATGATCTTCCATTCCATGGCTAGCTTGAGGCCATTAACCAATGCTTCATATTCTGAGATATTGTTGGTGCATGGAAACATTAATTTGTAAGATTTGGGAATCTTGTAGCCTTGTGGAGTTATGAAGAGAACCCCTGCTCCAGATCCTTGCTGAGTGAATTAACTGTCAAAGTATATCTTCCAGGGATGTTCAGTGAGATGCATGATTGTTTCATCGGGAAATTCAATTTGTAAAGGTTCATCATCCTGGAGTGGTGAATCAGTCAATTGATCTGCAAGTACTTGTCCTTTGATAGCTCTCTGTTCTACATATTCAATATCAAACTCACTTAGAATTAGGACCCATTTTTCTAAACGTCCTGTTAATGCTGTTCTACTCAAAAGATACTTTAGAGGGTCTATCTTAGCAATGAGCTTCACTATATGAGAGAGCATGTAGTGTCTCAATTTCTGTGATGCAAAGATGACTTCTAAGCATGCTTTCTCGATAATTCTATAATTGAGCTCATAAGTAACTAGAGTTCTACTAATGTAGTAGATAGCTCGTTCTTTCTTTGTGTCATCCTCTTGTGCTAGCAATACTCCTAGGGATGTAGCTGTAGCGGAAATGTATAGGAGCAAAGGCTTTCCATGAATAGGCACCATAAGAATAGGTGGAGCAGCCAGGTACGACTTTAATTCTTTGAAGTTTGCTTCACAGTGTTCATCCCATTTGAAAGTAACCCCTTTATGTAGTAGCTTAGTAAAGGGTTGTGCCTTATTTTCAAGTTGGGACATAAATCTCCTGATAGACTGGAGTCTCCCTTGTAGCGTCCTCATTTGACTAATATTACATGGAGGAGTCATCTCAAGAATAGCTTTTACCTTGGCAGGATCTACCTCGATTCCCTTTGCTGATACTATGAATCCTAAGAGCTTGCCTAATTGGACCCCAAAGGCACATTTCTTCGGATTGAGCCTGAGCTGGAACTATTCCATTCGATCCAATATCTTTCTTAGGTCAGCAATGTGAGTACCTCTTTCTTTGGATTTAGCCAATGTGTCATCGACATAGTCCTCCATGTTTTTGTGCATCATGTCATGGAATATTGTTGTCATAGCTCTTTGATATGTTTCTCTGGCATTCTTTAGCCCAAATGGCATGACGTTCCAGCAAAATGTTCCCCATGCACATGTGAATGCAGTTTTCTCTTGATCCTCAGGGGCGATCTTGATTTGATTATAACCCGAGAATCCATCCATTAATGAATACATCTGAAAGCCAGCTGTAAGGTCTATGATCATGTCAATATTTGGTAGAGGGAAATCATCATTCAGACATGCTTTGTTGAGGTCTCTGAAGTCCGTGCAGATCCTAATAGATTTATCAGATTTAGAAACGGGGACCACATTAGAGATACATGTTGCATAGGCAATGACTCAAATAAATCCAGCCTTCAACAACTTTTCTAATTCTGCTTTCACTAGTAATGCAACATGAGGATGCATTTTTCTAAGTTTTTGTTGCACGGGCTTGATCCCAGGAGCTATAGATAAGTGGTGCATAATGAGATTAGGATCCAGCCCTGGCATATCAGTGTAGGACCAGGCGAAGTTGATCTTCTTCTCCTTCATGAACTCTGTGAACTAAAACTTCTCTTCTTCTGATAAAGATTGTGCTAGATGAACTATAGGAGAATCTGCAACAGTGCCCAAGTTCACTGGCTGTGTTGGTTAAATCAATACCGAAGATCTCTCCTAAAAGTGTTCAGGGAGGATATTAAGAGTCTCATCCTTTGGCGCCTCTGAGAGGTTTTTACCATGGGATACATCTTTTTTCTTTACTATTTTGGGATCTGATACTACCACAGAGTGGTTTTCACCATCAGTCCACGTTTTCTTTTTATTTTTCAGTTTGTGACTGAGAAACTTAATATCCTCCTGTGACATGTTCTCGCTCCTTGCATTGGTGGAAGAAGGGTGAGGTTCACAAGCATTAAGGTAACAAGCTAGGGAGTGGTCATTGGGAAAGTCGAGGATAGGAGTAGGATCTGTTTCAGTCCAATCAATTAGGTCTGGAAGTACCAATTTTAGGGAGTCAGATTCTGGGAAGGACAACATCGTGTTAGCATCAAAACTGTTAACCAACATGACACGATCTGTTAAGTCAATATCGTCGATGTTTAGATCAATAAGAGTAAGATCGTTGTTAAAATGGTCATTGTCTGTTATATATGGATCAAACTCTAGCGACTCGTCAGTAGATACCTCATCCTCATCCCTTTGTAAGAGGAGGCTTCTTGCTTGTAGCCTATGAAATTCTTGTAGACTTATGTATTCACCAGTGTCTCCGTCAATGATTTGGGGAAGGAACTCTTCTTCTGCTTCAGGAGGATTGGTATCATTGAAAGGAGTGTCCGGTCGTTTACTAGGAGCTGAGGAAGCTGCAAACATGTGAATTGTATCTATCCCAATATCTTCAGAGGCAATAGATAGTCGATCCCACTCATAGTCATGAGAGTCTGTGACATCATCATCAAATTTGTTTAAATATTCAACAATGTTTATTTGATGGACTCGGTTAGCTACTTGTAGATCAAAGTGAGGTAGATCGAGGACATGTGTAATTGTGACTAATTGCCCCCAGTTAGGATGTAAATTTTGTGGCCGGGGTTCCTCTTGAGTGATTGTTGCTATGGTGTCTCCTACCTCTTGAATGGGAGGTTGTTCTAGCAAAGGAGTGTGAAGATCCCGTGGTACCGTAAAACTAGGTACGTAGCGTTCTCCTTGATATTCAGGATTCTCGGTACCAATATGTAGTAATCTTTCATAAGGCCATGGTTCTGATACTATTTCATCTGTTTTATCACTCCTTGTTTTAGAAGGTGGACTCTGTTTTGAAGTAGGTTTGTTAGATTGAGTATTAAAGCCCAGTCCTGTTTTATCTTTGTTGAGGCGGAACTCCATAGGAATAGGTTCAATGATCCCCCGTCCTGTGTCATTTAGAGGTCCTTTTCCTTTGTAGCCTATTTGTTTGAGGAAATCATATCCTTTTTCGTACTGTTCTGGGGATATCTTCACATGTGTGACCTCAGAGTCTACTGGTTCTCCTTTGTAAATCCAGTTCAAGACTGCCTGTTCTTCTGTGTTATCTGAAGAAGATGTGGAGGCCTTTATCATGCTAGTTGCCTTGTGTACTTCTGGTTCTTTGGATGTTAGAGGCGTGAATGTTGATGATGGTTTTCCATAGGATCTCGGTGATACTGGAAGTTCTGTCATTGAGGGAGTCCGGTCCAACTTGTACTCTCCCATACCTGTTTCTTGAAGTTTCAATGTTTTGCTAAAACCCTTCATAACCATGTCTTTGGTTTTTTTTCAGGAGCAACTACATCCATAGCCTCTTTGTTGTGTGGGATCATGCTACCTGCTTTGATATTGTTGCAAGTGTAGTTGGCATCTGCAAGAATTGTCACTTCTATACCATTATGTAGAAAATTTATGCATTTGTGGTAAGTGGACGGTACGGCTTGCGTCTCGTGAATCCATGGTCTGCCAAGTAGAATATTGTAGGCCAGTGGTAAATCCAGAAATTGACATATAACATTCCTTTCAATCAGTCCAACTCTGATAGGTAGATCAATAAGACCCCTGGAGGATCTGTCTTCCTCATCATATGCTTTGATGGTTATCTTGTTTTTGGTGTCAATTGTTTGTTCTGAGAGACCTAGTCTCCTGACAAGAACCAGTGTACAGATATTCAATCCTACATCTCCGTCTATCAATACACGTCTAACACAGGATTTATGAATAAGGACTTTGATATGGAGGGGTTGATTGTGTGGATGGGTCAATGACTTGTCGTCCTCCTCAAAAAAGGAGAGGTAGTGTGGCGCTGAGATGTGATTGACCATCGCTTGGAACTTTTCTATATCGATATCTTTTGGAACATTAGCAGCGTGTAGGGCTTGTTCTAGGATTTCCCTATGCACCGTGGATATCTTGAGCAATTCGAAGATGGAAATCTTGGCAGCGGTTCTTTGCAATTGGTCTACCAAGTCATATTTTGCTCTAGGGACAGTGACCACAGGTTTTGTTGCTGGTTTAGGGATAGTTATAATAGGAACCTTTGATGTGGATTTTGGTTTCGAAGGTCCCTTGATTGTCACCTGTGCTTGGCTCTGTGTGACAACATTTGAGGAGGATGAAGCTCCCTTAATCGTGACCACATTGATGGATTCAATTTTGATATTGAGCATATTAATCACATTGTCACTTTTGGAATAGGTGTAGTTTATCTCATTACCTTTCCCTTTAGATGTTTCCCCTTGATTGTAATTAGGGAAGGGTTTGTTAAATGCGGTATGATCCTCATTAGTAGTATGTCTGTCGACCTTGATCTTACCTCCTTCGATGAGGTCTTGGATGACATGTTTTAGTTTGAGACAATTATTAGTCTTATGTCCTTTGTTTTTGTGGAAGACACAATAGGAGTTATCATCCCACCATCTGGGTTTGACCATTGGTTCCCATGGTTTAGAATTGGGAATCGTAAGAACTTTGTTATCCACCAATGTTTTTAGGATGGTCTCAAGAGGTTCACCCAAAGGAGTGAATGTTCTTTGGGGTTTTGAAGTCCATGTTTGTCCCTTATCATTATCATTGTTCATTTTGGGAACGGGAGGTGTCACTTTAGCTTCTTTACTTGCTTGCATACCATTGGTTAGATTGAATGCTTTGGGTTTAGAATTAATGTTAGAGGCATCAACTACTCCGTCATTAACAAAATTCTTGTTTTTTTTCCACCATTTAGGTTTGGAGTTGGAGCTACTGCCTTTGTTTTCATTTTGAAGGGTGATTTCCCCCTTTTTGACCATGACTTCCTCAATGTGGAGGGCATTTTTAATCATCCCATCGAAGCTAGGAGAATCTTGCATTTGTAGAGCATAGCTCAATTCTGGCACGAGATTATTGACGAAGATTTCCATCTTTTCTATTTCGGGAATGACCCTTGAATATTGTACAAAAATCTTCCTCCATCTTTGTAGGAAGTGTGTAAAGGATTCTCTAGTTTTTTGTTTGGTATTGCATGTCCATCATAGTTACATCATGTTGGATGTTGTAGGAGTAATGTTGAATGAATCGTTGTATCAATTCCTTGAATGTTTTGACTTTAGGGTTCAATTTTGAGAACCACTCCATGGCATTACCTCCTAGACTTCCTGGAAACAATCACATGAGGTATGTGGGTTCGTGCATGTAGTCAATGCTTAGAGCACAGAATTCCCTTACATGGTCGTGTGGATCAGTTTCCCCCATGTACTTGTCATACTTAGGCCTTGCCACATTAGGAGGAAACGGGACCATAGTGATACTCTTATCGAAAGGAAAGGGACAAATGGTGTCCAAAGAGTATTTTGTTTTAGGTTTGTCCTTCTCTTGTTTGAGGTTGGTGAGCTCTATTTGCATTAGATTGAGCTGTTTGGTGAGAATAGATATCGGGTTTGGTACCTCCTTTTCTTTGAGTTCGTCCACATTATAATCCTTGGGTAGCTTGACACCTGAGGATGCTAGATGTAGGAAGTACTTTTCTTTATCATCACCAATTATCTATTCCAATAGCTTGTGGATTCATTTACTCTGTTTGAGTTTCTTGTATTCGTCTTTAGGGATCTCCTCTTCACTGTCAGGTCCAAACGGATTGTGTTCAAACTTGGGTTTTTCTTCTTCTTCCGTGCCTTCAGATTGTGCTTGTTTGCCATCATTATAACCCTCAAAAGCCTTACTCCAATCGTTAGCATGGCTATCCATTGGAGGTGAATCTAGATAAAAAATGGAACTACGAGAAGTTTCTCCTTGAAAGTGTGGTGTTTTAGCAGGCACTTTTGATCCTTTAGTTGCGTACTGGTTGCATCTTGTGTTAACCATGAAGTTTGTTTCTCCACTTCGTTAACGTTTCCCAATAGTGCAAGTATGGTTTTTAGATCGTTCAAGTGGGTGTGTCTAGGTAGAAGTAACTATTTGTTGTTGGTGGATGTAAATGATTCCAGCGTCAGAGGGTTAGAATGCCCTGATAGTGAGCTGGGAATCAAGTTGTTGATAGAAAACGGGTAGACCACACGTATTGAACTGATTATGAAAGACTGACTATGCATGCAAGGTGGACGTTTTGAAAGTGTTTTGAAATAACAATAGGGAGACCAGAAGAAACAACAGGAACCAGCTAAAGAGTAAAAAGGGTATCCTAAGCAACTGAGACTTCCTAAGAAAAACTAGCACAAATGCCCACTGCCCTGAATACGAGCTCCTAGATACGAGCCTCTGATGCTACCAGATACGATCCTAGAATCTGGATACGACTTCTTGCTGACCAGATACGATCCTAAATACCAAATACGATCCTAGATACCAGATGCGACTTGGGAAAAATAAGATACGATTTTATGATGTCTTGTCAATTTGGGTTAGTTTTGAAAAATTTGTTTTTGAAGTGCGTGAAGTTGTTTGTTTCTAGATTGCATCAAGAGGTGTTGTAATATGTGAAAAATACTTGTACTCTAGGGTTTGAATTTTGTTGATTGTTTTGAGGAGCTTATCTTTTTAGTGATCTTTTGGACACGTCAAACAGTTTTGCATTGTTAAGGGGGTGAAACAAACACACATTTGCCCTATTTTCTAGGTGGAGGATGAAAATCTTTGCTCGTTGACTTAGGTACACACTCAAATGCTAATCAAAATATAGCCATCACCAAGCACGCAATGACTCCAGTCATGATGCTATATTAGCCGACTCCAAATGCAAGTGAGGGCATGATATGACAAGTGTCTTGGGGCAATTAATTTTTAGGATGAATCAGGTATTCTTTCAGTTGAAATTGTTGCTGATTATTAGACAATCCGTTCGAAACTGTCCCCCATAGAATTGCACAAGGAAAAATTGAGGTGTATAGCCCTATGAGTACCTGAATATATGTAGTCTTGCAAGAAAGATTCAAGCGGCTCCGCTCTACATATACCCAAATATGTTCAAGGAATGATGTCATAATTCCAAGAACAAAACCAGTCTCGTCTTTCAAGGCTTTGGCCTACGAGGAAGCAACTATTTATAGTGAGTTGGAAGGGTTGGCGTAAGACCTGTCCTCACTTGGGTCTATCCCAGAGATTTTTTTTCTCAACCGGTAGGCCCTCTACTGTTTAAATGATACGTAACCAAGATTGGCGAGCTTAGGATTTCTAGATTTCTGATTCTTCAAAAGAAGAAGAGCATACTCTCCTAGTCCATGCCGTTTTCTCCCAAAGCACTTAAAACAAAATTCATTGATTTAATTGTTCCTATTTTAAAGAAAACAAGATGCTTGAAAAGGGAAATTTGCCTTGTTCAATTACCATAATGATTTAATAATTTGTGTTGTTCAATTTCTGATTTTCAAAAGCAATTATACGATTGAACTTGTTCAATTAACCCACATGGTTTAGTACTTTATTTTGTTCATTTACTCTCCCAAATTGAATTAAACAATATTTTTGTATTTGGGAACATGTTGAGAAAGACACAAACACTCAATAAGTCATTTCATTAGTTCAAAAGGTTATATAAAGCATATAAAACCCACTAATATCGACCTATTGCCTGCGAACTAGGAAGAGTGTGATTGGTAACATATAAGCCCTCAGAATATGCTACAATCAGTGATGAATACAACCTAGCATGAAGGATTTTTAGATTAAAACAAGCTAAAGAGATGAAAAACAAGCATTCTAGCTCTAAACATGTGAATAATAACAATGAAAAAGCATGGACTAATAAGTGAAATACTAGTCTAGGATTAATCCAACAGCATAACAATGTATTTTTGATCTAATGTGAAGGCTTATTTACTCTAAAAAATGGCTTCTATTTATAGAAGAAAGAGAGAGAGAGGGGGGGGGACAAGATGAATTAATGAGTGAAGGGGCTCATTAATGGAGGTGTAAGAGCCATTAATGCCTTGGGCATTAATAAGGCATGGAGGAGACATAGGCTTAAGACATCTTCATTAATAAGGCATTAATGAAAGCCTTAAAGAAGAAAGGGAGTGTGTAAGAGGATGACTTGAGAAAGTGGATCTTAAGGAAGTCAAGCTTGAGAAAGTGGACTTTCTCAAGTGGGTTGAGTTGCTAAGCATTCCTTAATGGAATGTGACAACATTAGGAGATGGGTTAGGGTAGAATTTAGGATTAAGTTTAGATTAGCAAGGGTGAATGGGTTGAGAAGGGTTACAACCCAGGGTAGAAGTGGTTGAGATAGGTTAGGTTGGGGTTTAGAGGAATATTAATAAATGAAATAAACTTATTTAATTCATTTATAAATATAGGAAATAATTATTTAAACAATTTAATTGATTTATAATAATTAGGGGACTATAGCCATTTTAATTAAATTAAATAGGCTAGGGGAATGGGTTAATTGCAAGTGGGTAATTGATTTAGGGATTTATTTAATTCCTTTATAATTAAATA
>MU224206.1:1417897-1502853 GCA_018584345.1 Thuja plicata
CAGCTTCACCTTGAACTTCTTCAAATTCATCATCAGTAACATCTTCAAGATGTCTTCCTCTGTGCTGGGCTGTCGCAACAGCTTCCAATCTTGCAACCATCTGTCTAAGCATATCAGTTAGACCTTGATCAACATTTCCTCTCCCACAAACCATCTTGAAACTCTCTATAATTGTAGGTCAGATCGCAACCTTCCACCCTACAAAAAATATCTTTAGAGTTTACAAGAAGGGGCCATGGAGCTTAAATCGCTCTGATACCACCTGACACAAGGAGGCTGGAGACGGGGCCTAGGGCACACCCAAAACCATCCAACTTGCACATACAATGTGGAATCAACACAACACAGTGGGAGAAGAGAAATGCAGAGATATTTATTTATTAAATCATCAAACTCAATACATGCTAGGCTGTAAGGCCTTCCTGTTTACGGCCATATACAAAGAAATGTATTACAATTCGATCTTCTAACCACAGAGATCTCAGATCTTCAATATCTTAACATTTTCCTTCTTGCTCTAAGACTTGCTACCAAACTAAGAACATACAAAAGAATATATACAAGAGACCAACAAGGAAGTCAGTGCTCAAAACCCAAAGGAGAGACCCAGATTTAGGTCCACACGGATCCCAAGATAGATCCCAAATAAATCCAGCCACAAAATT
Organism: Thuja plicata; assembly: GCA_018584345.1. Taxonomy (NCBI): domain Eukaryota; kingdom Viridiplantae; phylum Streptophyta; class Pinopsida; order Cupressales; family Cupressaceae; genus Thuja; species Thuja plicata. The sequence continues at coordinate 1,418,563 of MU224206.1, forward strand.
AAATGAAGAAGTCAACCACAACTCCATCTCCAAAAATAAACCAGCTCGACAAGACATGAACGAGCAACAGAGCACTCAGACATAGAAGAGCCAAGCAACAACAATAGGCATGACCGAGCAACTCGATAAGCATGCCGAGCAACAGAAGCCGAGCAACATAGAACAAACTAAGGAATGCGGTAAACATATTTTTGGTTGAGAAGGATTGCCAAGGACCCAAGATGCTCTTGCATCAGATGCTCTTGAGGTAGCAACTACATTCAAGGAAGGTAAGAAGATTGAGGAAGATGTTGATTTTCTTGATGGGTTTGAGGATGTAGAAGAAAATTTTGTAAGAAGACTAAAGAAAGACACTAGAAAATACAAAGGTAAGTTCCCTTTCAAATGCTTTAATTATGGTAGAAGTGGTCATTATTCTTGTAGATGTCTTTGTAGAGAATATAAAAATAGTAGCAAAAGAGAGTATTATAAAATAAGCTTTTATGCCAAGGATAATAGTTGTTTCTCAGAAGATGAAACTCAAAATGATTAAAGTGATGAAACACAATTTATGACTATAACAGATGATAGAAAGAATGATGGAAAGAATCATTAAATGTCTGGTAACCTGTATGATAACAAGATCAATTAAAAACTAATGATTGTGTTGATTTCTTTTGTTGCAAAAGAATTAAATACTTGGGTAATTGATAGTAGATGTTCTCATCACATGACCTGTGATAAATGGAAATTTATCAATCTTGAGAAATAGAATGAAGGATCTATCAAATTTGGTAATGACAGAGCTGTCACAATATGTGGAAAGGGGACAATAATGATTGACAAAAAGAATAAGACACAATAATCTTTATGTTACAGGCTTGAGACTTATTGTAAAATATAAACTCTAAAACCAAACCCTAAATGCTAACCCCAAACCCTAAAACATTAGATCTTAAACCCTAATACATAAATTCAAAACCTTAAATGCTAAACTTGTAAAACCTAAATCCTAAACCCATAAACTTTTTAAGCTCTAAACTCTAAACCCAAACTCCAAACCATAAAACCTAATCCTGAAACTTCAAACCCAAAAAGCCAAAATTGAAACCTTAAAAATCTAAACCATAAACCCTAAAATAATAAATCCTAAACTCCAAATCCCTGACCCAAACCTGAACCTTAAACCCTAAAACCCAAAACTGGAAAACCAGAAATTGACTCTTAAAATTTGAAACCCTAAACCCAAAAATTGAAGCTAGAAACCCCAAACCCCAACCCACCCCAAACCCTAATATCCGCAAACCTCAAAACTAGAAACTCTAAACCCAAAACTACAAATCCCAAAACTCGATACTAAAACCAAAATCCTAAAACCTTAAATCTTTAACTTGGAAATTCTTGAACCCTAAAACTTTAAACCCTAAAACCTTCAAATTTGAACCTTGAAACCTAAATATTGACCCCTAAACCACAAAGCCTAAACATGAAACCCCAAACTTGAAATCCAAAATCCTAAACCCACAATCCCAAACCTTGAAACCCTAAATGCGGAACATCAAAACCCCAGAACCAAAACCTAAAGCCCCAAAACCCCAAAATTAAAATTCCAAACCCTTCACCTCAAAACCCTATACTCAAATTTTTGAAAATTAAACTGTAAATAGTGAACCTTCAATCTTCAACCCAAAACCCTTAAATCAAAACCCCTAACCAAAACATAAAACCTTGTACTTGAACCCTGAACCCAAACCAAAAACCTAGACCCTAGAACCTAGAACCCTGAACCCTAAACCATGAAATCTAAACCCTGAACCATGAAATCTAAACCCTGAACCTTGAGCTCTAAACCCTAAACCATAAGTCTAGAACCGTAAACTATAAAACCCAAACTTTTAACCCTAAACCTGAAACCCCAAACACCAAACTCCAAAGTTGCGAACCCCAAAACACCAAACCTTGAATCCCAAACCTTAATATCCTAAACTTGAACCTAAAACCCTACACCCAAAAGCCCAAATTCAAAATTGAAAACCCAAAACTTGAAATAAAAAAATTTAACTTGAAACCCCCACATCGAAACCCAAAACCTAAAACTCTAAATGTAAAATCGTAAACCCTAAACCTAAAACTCTAAGCTCAAAAGAAAAAACCCAAAATGCCTAGCCAAAAACCCTAAAACCCATATCCCAAACTTTAAAACACAAAACTCAAAACCTGATACCCAAAAATCAAAAACGCTAAACCTACACCTGAAACCCCATACCCTAAATTCAAAACACATACCTCAAACTTGAAATTAAAAAAAAAAGAGCTACCCAAAATCCAAAACTTCAAGCCTAAAAGCCTGAAATTCTGAAATAAAAAACCCAAAAACCCAAAGCCTGAAACCTAAAACTTTAAATTGTTAAATGCCAAACCTAAACCCTTAACCGTAAACCAAAACCTAAAACCCAAAGCCAAAACCCTCAATCCTCAACCCTAAAACCCTAAATAATAAATCGTGAACCCCAATTTGGGAACCCCTAACCTCTAATGCTAAACCCAAAATAGAAACCCCAAACCCTGAACCCAAAATGTAAACTCCCAATCGCATACCTTGAACCCTAAACCATTAAACCAAAAACCCCAAATCTTAAACTTCAATGTAGAATATGAAATCCAAAACTTGAAACTCTAAATCCAAAACCATAAAAAATAAATTCTAAACCTCAAACCCTAAAATTCCTCAAACCCAAAACCCCAAACCAGAAACCTAAAACCTAACTTCCTCAACTCTCAACCCTAAACCCTCAACCCCATACCCAAAACCTCAAATTCAAATCCAAAATGTATACATCAAACACTAAACTCAAACCCTAAATCTAAAACCTAAACTTTGGAACCCCAAACCCTAAACCCTAAACCTTGAACCCAATTTATGAACCCCGAATCACAAATGCCAATAATGATCCCCAAACCCTAAAGAGCTTGGTGTGAGGAAGTTATGTTAGTGGAATAACTACCTAAACTAATCTTTAGAGGAAGGTTACACAAAACTTTCAGATCTTTACAACAGTTATAGAAAATTAATAGAAATAAACATAAATAATGTGTCTACCTCAACATATTGTCTTAAGTGGGGAAAACCCTTTCAGGAGAAAAATCACATACTCCAAAATTTGTCCAATATATTATTGAAAACTCAACAAAAAATTACAATGTACGTAGAGTAAGTGTGTTACAGAAGTATCACCTATAGAGATTCAGAGGCAACTCAACAACTATTTGATTCTCATAATAAATAATCGTAATACAATGCCCTTATAAAATGGGGTCACCTCCTAGGACAAAAAAAACACATAAAATATCCATGATTAGATCTATGATATAATGATAACTATTCAAGATTCACAATGATAACCTTTTATTAATAGCATATTTTTTACTATTGCAAGGTTGATACACCATTTTTTCTAATAAATCTCACACTTATTGAACACATTAAAAGAGAAATGGGAAGGGTATGAATATCAATGTTTAATCCCTGAGATCTGAGAGGCCCATAGACTCCAAACGTTATATGAACTTCTTTAAGTTCAAAGCCTTAGTTAAAGAATTTTCTACATTCGTCAAAGTCTCTATCCTAATTAGCTTCACCCCACCATCCTCAATTATATCTTTGACAAAATGATACGAAACATCAATGTGTTGATTCAAGCATGAAATGTCAAGTTTTTAAGTAGGCAAATTACACTACGACTGTCACAATAAACCATCAATGCACCTTAAGCCAAATGACTTCTTCACAAGCATGAGTAGCTTCCATATAATCAACTTTAGTAGTGGACAATGAAACTAGAACCCTTCACTTACTTATCCAACTACTTGCACCACTAAATAAAGGAAACACATAAGCACTAGTTGATCTTCTGCTATTAATATTACTTGTCTATTATGAATCCACATAACCATGAATATCAAGGAAAATTTTGTTTCGTATTATATTACCATGATAACACAAAGAATACTTTGAGATATCTTTCAAATATCTGAAGACTCTTTTAACTACACCAAGTGAACTTTATCAAGATTAGACATATTTCTCCCGTAGTGTCGTAAATTCTATCCCTATGTAATTTATTTCTCACCTAGGCCGTATTTTAGCATGTATGGACTTGTGTACCCAATCCTGCTATTCCAAGTCAATTCTAATAAAAAATATGGCTTCCTCCTAGAATTCTATACATATAGACCTAATTTAGGCTTTCATTGCGAGGATCGAGATGCCTAAGGCACCTAGGTCCCACCAATCGAACCTCATATTTAAATCGTGCAATGGTTATATTGCGGGAGTAGGAAATTAAATCTCATGTTGGCTTGCTCCAAAGTTCACACTCGAAAATGCTAGATAGAGGTATAAGAGAAAGTTACCCCCCTCATTTTGAGATCTACTATAAATCCATCTCTCTCAATTACATTTAACCATCAAACATTCAAAACATTATTCTTTAGATATAGCATTGTGACACACTTCAACATCCTTAATGAAAGCATGTGCACATGATTTCCCTTTTAGTTCTTGCAGACTCATGTTATTGCATCAACACTTGTGAGTACATTCAAAGAGCATTTGTATCAATAAGTTAACAAGACATTTTAATTCAAATCTAGCCCCTGATACCTAACAACATTATTTGAAATATATTTCACTCCATTTCGATTTCAAGGTTGATTCCTAAGCTAGGGTTTGACTTAGGCAAACCCGTTTCAACCTAACATTTTCTCTCTTTTTTGTGTATAGGTAAGAGGTGGTAAATGCACAAAGTTAGGTACAAACTGAGCATCAAAAGAGCTATAGAAGGCTTGTTTATAGATTCAAAATGGGTATGACCTAGATGCATTTCTTGTCTGAGTCACTCTACTTATACTTTGAATTTAAGCCGTAGGTTGGTCATTGTCTATACTTTCCAAATCTGCCACAATTTGCACATTTATTTTTGGTTCTTCGTGCATGTTGAAAGTCATAGTTTGGTCATAATTTCCTTAGATATTTTATTCATCTTCCATAGTCACATAAGAATCTTCAAATCATCGTGAGGGATTGCTAAATCCATTTTGTGCCCAACATCTTGAGCCAATTGGATCACTCCCTTCCAAACAAAATTAAAGAGGAAATAGGCTTAAACTTCCTTGTTTTACCCTACAAGCTAGTGAATTCTATTTCACCACATTATATTTTGGTGAACCTAGCTTGTCCTATACCTTCATTTTCTAATTTCCATTTCAAAATATAATTTTTGAGTTGTCCAATGAACTATGTTTAAAATCATGTCTACTATCTATCATTTATATTGCTACATTTCATGCATTTAGAGACCTAGTTCACTAAACATTAGATTTTGGTGAACTCGATGTCTCTTATACCCGCTTCTAATTTTTATTTAAAGATATTATTTGAGTGAATTTCATTAGGTAATATTGACAATCATTTCTAAATTTCATCAATTATACACTTGAATTACATACATATTTGCATACCTTTTTTAAAATAGTGCATTTTATGAATGAAGTTTTTATCTTATTTTGCTAGTTCAATTTCAAATTTTATCCAATATCTTCAAGATGTCCCCTTTGATGCATATGATGACAAATTATTTCTCCCTTTCATCCATATCTATGATTTAGCCCCTACTAAATGTCATCCCACCCATGAGGACATTTTGGTGTAACAAGACGCTATCAACACTTCTTTTAAAGCTCTTCTTCCTTAGGAAGAGACTTTAAGGAATTATTTTATGCTTCTCCTAAAATGTATCTCCCCTATGAGGATCATTTGGTGAAACAGGATGATATAATGGTTATTTCTCTTAGTGATAACCCACCTTCTATTTATTTCAATGACATTCCCTCTAAAGTTGAAGCCTTAATGAGTAATGTTTGTCCCTCTCCTAAATATCATCTTACACATAACAATATTTTGAAACAATAAGATCATATTATAAACAAGTTTATTTTTTTCACTCTACCTTTTATACACCTAAACGACACATATCCTATAGAGGAAGCATTGACCAATCACTCGTTTACCCTCCTAGTGTATCTCTTGTCCATGAGGATAGCATCAATACTCCTCAATGATCTCTCTAATAGAGATATGACCTTCAAGAGTATTAATAGATCCTATCCTCACAAAGATACTTAGGTGAAAGAGGCACAAAATAAACATGTCAATTAGTACACCCATAAATCTACATCCTCTTTACTCTCCTAGATCTTGTAGTAAGCATCAACATATTTTGAGAAAAGATGATACTATGCATTTCATGCATGATCTATCTCCTAACATAATATCGAGAAAAGATGAACATAAGTCTAGTTCTTCCCAACCTACCAAGGTGGACATGAATAACGATGATAGGATTAAGAATCTCCCTATTGAGATCAATCCTACTACTATCCATCCCTACACAATGTCTTTCAATAAAACTCATGATGAAATCCTTCCACCTTCCAAATTAAAGACATGTTATGAAGATGGCTATAACTTGCTTATTGAGCAATGTTATAGTGGAAAACGTCTTGGAAATATGAAACAAGGAATAAAAGTCGCTATAGAACCTCCTCCCTTACAATGCACTAGAGATGGATTAGGATTTGGAACTCATGAAAATATACAATCCTTTTCAAGATGACTCGATCCCTCATTTATCACCTAAACAAAGAGGAAAACATAGGAAAAATAAAAAAACACTTGTCTTTCTTACTCATCATCATGTCCAAATACAAATGAAACAACTTATTTATAGTGGTACTATAAACATAGTGCCTTAACACTCCCTTCACCTATTATGTTTCTCCAAACTATTAAAGTGAAGCAACTTACCTTATTTGGGGCTCTTTCTTTTGCATGGTGCTATGCTTTCATATATAATATCACTTTGTGAGAAAAATAATAACTCATTTTCCTTTATCTTAATGCTTGGGGGTCAAGGGTCATCTCTTCAATCTCCTATGCTTTTTAAAGATCCACTTTCCCTCGTTTGAATGACATTTTTTAATCATATGATGTCCTTTCTTGCATAGAATTAATTTATTTTCTAAGGGATTCTTTTATTTTCAAGGGGTGTATATCCTTGATTACAACCTCTTCATTTCATGAAAGTGTATGTATATCATTAACAAATCCCTCACTTGGGGCTGTTATCCTTCACCAAGAATCCCTTTACTTAGCATTGGGGAAAGTGTGAATTCTTGTTCACCTCCCTTCTTTTGGTGAATGATGTCATTTTTTTAAGATCTCCTCTTGGAGGTAGATGTATTTGAGAAAAGATCTCTTCCTCCTCTTATGCACCTCTCAAAAGGATCCCTTTACATCCTTTCTTAAATAGAATTATTTTTTTGCTAAGGGATTCTTTTTTCTTTTTCTTTTTCAAGAGGTGTATATCCTTGATTAAAACCTCTTCATTTCATGAAAGTGTATGTCTATCATTAACAAATCCCTCACTTGGAGTTATTATCCTTCACCAAGAATCCCTTTACTTAGCATTGGGGAAAGTATGAATTCTTGTTCACCTTCCCCTATTTTGGTCAATGATGTTTTTTTTAAGGTCTCCTTTTGGATGTAGATGTATTTGATAAAGGATATCTTCCTCCTCTTATGCACCTCTCAAAAGGATCCCTTTACATTTTTCACAATATATGTTTTTACAACTATCTTTTCCTTTCCTCAAAAGAGTTATGACTCTTTGGCTAGGGTTGTATGTACATTGTTTCTTAAAGAATATCTCCTTGGTGTTGAAGTTGTTTATCCTTGTTATTCTTTTCCTTAAGATGCCACTATAGTTCCCTGTTTCCATCTTAAGGAGAGGGAACATATGTGATCTCCTTGTTTCAAATTTAGTGGATTTCCTTTCATAAAATATTTTTCTTGGTTATCCTTTGCACCATTTTTAGCAAATTTCCTGGCATATAATGCATTGCTTGGTCATCCTTTGCACCATTTTTAGCAAATTTCCTTGCATTAATGCTTTTCTTGGTTATCCTTTTGCACCTTAGCATATTTCCTTGCATATAATTCTTTGCTTACTTATCCTTTTGCACCATTTTAGTATATTCCCTTGCATATAATGCTTTTCTTGGTTATCCTTTTATACCCTTTTTATCATATTTCCTTGCATGCAATGCTTTGCTTGGTTATCCTCTGGATGCGTTGACTAGCATAACACAACTTGATAGACTATCAACTTTCTCTTCACATTGAAATCTCTCCTGGGGTGAGTGAAGCAAGCATACCACAACTTGCTAGACTATTTTTGACTCTTCTATCTCTTTTGTCTCACATATCACACAACATAACACAACTTTTTGTCTAGTGGAATATGTACTCTTTCATGGATCACTTAGCATAACACAACTTGCTAGCCCATGGAATCCATGATTCCTTTCTCTCGCCTCCATGATCTCATAGTATAACACACCTTGCTAGTTGATTGGATCACATTTTCTTGTCTTATCTTTGATATATGCTCTTTCTCCTTCTATGCAACCACTTTCACTCTTGCAATATCATTATGAAAGTGATATCAATGGTTGACACATTTTGCGTATCAAAAACTCTTCAACTAGTTGACTTAGAGCCTTTGTTTTTAGTACTAACTTCTTTTGTGTGACATTTATTTTTATTTATTTTTTATTTTATTTTGTGTGCCCTTGCACATGGTTTTATGAGTTAAAATCCTAGGGTTTGAGGGCTTGTTCTATTGAACTTGACGATATCTTATCTCTTTGTAATCTTTCTCTTGTCTCTCTTTCTCTCTTTCTTCTACTTTATTGTTAGTATGTGTGTAGGCTCATACTCCTGCTAAAGTGGGGGCCAAATTTAGTGTCGTGAATTACATCCCTGTGCAATTTTTTGCTCACCTAGGCACTATTCTAGCATGTATGATCTCCAGTATCAAGTCCCATTTTTTCAACTCAATTCTGATATAAATTTTGGCTTTCACCTTGCATTTTGGACCTTTGTTCCTATTGCCCTAATTTTGACATACTTAGAATTTAATTTTGTACATTCCAATGGAATGTTTTTTGAAATCAAAAGTTCATTGTCAACCATACATGAAAGCATATGACATAGCAACCCTAGGATTCTTCACTAAAATCAAACTCTTGGTTCTCCTCACTTGGCCATACTTGATCTGCAATCCAAATTTCAAGGCTTAACTTGTCTGCAACCAAAAGTTGTGGGCATTTTTTTGAAGAGTACTAAGTTTTAGAAAGAGAAAATATTGAATTATTTAATAAAACTATTTTAATATTTTAAATTAATTAATTTAAAATTTATCCCTTTCAAAAATTTGAAATTGAATTTTTGAAAATGTTCCATTTTTCAAAATTTTATTATAGGTTAATCACCCTTCCATTTTTGCCCAAAAGTTTTAAAAGTCATCAAACTCTCTAATGCATGCACAAAAAGGAAAGGTTAATTAACCTCTCCAAAATATGCAAAAAAACCAAGAGTTAATTAACCTGTTTTTAGTTAAGCCCTCATACTTTTCTATGCATTTTTCAGAAGTATATTAACCCCCCCATTGCATTACTATCTTTAGAAATTCTTCAAAAAAATTGCAATTAGCAGATAAGAAACAAAATTCTTTAACAATATTCTTCATGGCTTTGCAACAATGACATGGTGTATACAAGTTTCCTTCGGGCCCGTTTGTTTTGTGGAATTTGTGCATGCTGGAATTGCCAATTCTAGAATTGAATCCATTCCGGCAATTGTGCTATTCTCAAAACGAATTCTAGAATATGGTCTTGTCCTGTTTGGTTCACCTGGAAGATGACTGAGAAGATGCCAATTTTGCGTTTGGTTCCGCACAACTAGAATTGGAATTGGAATTTTGTTTTTGCACACATACACATTTACACACACACACACGTGTGTGTATACACACACACACAGGTGTGTATATATACACACATACACACATACACACACACACGTATACACACACATGTGTATATACACATATATATGCACACACATGTGTACATATATACACATTTGTATATATATGTATACACATGTGTATAAATATACACACACATACACACACACATATACACACACACGTGTGTATACACACACATACACACATATACACACACATGTGTGTATATATACACATGTGTGTATATATACACACATGTGTATATACACATGTGTATATATACATACATGTATATATACACACATATGTATATATACACACATATGTATATATATACACATGTGTATATATACACATATACATGTGTGTATATACACACATATGTATATATATACACATGTGTATATATACACACATATGTATATATATACACATGTGTATATATACACATATACATGTGTGTCTATACACACATATATACATACACATGTATGTGTATATATACACATACACACATATACACACACATGTGTATATATACAAACATGTGTGTATATACACACATGCATATATATACACATGTGTATATATACACATACAAATGTGTGTATATATATATACACATACACACACATATATATACACATACATGTATGTATATACACATGTATGCACATATACACACATGTGTGTATACACATATATACATATATTTGTGTATATATACATATATACACACATATACATATGTGTATGTATACACACATATATACACATGTATATATACATAGATACACACATATGTGTATATATACACTTGTGTGTGTATATACACACATGTATATATATACATCCTTATAGCAATATAATATACATTATTGAAACAAAAATGGGAATGAATTTTCCTTCCCAAAATAATACTTTCAATTCCAATTCCAGGTCTGAGAAGGAATTGTGGAATGCTCAAAATGATCCAAAATTAGAATTCACATAACCCTATTCCAATTTTTAATTTTGGAACCAAATAGAGAATTGAACATTTTGGGAATTCGGAAATGCCAATTCCCATTCAATTCCGTGAAACAAACGGGCCCTTAAAGTGGTGCTATTGTGGATTCTTAAGATATTTTTGAATTGGATTTGTTTAAACAACTTTAGAGTCTTCCAAGGAAAGGAAACTGACAGTGAATGAACTGTTTAACAGGTTGTTTCGAATGTTTCTGTCAGATATTATAGTTGGAATGCAAAGTGTTATCTGGAGGGATATGCTTAGTAAAGGATCATCTCTTGCAGTTGAATGATTGTGAAATTAGTTTGTTAAAAATGCTTTAGAATCTTTAAAGCAATTACAATTAGCAGGTTTGAAGCCTAATTCAATAAACATTTTCAAACATACTCCCTCTCCGTGCATAGATAAGGTTTTGAAACCCATCAAAACATAATGTTTGATGGATTTTTATCAAATATTTTAGTTGGAGATGCATTGTAGATATACATGCAAAATGTGGGATCCTAGGAAAGGTACGTAAGTTGTTTAATAGAATATCAGGAAGATATGTCATCTCAATAGTATGAAATCAAATGATTGCTAAGTATGCGTGAAATGGATTTGTTCAAAGGGATTCCAAAAAACTTCAAGAAGATGTGATTGACATACGTCATTTAGTAGCATCCTTAATGTTTTCCAAAATGATGAGAACTTTTAAAACATTGCAATTTCCCTAGTCGAGATGCATGCAGAAGGTCAAGTGAGCAAAGCACTTGAATAATTTGATAAAATGCTTTGAATCTTGAAGTCAATACGAACATCCATAAAAGAATATATATATATTTGATCCGTAATAGGTTTTCAATTTCATTAATAAGTAAAGAGGTTATATCATTGCCAAATTTGGCTTTTGGGTACAATAATGCAAAAAACTTCCTTGCATTCTACTATCTGCTTCTAAAGTCAGCTATGTATTAACATACATCATAGCAACAAATGGTTTTCTATTAACAGAAAAAACAAAAAGAAACTATAGCTTAGCTAACTAAACCACTTGGCAGCCTCCTCTTTGGTGAAGTTACCAAAGGCGCCACTTTTCTCCACCAGGGCCCCGACTCGAATCCTGCCCTTGGCTATTCTGCTCGTGCATGCAGCCTCCTTCTCTCTAGCCTGCCACACATCTTTGGCCTTTCCACCCTTTCTGGTGATTGGCAGTTGGCGTCGAATTTGTGGCCTTCCATCCTCTCCCAAAACCATTGTGGACTTGACGAGTGTCTACTTCTTTTTCTGCTTCCTCGCGAGCTCAGCTTCACCCTTCTCCTTCTCCACCTTCCTCCTCTCCAAGGCAACCTTCATATCCTTCCACATGCTTAGATCCCATTCTAGATGGACATCCTTAGGGCTAGCGGTCGGCCATAGCACAAGCGACTGTAGGCCTTGAATTCCACTTCCCACCATGCGAAAAGGCACATCTCCCATGTGCAAACCCAACCCCACCTCCGCCCGTTGGATAATTTCCTCCACTCCTTCCGCCCATTTGACCACCATGCATTGTTTGACCACCCATCTCACTTCCTCATTTGATTCTGCAACCAAGAGTCCGAGAGCTGCAAATAGGGATGAAATGTCCAAGTTTGTTCTTGGTCTCCACCAATTCTGCAAATAATGCTCCCCGAAGATTTCCCTAATTTCCGCCCAGAAGTCATTGCCATCCTCCATGAAAATGTGGCTCAACCGGTTCATTGTGATGGGGCCTTCAAAGGCAGGGATTTGGCCAATGGTAGAGAGGGAGAACTTAGCCTCCATTATGCGCTAATATTTCCTCTTCCATTTTTCACAATGTTGCCTTGCCTTCATCGCGAGTGGCTTTAATCTTGCTGCCGAAGTCTCTGGAAACTAATGATGCTACCATCAAGCTGCCATCCCTCCCATCATTTCTCATTACTCCCATCTGTACTATCTTGGCCTTCACTTAATGGGAAATCTCAGCTTGCGAGATCCTAAAAAAACTCGTGCTCACACGCATCCTCTTGGCATCATACCTTTCTTTGTATTGTGCAGAGCAGCCATGTGGTTTTGGTGGCATGACACTTCCATACTTGGTTTTTGGTATACTCATCAGCCCCCGACTATAGTTTCCTTCCTTAATAATTTAGTGACCTGTATGTTCCAATTCTAAAATCTTTGAATATTTCAAATTTATTTTCATGTGAACCGTTGGCCCCAATGTTTGAAAGTTTATCCGCCAACTCATTTGCCAATCTCGGTACCTGTGAGAATTTGAAGTCTTTGAATTATCCCACCATGTTCCTGATTCGTCTGATATGCTTATTCAGATACCAGGTATCCATTTGACCTTTAGCAATCCCATTTATTACCAGGAGAGAGTCACCTTCCAGGTGAATTTGCCTAATTTGTAGTCTTCTCGCCATTAGAATGGCCTCGACTGCTGCCAGACATTAAACCTCATTATTTGTTCCATTTTGAAACCTTTTGGCACCTAAAGCCAAAATCTCTCCCTTCTCATCTCGGGCAATATATCCAATTATGGATATTCCAGGGTTTCCGTGAGAGGCACCATCAAAATCTATTTTGACCCATCCAGGGGATGGGGGTCGCCATTTACTCCTTTATACTTCCTCTACCTGGGTCAGAGGTTTCACCCTCACAATCCCATTAATGAGTTTATGAACATCCATCAAAGCATATTGATGGGGAGGTTTTTGTCAAATATTTTGTGGGAGATGCTCCAAAAACATTGATGCAAAATGTGGAACCACAACTAACGAACATAAATTGTTTGACAAATTTCCTCAAAGATATGGCATCTCATCGAATGAGACGTAATGATTATGGATATGCACACAACAAATTTGTTGAAAAGCCTTCAAAAATTGTCAAGCTAGTTCTTGAAATTCTTACTAGCATCATATAATTCTTACTAGCATCATCTGAAACCACACAAAATGTTAGCTTTAGAACAAAGTACGGTCAAACATCAAAGAATAGCTAATATTAATGCAAAGTATGGAAGCATGGCAACATGTGAACTATTCAACATAATGCTACAAAGACATATCATCTCAAGGAAGCTCTGAAGAGTTTTGAATTATTAAAGGACTCTCAAAGACATCCCAACACTATAAGCTTTGATTGAGAGGTGCCAATGGTTGACCTTCATGTTTGTAGTGGCTATCTTGAGAACAACCCAAACTTTAGTATTATGATTTCATTGAAGACCTATGGTGACCGTATGGATGTGTCTTCCTTCTGCATGTAGATGGCAGTTAATTGTTTCATTAGAATCTTTCTGTATCGTCTTAAAATGGAAGCACTTCCATGTTAAGAATGTTTAGCCCTCCTTAGGGGGTGTTTTTGACCACCATCATATTATCCCCTCATTTCTGTATCCTCTCTTACTTTTGTGCCTATTTAGGACCCTGATTGGGCATCTCTGGGCACCTTCCCTCCCATATGACATGTTTTCCAGGGGTCCCGACTCCCTGGGTCAAGGTCGAGCTCGACCTTGACCTGGGTCCCCCTTTCAAATCTGGAAGTCAGTCGGCTGCCAGAGGTCATCAAAAATTCATTTCCCACTTTCGAGTCGGCTATTTTGGGTTTCGAAGCGACGATTCTTAAATTATATTTAATATAGGCCCTCTTCTAGGGGCATGGGTCTAATTGGAATTTAATTCCCCCATATCGATCTCTCTAGAAGATTGTGCCTTAGTTTCATATAAAAGGAAGCTTTCTCCTCTCATTTTCTCTAACCACAAGATCCATCAACTAAGAAAAATCAAGCAAGAAGTCATCAAGAAAAAAGTTCAAGCATCCATTGTTCTACATGTTTTCAAGCTTTCAAAGTGTTCAAGTCTTCCTCTCAAGCATTCAAGCTCTCCATTGAAGATCAAGGATTCAATCTTTCAAGCATTTGAAGGGATTTGGTTCAAACATTCAAGATTCATCATTCAAGCCCTAGATCTATCCATCATGATGGTGTGATCTTCCTTCAAGATCCTTTATGCATCCTCAAGACTCTTTCATTCTCCCTTCAAGGTGGATTCCAAGCATACAATCATGGAGGTTTATGGTTTCTAATTGAGTCCAAGCTTTCATATTTTCATACTTACATTCAAAATATAATTGCATATCATAGCTTCATTATTAGATTTACTTCTACTACTTGCTAGCATTTTCTATTTCAATTATTGATTTCAAGGTTAATTCCTAAATTGGGGTTTGACTAAGGCAAACCCCTCCCCCCAACAAACAAACCCTTTTTCTTGCATGTACAGGTTCAGAACAACATATCAGGATAGAGATTCAGATACCCTTTTTGGAAAAATTCTGGGATCTAAAAACATAATTCAGTCTGAGACTTTTTAGGTCGATTGTGACCTAGGGCACAATCAAAAATTTTGGCAAATGGTGACATTGAATTAAGGGTACAAATCAGAACTGTCTCAGAATAGAAAAAGATTTCTGGGTTTTGTCCGTCTCTGCTTTTCTATTCCAGATCCGGTCTCAGATTTTCTAGAAACTCAACACAGACTTCAGAAAATAGCATTCTTCATATCTGTAATATTTCAAGGTTAGTGCATTTATTCAATTCAATTCAATTAAGGTTATCAATCTATCTAAATCTAAAAAACAAATCAAACCGGGTACTTAAGATCTTCCTTCCTTATTCTTGCTTCCAAATGATTGATTCATCTATGCATTGATCCTTCCTTTTGGGTTAATCAACTTGGATCTTTCATTGACATATCTAAGGATAGAAGGAGAGCATCTTATTTACCCCCATAACACATTTAAATGTAAGGTAGTTAATGTTAAATAGTCCACGTTTCATAAACACCACATTTATTACCTTACACTTTCAAACAAATGCAAATGCATTGGAGCTTTGGGATAATATGAATACATCCATTAAAGTACAAAGGATAAAATAACTTTTTCCAAATATTTGAGTCGTGATTGCTCGCATAGACATGCATGCAAATAGTGGAATCATGGATAACTCAAGTGTATTGTTTGCTTGCAAGACATGTTATTTGAATGAATAAAATAGAATGGTTGTAGAATTAATTTTTGCAAGGAAGCTCTTGAAGCACTTTTGAGTGCATCCTAACTTTGTAATATCTTTTTGTGTTCTAGCATGGGGGCTGAATATACAACAACCATATATGACTAGGTCTACAATTCAAATTCATTGCACTTAAAGGGTGGACCTATATGCACATATGCATAACATTTGTGTAAGGTGAATGTCACTTGGTAATCAACTAAATGGGACAAGTTTAGTTAGAAGAAGATCAAGGCTATTGGTTATCGAAAAGCACCCAATAGAGGATATTGATTCAAGCACTTATAATATGAAAAGATAATTTGCCTCATGTTGTTATGATAGAAATTGATCCAATCAAGCGGTAGAATACAAGGGTGGTGGATAATTGCAGTCCATTGCCATGATTCCCCATTTCCATTCCATTATGTATCTATGTTTCTAGATGTGAAGTTACATGGAGTATGCTTGAGCTATAATCTCATCTCTTATGTGTGATGAAGGGAATATTTTCCAAAAAACACTATACATGTGACATAGTGAATAACATTTCATATGAGAGCACTAAAAGGATAGAAATATGTGATGTTCTAGGTGAATGAAGACAAACATGACAATGATGAAGGAGTACCTTAGCGTAACACTTTACAATGGCTGGGTGGTGAGATAGTTGTAGATGTAAACAAGCATGACAATGATGAAGGGGTACCTTAGCGTAACTTATAAGTCAAAATTTACAAGTTTCTAATTCCTTTTTTTGTAAATAGTTACTTTGTCACTTTTGGTTAAGCTTAATTAGTTGACTCTTTTTGTGCAAACAATATAAGGTTAATAACTTCATTCAATTTGCGCAAAAATGAGTTGGTTATTAACCCAGAAAAGAAGGTAGTTATTATATGATCCTATACGTACAAGGTCATTTGTAATGTAAGGGAGACTTTTTGAAAAGGAGAAATTATAGAGAAATGTTTAGAGAGATTGTACATCAGAACTTTTGGCTTGAAATTGTGTACCCAAAGCTTTTGAACTTGTATATTTTCAAAAGGACAATAAATAATGTATTTAGTTCATATGTCTACATGCACTGATTTATCATTATTGACTTATCTGATGTTAAGTTGATAATATTTGTGTATTTATGAAATCCACCAGTTCTTGATTCAAATGACACATGTAATCGATGAAACATAATCATTCCCTAGTACCTTATTTTGAATGTGATAACATAACTTGTTTCCTTGTATGTTGAGATTCATTATCCTTCTTTCATTATTGCATATCCAAACATGTTTTGTGCTAAAACCCCTTTGTAATCATTGTCATTTATAAATCTCAAATGATATTTGTATGTCTACTATTGGGGTTTATGTTATCCATTTCTTTAATTTTTGTCTTATTTCCTTTTTGTACTTTTAGGTGAAAAGTACACAAAAACTAAGAATATCCCCATCATACGAGGGAGTTTTCCCTCTCACACATAGAGGGAGATTATGGTTTGATTGAATCTCTCTAACTGTTGGCACGTTTGTCACTATGCTTTGGGAAAATAAGATCAATTTTAAAGGTGAATTCACATTGAAAAATCTATTTACCAACAAGTTCCAATTTAGGTTTGCATTTGAAGGACCTAGATGCCCAAGGCGTCTAGGTCCCACCCATTAGGCTCAAAATTCAAATTATGCAACCATTAAGCTTGTAGGAGTGTGAAATCAAATCTTGTATTAGATTTCTCTGGAACTCGCACCCAAAAATGTTAGGGAGAGGTATAAATTCAAGTTACCCCCCCTCGATTTGAGATCCACTATCGATCCATATCTCTCAATTACATTCAAGAATCAAGCATTCAAGACGTTCTTTTTTAGATCTAGCATTGCAAAAAGCTTCAACATCTTTCATACAAATATGTGTTCATGATTTAACTCTTAGGTCTTTTGGATTCATGTTATTGCATCAACACTTTTGATTTTATTCAAAGAGTATTTGTACAATAAGGTATAAGACATTTTAATACTCAGATCTATCCCCTACTACCTAACATCAAGCTTTCAATTGTATTTCACTTCATTTCAATTTCAAGGTTAATTTCTAAATTTGGGTTTGAATTAGGAAAATCTCTTTCAATCCAACATTTTCTCTCTTTTATGTGTTTAGGTAATAGGTGGCAAACACATAGAGGTAGGTATAGACCGAGCATTAGAAGACCTACAAAACACCTATTTGAATATCTGAAACAAGTAGGACCATGATGTGCTACTCATTTGAGTCCTAGAACCTAAATGCATTGATTTTCTAAGCTCATTTGATTCCGAGTTAAATTTAAATTGTATTCTAATTGTTGGTTATAATTTCTAGATCTTTTGTTGGAATTTGCACATTTATTTTTTGTTATATTGTATATGCTTAAAGTCGTTATTTGGTCATATTTTTCCCTAGATATTTCATTCATCTTCCACAACTACATAAGCATGTTCAAATCATCATGAGGGACTTTTGAATCTATTTTGTGGCCAACATTTTGAACTAATTTAATTAGTCCCCTCCAAAGGTAATTATAGAGGAAATAGTCCTAAGCTTCCTAGTTTACCCCTACAAGCTAGTGAACCCCGTTTCCTCACATTACATTTATAAGTATGGTACAAAACATAACATACATAAAAATTCTAATTATACTATAGTAAGGTACTATGCTCATGTCTTC
This sequence comes from Thuja plicata, assembly GCA_018584345.1. Lineage (NCBI taxonomy): Eukaryota > Viridiplantae > Streptophyta > Pinopsida > Cupressales > Cupressaceae > Thuja > Thuja plicata. The sequence goes on from MU224206.1 coordinate 1,437,225, forward strand.
CATCTCTTATATGGATGTAAGAGAACTTGAAATAGATAACTTTTTTCTAACTATAAAAGAAACACATAACGATCTACAATCTTGCATGTTGAACCTCTAAAGATGAGTTTGCATACTATCTTTGGCATATCCATAGCTTTATGTCTATCTAATCTATTATAATTTCCATCCCAAGAGTGCGATATTTATTTGCACCAAGTTCTTTCATTTCAAATTTAGCAGCAAAATGAGATTTTCATTATGAATTCATACCTTTTCCTTTACCAATAAATAACATAGCATCAACATATAATTCAGTATATAAGAAATGATCACATTGTCAAATTTATATAAATATAGTGATCTAATTTAGAATGATCAAATACTAAACTCAACACATATCAAATATTTGGTACCATATTAGACCTCGAACACTTGGTCTTAGCTTCTACTTGATTTTTAACCAATTTCTTGAACACCTTAAATATATCTAAAGATTTTGTTTTTTCCTTCAAACAAGTAACCCATTCAATCATCAATAAACAACATAAAACACCTTTCACCATTTATTCCTCTTGTCATTGTAGGTACACATAGGTTTGTATGTATCAACCCCAAGGGATTTGTGGTAGAATACTCCTTGTTCTTGAATTTTTTCCTTGTTTGATTTCTCATTTGACATTCCTTGTATCTTAGAATAGTAGGCTTGTTGTCTTTGGAAAATCTCCCATTACTTTAGTAGAATCGATCTTCACCATATTGTTAAAATTTATGTGTCCTATTCTCTTATGTCGTAACCAAATTTCACTGCATTGCACCAACAAACAACTGCTTCCTCTATTTTCCTTTATGTAAAACACATATCCTTATTCTTATCTCTTTTGAAATTGACCTTTCAGAACTTTTCTAACCTCACATTCAAATCCATGAAATGTAACATTGTAATGTTTACTACACATATGATTCACACTCAAGAGATTAAGTTTCAAACTCTTAACATAATAAACATCATCTATCTTATGCCTACAATCAATGGATATGGTTTCCTTACCATAGCTAGGTGAAACCTCTTCATCAACAAACTTAATTGATCCACTATTTAAATTTTCAAAATCAAGTAACTTCCTTCTATCACCATCTATACGATCTGAACATCTAGAACCAATCATCCAAGCTTTAGGTTGTTCTATTATATGTAGGGTAGTCCTCGCAATCATAGATCTTTCACTATTTTTCGTAGCATGTTGACTATCAAACCATTTACTACCAAAACTTAATAGCCAAAAATAATATCTCATCAATATGAATGAATCTCCATTGAGAAAAAAACTCTTCTTAGATTATCTTTGTCATCTCTTCTATAATTATATGTGATGGAAGAAAATGGGATGCGATGGGAATTCACTAGGATGGATGACCAAACTAGGAAGATCACACCCAATTTATTTAATAATTGGAAATAAAGTTGATCCAATAGGCTCAAGGAGGCTCAAGCTCTAATAGGATGCAAGGATTCCTTTTATATTGAGTAGAAAGTGACTATGTAAAGGAGAAATGCAAGAATATAGAGAAAGAATGGAATAAATGTGTATACAGACATATCACAAATTGTAAACCTGATTTTGATACTAGATCTAGAAACCCAAAAATTGACCAACCTGTGATCCAAATTTTAGTTTTGCGTGGCAGGAACGGGGTGACCAGATTTGCCTAAGGCCCTGAGAGGTGCTTTAAAATGAAAATATTTAGATGAAACTTTTTCCACTTGTAGTTCTCTATTAGATTTTCCTTTAGCTTTTTCCACAACCACACCACCTATCACATGCACATAGAAATGGGAAATTTTTTGTGGAAAAGGGTTTTCCTTGGTCAAACCTTTGGTTAGGAATTAACCTTGAAATTGAATTGAAATTACAAAAATAGGAAACCGTTTTGGTAGTAACAGAGGCCTGATAAGATATTTTAAGATATTTTACCTTCACAAGTGTTGAATTTATGATGAAGATATTGTCTTGACCTTGGATCTAGGATAGGAAGATTAATGATTCGTTCACTAATGCTTGGATCTAGGCTTTACTCCTTGCCTTCCATGGTTGATGCATGAATGAATATCAATGTGATTATTTCCTTATTTTTGTTGAATTGATCTTTCTTGAGTGCTTGAATGCTTGGATATAATTATGTGATTGAATGGATGGATCCAATAATGAGGGAGGTAGCCTTGATTTTTATACTTCACTGAGCCATTTTGGGGCTCAAAACTTGAAGGAGGCCAACAAGGTTTTGAATATCATACTAAAATAAAGAGACCATTCTTCAATTCAAATTTGGGCCACTTTAATGTGGAACCAGGTGCCTCTCAAGGCATGGGGTCGTAACCTATCTCAAATTGTGCCTTATTTGGTGCTCTATTTTGGCCAATCATAGCTTAAATTTAAATCAGGAGTCAACTAAAATATGGGGATACCCAAAATGCACACATACACAAGGTTGTATTTAGAATAAATACAAAAAGACACCCATAATCAAATAGGGGCTATGTATGCAAGAGGTGATAAACTAATGAAATAATTAAAGGGGGTGCACCTTAAATTAAGGGCCCACATGTATATTAAATTAATAAAGGATAAATATTTAAATATTTATTAATTAAATGCATAGCAAAAAGGCCAATTATGTATGGAAGCCTTGGACACTAAAATGGGTCCTATCTAAGGACCAAAATTGAACATGCTTACAATTTTAGGATGTCACACTATCCTTTCTCTTATTATCATCATCAAACCTCTTACAGTTGTATGTGGTAAATTTGGCCTTGTTAATTCACCATACACTTCAACATAGTCCTTCTTCATCAGATACACACAAGACTGAATATGAGATTATTCATCCTGTCTGCCTGCATGATTCGACCTGTTGCCTTCTATCTAGATGAGGTTTTCAAAATTACTCTCAGAATGAGAGTCTCACAACCATAGACCAATCTAGGAATGAAGGATTTTTCTCCATGAATGCAATGCAATGCAAGATTATTCTAAGAATTGAAAGATGTAAGATAATCAAAGACATGATTTCAATGCAATTATTCTAAAAATTGAAAGTAATCTATTGCAAAATAAAATTATTCTATATGAAATTATCAACTAAGCATGTAGCAATAATTCAGTATTCTAACAATGCATGAAAATGAGTGGGTAATCAGGGAGGGTTTGAATGAGATATGAAAGTTCTTTTATAGACTCAGAGGTGATCAGAATAGAAAATTTCCTCTTTGATATAAAACAGATAGAAAAGCCAGTTTAAATTAGAAAGCTTTATTTGAAAGAAAATAATAAATTGTTTTCCTTTCGCTTTAACTGTTTTCTTTCTTTGATTTAATTCTGTTTTATTTGATTTTAATTGTTATCTTTCTCTTTAAAGAACAATTAATTCAAAGATTCTATTTCTGAACAGAGATAAGATTTTTGAGAGAATATTCAATTAATTAAATAAATATGACCTCATAATTGCTTTTTCTCAATTATCTGAATAATTAAATTCAATTATTGAAATGAGGATATTTATTTAATAATTAAATATTATTGAATCCCTTTTTCATGTGTCTTAGCTAAAGAGGGTGAATTTAATTTAATTAAAGTGCTAGGACTTTATTAATTAAATTAATTCAATCATAAGGTTTGTTTTAGCAAATTGGTATTTAGGATCAATTAAATATAATGTATGATTAATGCAGATTTAGGATTTTCTGCATTTGACACTTCGGTCAAGTAGAGTCAGTCAAAAACTTAGAATTGCCTAGTACAATAGGACTTTGATGATCTAGAAGAGTGACAAATGCAACCAAATTGGCTAGGGTTGCATGATGTCAATTTTGGGGTGTTACATTTTGCTCGTCTTTGAATTGATGTGCGAGCAGCGCATTGATTCAAAGAATAGTCTGATGCTTGAAGCACAGAAGAATAGATTTGAAAATTGATGATGCAAAGATTTTAGAGCCATCTCCAGAATAGAGATTGACTCTCTGAAGTCTAGGTTAGGTTGCCAAGACGCCAGTCAAGTAGAGTTTTCGAGGCTCATCTTCAGAATGAAGCTTGATCCTCAGGGATCCGGGTTAGAATGCCCCGATACCTAATAGATTGATATCTTTAACAAGACTGTCCTCAGAATGAGGCTCAACCTTCGGAAGTCAGGGTTAGAATGCCCCGATACCTGTCCAACAAGATAATCAATAGAGATTTTAGGACTATCTCCAGAATGAAACTGAGTCCCCCAATATCTAGGTTAGATTGCCAAGACACTGGTTTAGATAGATATCTTTCCCAAGGCTATCCCCAGAATGAGGCTTAACCTTCAGGAGTCAGGGTTATATTTTCCCGATACCTGTCTTAAAAGATAGTAAATAGAGATTTTAGAATCATCTCCAGAATGGAGCTTGATAATCAGGAGTCAGGGTTAAATTGCCCTGATACCTATCCCAAAAAGATATTTTTTCAAGAACCATCTCTAGAACGGAGCTTGATTATCAAGAATCTGAGTTAGATTGCTTAGATACTTGTCCGAAAAGATAGTTTTCTAAGAACCATCTCCAGAACAGAGCTTGATTATCAGGAATCTAAGTTAGATTGCTCAGATACTTAATAGATGACAAGATGTAAGGAACAAAGATGCCCTTATTGATTGTGGAGTATCCAGTTTTGACTATGAGGTACGAAAAATTGAATATGCCCCAAGTGATGAGATGCCCCTAGCAATGAGGACTTTTGAAAATCAGATCAGATTGATTGAAATAGATTTAATGATGTAATCATCCTGCCCCCTCGGGAGCGAAATAGAAAGATGACACGTCATAATGATGATGGAGAGTGAAAAATCACAGATAGATGTTGAGTCAGAGATCAAGAAGAACTCAGAATAGATTACAAAAGAATTCAGAAGATTCAGAATCAATTTCTAGTGATTTCGAGGGTTGGTTGACCAAGTTTGACTAGGGTTGACTAGAGTTGACTAGAGTTGAATTTTGAGAAAAAAAGTCAAAGATTTCAGAAAATGATGATATGATAAGATTCTGACAAGAAAACGACGTCAGAAAGTTGACTGCACAAGCGTCCAATCGCGTCGGTCCTGAAAATTTTAAAATGCGATTTTGAGTTATATAGAAGTGTCAGATTTCGATTTCGATCCCGAAAATGGGTTGAGCATATAGCTGAAGATAGAGAGCGAGGATCAAACACTTGGGTAGTCATGATGAAACCAAGACTCTGAAGAACTCCCCTATGTATGAACCTAGAAGAATGCAAAGAAGAGAACACTGAATTGCTGCCACAATGCAAGTCTAGAATGAAAATGCAATCCTATGCTAGATGCAATATGAAAATGCAATTCTATGCTAAATGCAAGATGAAAGTGCAATTCTAGGACATGGTTGTGAGACCCATCATAAAATCATCATCATTGAGCATTTTTTTTTAACATCAAAGTCAATACAACCCTTACTGGTGCCACAATGCAACCATAAGGATATGAATATGACTCTTCATCGGATGAAATGTAGGAAACAAATGTAGCACCAGGGCACAAAAGCCAAGATGACCTGAACATTGTTTCCAGTTAATGTTGCAAGAGTACACCAGTATCGAGGTATTCAAAGCCAAAATAACCATGAGTGTGATCATGCGTAAACAAACAGATCAATAACAAACAAAATAATAAAAAATAGAGCAATAACAAGCAAGGAGATAGTACCGACCTCACCATGGTGTACAAATAAACAAGATCGAGGGATGTGAGGTTGTTCCACCTTATTGCGGGAGCTCTTATCAAATACACCCTATTTATTTTACGTTGCCGGATCATCGGGACTACACCAACAAGCAGTAGACAAAGAAAATATCAATGAAATTCATGAGAACAGACATAGTACAAAGAAATATTCAATCATAGCTCAGGCAGTTTCAAAGTTTTCGAATATATTCATGTTTAGAGGGGGTGTTAAAATACACCATTGTGTTTGTGAGTGCATTGTGTTTGATTGTTATCGATAGATGTTTACGTTTAAGATATCCAATGTGTGTTAAAAAATATAGATGTGTCCAAAGATAGTGTTAAGAAACACTGTTTATGGTGGTGTTGAAAAACACCAGTTTGTGTCAGTAGAGAGTTGTCCTTGAGAAGTGACAAGATTACTAACTCAGGTGTAAACCAAAGATATGATCAAATTGGGGACCTGTGCCCCCAAGTAACAATGACTGACTTGACGTGTGTTGTGAGGGCAAACCAGATTTGATTGCCCCCAAGCGTATGGCATTGAATCAATTTCAAGTCAGGAGGGTTCGCAAGGAACCAGATTGTCACGAAAGTGACCAAACGCTATGTACAAACTAAGCAGAGAAACATCAAGAATGAGTATCGATAGATAGAGCGTTGAGTATAACTGCAACCATAACAAATGTGAGCAATATCGATAGAATAGTGATAGTATGCAGACATAGTGAGAACCACTGGTGCCCGACGTGAGAGAGATGCTCAAATGAAATGATCGTAGTATAAGATATACATCAGTAGGCAGACACAGTGAGAACCACTAGTGACTGATGTGAAGAGGATCCTTAAAAGATAAAAGGATAGTGCCCCCTAAATCAAGAGGGTTGTCCTGAGAGTATGACCAGTTTCAATCCATGTGAGTTGGTGTCTTGACGGGAACTGAAAGCAAATGTAAGCAGGAAAGCAGGAAAGCAACAATGCAGGAAAGAAAATGCGTCAAGCTAAGTGGTGCTGCGATAGATATAGCACTGTGGAACAAGAGGCGCCTGTTTACCAGGTTTTCACCTTCTTGGCATAAATTCTTTTTTTCTACCATGACGCCTATTTGCCAGGTTTTCATCAATGACACTTTTTCTCTTTTTCTCTTTTTTTGTATTTTTCAATTTTTTAATTTTTTTATATTTTTGGAATATATAATTTTTTTGGAGATACATCAAAGCGCCTATCACTAGGTTTTCACTAAGATGATCATTTTTTCAGGACTTTTTTAGATTTTTGCAATTTTTTCAGGACTTTACTATATACATGAGCATACTGAAGATGTCTCAACTGTAGAACCGTTTCAGATGAAGAGTGTTGATGAGCTCTTTGATTTGTTCTCCTTCAGTAGTAGAAAGTTGATAGGGACCAGACCCAAACACTACAGTAACAACATACAGACCAAGCCAATTTGGTTCAAACTTCCCTTTTTGGATCCTATGTTGTTGGTTCTTAGGGTTCTCCCTCAGAACAAGGTCACCCGCTTGGAAATCCCTTGGTCTAACCTTCTTGTTATAGCTCTTGGACATCCTTTTTTGCTATGCTCTAAGGTGATCGAACGCCACTTTTCGACATTCATCAAGTAGTTCTAGCTTTTGTAGCTGAGATAGTCTGTTATCTTCATCAGTAATGAGGCCTTTCAGAGAGACTCGCAAAGAAGGAATCTCAACCTTAATTGGTAACACAACATCGGCTCCATAAACCAAAGCATAGGGTGTAGCCCCTGTTGGTGTTCTTATGCTTGTTCTATATGCTCAAAGAGCTGGATTGATCCAAAGATGCCAATCTCGTCCGGATTTGTGCACTGTGCGATGCAGGATTTTAAGGATTGTCTTGTTGGATGCTTCCACCTATCCATTACCCTGAGGATAATAGATGGAAGACCAATGTTGAGTAACTTTAAACTTAGAGCATAGCTCTGTCAAATCCTTGTTTTTAAATTGTCCCCCATTATCTGTGATAATTGCTAAGGGTACACCATGCCTACAGATGATGTAATTGAGAATGAACATAGCTACTATTTTGCCTTTGGCAACGGTGAGAGGGACTGCCTCCACCCACTTAGTAAAATAGTCGGTAGCTGTGATAATGAACTTATGTCCATTTGAGGACAAGGGGTAAAGCTAACCCACCAAGTCAAAGGCCCATTGTTGAAATGGCCAGAAAGTAATGAATGAAATAAGCTCCTTGGTTGGAGCATGAATTATATTACCGTGTAGTTGACATTGTTTGTAAGACTTGGCAAACTGTGTAGCTTCTTTTTCCATATCTGGCCAATAGTAACCAGCTCTAATAAGTTTATGGGCCAATGTCAGGCCGTTAGAGTGTGACCCACAGATGCCTTCATGCAACTCTACTAACACTTGTTTGGATTCATCTGGTTCTAAACACCTAAGGAGGGTACCGTCTAGACCACGTCTATACAAGTCATTAGCGATGATGATGAACTGTGAAGCACTGCGGATTAAGTGACGTTTCTCATTCTGGGAGTAAGTGTTCAGAACAATCTGGTCACAAAGGTAAGAAAAGATGTGATGGTAGCGGGATGAGTCATGTCCTATAATAGAAAAGATCATCCAGGAATCAGGGGAGTCATAGGCTGGGTAGCATAACGTCTCCACTAGGAATTCATGTCTAAAATCATTTTCAGGCATCTATAGCATAGAGGCAAGAGTATCCATGGCATCTGCTACTTTATTATCTGGCCTTAGAACCTGTTGAAATGTGATGTGAGTAAAATACTTTTTAAGATCATCAACCAACCATTTATAAGGTACCAAATTGTCATCCCTTGTCTTATAGATATCATTGACTTGGTTGATGACTAATTGTGAGTTGCCAAGAACATTGAGTTCGTCTACTCGCCACTCAAGGGTGATCTTCATACCATTGACTAGGGCTTCGTGCTCAGCAATGTTGTTTGTACAAGGAAACAACATCTTATATGACTTTGGTAAAGAGTACCTTTGAGGTGTAATGAACAATATCCCAGCACCTGACCCCTATTGGGTAAATGAACCATCAAAAAACATAGTCCATGATCGATGTGTGAGAAGTAATATAGACTCATCTGGAAATTCAATATGCAATGGTTGATGATCTACTAGAGGTGCTTCTGCCAACTGATCTGCTATTTCTTGTCCCTTAATGGATTTCCTTTTGACATATTCAATATCAAACTCACTGAGAAGAATGAACCATTTAGATAGTCTACCTGTGAGGGTGTTGACGGGGTTTTGCTGACTGGGTCCGCCAACAGTCATAAGTTGTCACCGGGTTCCGGGAAAATTGGCCAACTCCGCCTGCAAAGGTTGTCTGGTGGAAATGAATCCTCCGGGCCTTCAAGCACCTGGGTGTCGGGTCACGACGGTGTGGGGCTCGGTTGGGAGAGGTGACTATTTTCGAGGGGGATAGCTGGTTACTTCAACTCATTCCTCCAGAGATTCAGAATAGTAAGGGTTTCCCGGAGCATTCTACACTTAGCAAATAAAATGAAAAAGATCCTGCAGGGTTAGAAACGTTTCATCTAACTACAGTCATGCTGAAATATCTGGAACATCAACAATACTCTGAAGGACTACACTAAATACCGAAGAAATACACAACCATCAGTTAGCATTTCATTAGTAGCGGAATAAATAGGTCGTTAATCTACTTTAACATATCAGAGTAAAGGACATGCAGAACATTAAAACATGAAATACCATTAACTCAGAAGCAAGGACGCTAACAACTTCATTGCCAAGAATCCTTCCTTCTTCATTAATATTTAGTCTAGCAAGCACTGGTGCGTGATACAATGGTGGCTCCAGGGGAGCATCTAACTACCAAGAACTGAACCATGGAGCATTGAGCTCTGCAACTAAAACCATAAATCCTTTGCTATTTCTTATGGACAACAAAATTATCAATTTCGCTGACCCTTGGAAATGGGTCGATTTGCCTATTTATACAATTCTCTAACCCTAACCCTATTTTACTGTGTTTTAATAAAATACAATATCTGGGGGCCGGTACTACCTGTGCCACCCTACAAAAGACCTGGAGACGGAATAGGTATGCCATGTCAGAAGAAGAAGACAAGAATATACATCGGAAGAATCAGCCTCGAGAAGAGAGCCAGTGAGGAGAAAGAAGAAAGTAGGTCCCCTGGGGACCGAGGCTACATGCCTCATAAATGGGAAATGCGGCGCCCTGTCTCCAATGTGCCAGGTGTACCCCTGAATGGTGCCTTGAGAAGACCACCCTATCAGAAACCAACTGCCAAGCCAATGCCTCTTGATGCGCCCAACTACCCTCTGACAGTCTTTATTAACCGCCTCTGAAAGTGACCGGTCGGCCTCAGGGACCGGGACACGGATCACTTTAAAGAATACAAAATTTTGGATCTGAGACTCCAGGATCCGGGAACTTACATCCCCAAAAGAATAAAGAATGCTTCATGCTCAAGTTTCCCCAGTTCCCGGAGAACGCTCAAGGCTGTTTATTATCGTTGAAGGCCTGAAGGATGCGGAAAATTCCATCTTCATCAATCTTCCTTAGGCTGGCCCTTCTGTGCCTGGCCACTTCAACTTGTTCCGCCAGGTCTGGAACATTATTTCTGAACTCATTTGCCATCCTTGCGGCATCATGGCCTTTAAGCACCATTTTGGTCAGTTTTGCCATTCGGGCCCCATCCATCCCCTCTGGGGATTGATACCGAGATGCCATCACTTCATCAAAATTCCCCAAAACTGATTCCTTGGGGGTATAAGTATTTGTACCAAGGGGATCAACCCCGAAAGCTTTTATTACAAATGACTTGTACAAATTAGAAGAATACTTTATTGTGTTTACCTTTTCCTGTAAGGACTCTACCAGTTGCTTAGTTACCTCCAATGTGAGGTCCAGTCTGGAGTGTTGAGCCCTTACGAAATCAAATGATTCCTCACCCAGAATTCTGGACTCAGAAATTATGTCTTCCCCCAGGGTGAGGAGCTCTTCTAGCTCTACCTTCCACGCCTAGTAATTCTCGGCGTCACTCTCCCACTGCTCAATCAGTGCTTCCGCCTGTAAAATAATCTGTCGTGCCGTATATAAATCTGGGAGAGTGGCCGCTAGGAAATGCCAGGTGTTTCCTATCTGTAGAGCGACCCATTTGTCTACTGCCTGGGCCTTCTTTTTCATTACTCGTAGGGAGTCTATGTTGCTCTGCGGTAATTCCTCTGATGTGGAGGTCTATGGAGGGGCGGCGTTGAGGGGTCAGGCCAGCTTTGCAAGCAACCCCATGAGGTTTGCATTCTTCTCTTTTTCTGCCTTGAGCCTCTGGGCCTCTTTTTCATATCGGGCCTCCACTGCCCTTGCTGCCTCCTTCAGCAGGTCTACTTCGCCCTGCTTTCCTCTTTTTCCCAAAGATACCTCTGCGATATTGTAGTCTGTGGGGTCCACAGTCACTTCATTGGTGTCTGGGGAAGGCGTTGCCACTACCACAACTGTTTCTCCGCCCGGCCCAATTCGAAGGGTATGAACTGTCCGGGCCTTCTTTGCTTTTGGCGGGGCCTGGGCTAGGGCCATCATTTCGGCCAGGGAGAGAGGGACTATTGGAGCGGATTGGGCTTTCCTTTTTCTGCTTTTTGCCAGCCATGGAGGTGGGAGAGGTGGCCTTCCTTCCAGAGTGTGTTCTTCAGATTCTCTGCCGGTGTCCGGTGGCGGCTGCTCCTTTTCAACATGTATTTCCTCTGTTTCCCTCCCTGCCGGAACTTCTTCTTCAGCAACATCTTCAATTTCTATCTCCTCAGCCTGGTCCCGGATGTCAATTGATGTGTCTAGACCTTGGTCGGCTTCTTCGGGGATCTCTTCTTCATGCTGCTCTTCCTCTTTCTCTTCATCTGTTGATAGTAGGGGCGGTATCGGGCCAAGATTCAGAGTTTGGGCCGCTGTGATTACCTGCCCAAAGGTTGCCCCCGGGAGTGGCCTTGGGAACACGACGGCTGGGGTTACGGTTGGTCATGAAGTTCTGGGTCTGGGTTCCCCAGCGGATGCCTTATGTTCACCTGGTGGCTGTTGTTCCACTTTCGGACCTTCTGTTCCTGGGGCCCCAGAGATAATCTCTGGTTCTGGCCTCTTTTCTTCTGTTTGCTGCTCTTCTTGTTTCGCAGCTTCTACTTCCAGGTCCTCTGGATCCACAACCTCTTGCTCTTACTCTGGGACTTCTGTCCCCGCTTGTGTATCGTCCCCTTGCAGATTTCCAAACTCATCGGCTGCAAACATGTCAAACTCCTCTTCCGGAGGGGGATTGGTTGGGATGTCCGCCCATTTTGTTTCTTTCTCCGGTTCCGGGGAACTGGAGGAAAGGATTTCCACTTCTTTTGGGAGGGAAGCCCTTGGTGCTGGTTCTGCCTTCGGCTGTGCAATATGCTTTCTCTTCCTCCGGGTGATTAGAGGCGGCCCCGCATCGGCAATTACTGCTGCTAGTGACGGGGAGGAAGGAGGACGAATTGGTCCGGCCATTAGCGGGGGAGTGGCGAGCCTTGTGATCAACTACTCCCTCATTTGTTGGGAGGCTGCTACAAATTTCTTAATCTGTTCCTGAATGGGGACTTCTTGCGCAGAGGAGGTTGTATCTATCCTCTTTCCCTTGTCTGCACCTTGTGCAGAAGTCCCGGCCCCCGGAGTCAACTTTGGTACCGGTGGTGGTGTTGCTTTTGGTACCGGCCTGGAGGCTAGGCGCATACTCCCGGGGCATGCCTTCTTAAAATAGGCATGAATTCTCTCGACCACCTCCCGAGTGAAGTCCTCAATTGTGTGGTCCTCCTGGATAGCCCAATTTATTGCCGGCAGTGGCATTTTGTCAATCCCCTTTTCTTTGTACTGGGGGTCTATGGTGGGGGCGTCGTCTGATAAGCCCGCCAGGAACCTCCGGAGCTTTAGCTCCTGCATCATTCCGACTGTCATTCTATCATAATACCGGCTGCACACATCCATATCATCCTGGCGATCCGCCTAGAAGTCTTCCATGTGTGCGTGGTGGGGCTCCGAAGCCCGGGGCAATGCCGTTGCAATTCTGCCATGCGGATCAAAATTCCTCTGCGCCAGATAAAATTCCTGCAAGTTATAACATTTTAGTTCATTGTCTGCTTCCTTCGCGGTGGCCAGACTGCAGGTGTAGTTCCCACAGGAGATTGGGAACGAAACATTGGGGACCTTCTTGAGGGCCAAGAAGGCATGTAATTCCATCATCTGCCGGCAATATTCCAACAGCACAATCTTGTCCCCACAATGCTTGGGCAACAAGTAGGGTTTCCCGGAGAAGCCGACGACCCTAATGTATGTGTGCTGCTAGAACTGGATATAGTAGTGCCCATAACTACTAACCAATTTCATCACCTCAGTAGACAGGCGATATCCGGCATCCTGGGTGGGTGTGAGCAAATGGTAGTAAACAAATGAGTCGTTTACCCGGCAGTAACTGGGGAAGCTGGCTTCCCATTGAATCTGTGGGAAATGGTCCCATGGTGCTTTCTGTCCCTGGCCAAGTCCGAGAATGCCATCTGTAAGTAGGCCATTAGAGTGGGGCCTCTGTTGGGCCAAAGCCCATAAAACATAAGAAGTCATGTAGAACTTCTTCTCGTTCAGCTGTAGGAACTGGGAGTCGACATGATTGGAGATAATGGTCGCCCAGTCGAAGAATTCTCCCTTAGTGGAGATGCCTAGTAGGAAATAGTACATCCATTTTGCAAATTCTTGGGCGGAGGGCTGCCCAAATACCCGGGCTAATGCTATCATCCCCATTTGGATGCTTTCCTTGAATTCAGAGCAGGGGATATCTATCTTCATTCTTTTTGGATCCCTCTTCGGGACCTTGAGCCAATTGGTGTTCATGTACACCCAGGCAGCATCCTCCAGTTGGTTGAATTGTTTTAAGGCCTCGGTCCTTGTGACCACCGTGGCCCTATCAAATTGTGGGATTCCCAGGCCTACTTGGAAAGTAACTGGGTCAAGGGACACCAGTAGAGTGGGGAATCCCGTAGGTTTTGCAGCTGCTAACATAACGGCCCGGACAAAAAAGTTGTAGTTGGCCGCCAAAGTTAGAACAAGATCCAGAGATTGCACGGAGCATGGGAAGCAAGCTGCCCGGAGGATTCCATAACCTCTGATGTTAGTCACAATTTTGTCTCCAGCCTGTCGCTGGATATGCATTATCTTTACTAGGGCCTGCATTTTTGCCCAAGTCCCGACACTGGGGTCGGTCATCAATTTTACCTGGGACTCAATCTTTGAGCCCACAATCTCCTCACCCTGCACAAACTTCATGGTGAGGGGTAGCTTTGCCAGGGCCTTTTCTATCTTTGACTTTGCCGCTACCCTGGTCTCGGTTGTGGATGGCAACTCTGGACTTCCGGGAGGAGATGATGTGGATGCTTCAGACATGGTTGTAAAATGAAGTTCAGACCTGCGAGACAAAGCGACCGTCAGAACATATTTATCAAGATAAAACAGTAACTCCAGAATCCGGAGATCTTACCATCGTGATGTTTTTCCCTTCCTGAAAAGTTAGTTTTACGCATAAGTACCCGAAAAGCAAAACACAAACTTAGTATTTTTAATATATATCTCCGGGCCCGGGAAGTTTTATCACATTTGACGAAGACATAGGATGAATGGCGAAAAGAGGTCCGAGGCCCGGAGAAAGGACCGTTAGCAAAGAAGAATGTGGAAGCAAGTCCACGTGGACGCCACGTGCGCTAGCATTGAATGGATGTGATGGCACTGGCGGTGGAGCCAACTGTTCAAACGCGTGAAAAGGGAAAGCCACTTGGCCAGAAGTAATTGCATGCATGGGAAATAAATGAGGATCTGACAGCCTTGATGGAGGAGAGAGAAAATTGCCTGTTTGAAACCGGCCGAGAGCCGAGTTTCAAACAGGTGGTTTTCTGCCTCGAAGCAAGCTTGGAGGCGAAAAACCAACAGCAAGGGCGAATCGACCAGCTCGTCGAGCCACCCAGAAGGATATACAGAGAGCTGAGGGGTATATACATAGAATGGAGGAGATATACAAGGGTTACCTATAGAAATATACATATATACAACTTTATACACACGAAAAGGCTCCCGCGGGAAAAACCAGACAAAGATGAAACAAGAATATACAGCTACTTACATTATGTTCATGCTATCTACAGGCTATTTACAGACTATCTACATCTGCATAGAAGGCAGACAACCTTCTAGCAGAGCTGAGCCGCCAGCAAGCGGCAAAACCAGAAGACCAAAGAAACAACAGAGAAACCAAGCAAACGAAAACAAAAATAGGCAAACCCAAAGAAAACCAGAAAATGAAAGCAAAGCGAAGAGGAGGAAAGCAGAGAAACCAACCTGAAAACGTAGAAGGCGGAGGAAGGGAAAGATTACCAGGAGAACTCTGCAACAACTTCGAATCGTCAAGCCGTCGAGATCACTACCACGGAGCACTAGCATACATCTGAGAACAGTAGAAGGTGTTAAGCTTTGATTATCCAAATTTCTCTGTAACTGTTCTGCTAATCGCTTTGAAAATCGCTCTATTTCGCTCTAAGTGCTCGAAGATTTTGATCATGGTAAGTGTGAAAATGACAGGTGAGTCTATTTATACTTGCAGTAAAAAGTAATCCTCCTCCTTCCGGAGATTTCAGGTCAGGCCAAACCTCCGGACTCCGGGCCCGGGGATTCCTTACGATGATGTTCTCAAGAACATCATAGAAAAGAATCTCGGAGTCCGGCTTCCAACCAAAAGGCAACCTCCGGGATCCGGGATCCTGGAGGGAAACAAACAAAATAAGAAAACAACACACACCGGGGAAGAAAACCCCGGAGAAAGAAAGCAAAAAGAAAAGAAAGACAAGGCAAAGCCGCAGCAAAAAGCAAAGCAAAAGAAAAAAAAAGGGGGACCCAACATTTTGCACACAAAATGTAGGGACGGGGATGCAGGGCATAACAGAGGGTAGCTTTACTGAGAAAATATTTCAGAGGGTCAATTTTAGCAATTAGACGTGTAGTATGAGCCAACATGTAGTGCCACAATTTTTGTGAAGTAAACACCACTGCAAGGCAAGCCTTCTCTATAGCAGAATATTTTGTTTCCTATGAGACTAGAGTTTGACTAATGTAATAGATAGCTCTTTCTTTGTTGTGCTGATCTTCTTGAGCCAATAGGATACCCAATGATGTATCCATAGCAGATATGTAAAGTATAAGTGGCTTCCCATGAATAGGAGGCATCAATATTGGTAGGTTCGCAAGATACTGTTTGATTTGTGTGAACCCTTTATCACATTCTTTGTTCCACTGATAAGCCACATCCTTGTGCAAAGTCTTGGTAAATGGTTGTGACTTGTCCGCCAATTGAAAGATAAAACGCCGGATAGACTATAGTCGGCCTTGAAGTCCTCTCATTTGTCTGATATTTTTCGGCGGTGACATTTCCATGATAGCTTGTACTTTTGTAGGATCTACCTTAATGCCTTTGGAAGAAATGATATAGCCAAGCAATTTTCCAGATGTTACGCCAAATGCGCATTTCTTAGGATTGAGTCTCAGACTGAATTGTTCCATACGATCTAGTATAGGACCTAGATTGGCAAGATGTTTCTTTCGGTGCATGCTCTTAGCTAAAGTGTCATCCACATAATCTTCCATTGTTTTATGCATCATGTCATGAAATATGGTGGTAACAGCTCTCCGATATGTAGCACTGGCATTTTTGAGTCCAAAGGGCATGACATTCCAACATAAGGTGCCCCAGGCACATGTGAAAGCCATTTTCTCTTGGTCCTTTGGGCGCAATTTTTATCTGGTTGTAGCCAGAGAAACCATCCATTAGTGAGTACATTTCATACCTAGCTGTCATATCTATGATCATATCTATATTAGGAAATGAAAAATCATCCTTAGGACATGCCAAATTCAGGTCTCTGAAGTCTGTGCAGACTTGTATAGATTTATCATGTTTGGATACTGGAACAATATTAGAGATCCACTCTGCATAATCAATTAGTCTAATGAACACTACCTTCAGAAGTTTCTCTAATTCATCTTTGACAAGTAGAGCTACATGTGGATGCTTTTTGTGAAGCTTTTGCTTGATGGGCTTAACACCTGGTGCAATGGAAAAATGGTGCATAATTAGATTTGGGTTTAATCTTGGCATGTCTGAATATTTCCTGCAAAGTTTATCTTTTTGCTTCTGAAGAACGTAGTGAATTCCTCTCTTTCTGCCTTTAATAGTGATTGTGCCAAGTGAATAATCTGAGGTTCTACCTTTGTACCCAAGTTGATAGGTTGAGTTGGTTCAATAAGCACAAATGATCTCTCCTGAAAATGACTTGGAAGTGCATCAAGTATCTCATCCTCGGGCACCTCAGAGAGGTTTTCACCCTTGGATACGTCTTTTATTTTGACTATTTTAGGCTCTAATACTGCCACAATGTCGTTTTCGCCATCAGAGCGTCTATTTTCTATTCTTTTTATTTTGTGACTAAGATACTTGATGTCAGCCTCGGTCATATTGACACTTTCTTTGCTAGTGGAGGACGTTATTAGTTCGAAAGCGTGTAGGTAACATGCAAGAGCGTAATCATTCTGGAATGTAAGGACTTTGTTAGATGGGGAGGTAGAGTTCCAGTCTATAAGCTTAGGATGGCAAAGTGAAAGAGGAGTGACGTGTTCAAGTGCGTTCACGGTATACTCATCAAAGGCATGGAAAAGCAAGTTGAGACCCAAAGCGATCTCATCCAGAGGTATAGTCAAATTCCTTTGATTCCTAGTGACCATAGTAGATGACATGTTAACATCTAAAGATTCAGACTCATGTGACCCTACACTAGATCGTTCACCTACTTCGAGAAGGTTTTCATATGCATTAGTTGTATCTGTATCTCCGTCAGAAGTGGCATATGACAAGCTGTCGAACTCATATTCATGGGAGTTTGTTTCATATTTAGGTTGCATGTCAATAACATGAATGAAATAAACCCTTTGTCCCCAGTTGGGATGAGTTCTACCTAGAACCTCTGCTATGGTCAGATGAGTACCTATTGACCTAGGTGTTGACGGGGTTTTGCTGACCGGGTCTGGCAACAGTCATAAGTTGTCACCAGGTTCTGGGGAAATCGGCCAACTCCGCCTGCAAAGGTTGTCCGGGGGAAATAAATCCTCTGGGCCTTCAAGCACCTTGGTTTCGGGTCACGACGGTACGGGGCTCAGTTGGGAGAGGTGACTGTTTTTGAGGGGGATAGCTGGTTTCTTAAACTCATCATCTCCGGAGATTCGATCAAAGTAAGGGTTTTCCGGGCATTCTACACTTAGCAAATAAAATGAAAAAGATCCTGCAGGGTTAGAAGTATTTCATCTAACTATAGTCATGCTGTAATGTCCGGAACATCGATGATACTCTGATAAACTACACTAAATACCGAAGAAATACATAACCATCAGCTAGCATTTTATCAGTAGCAAGAAGAAAGAGTTCGTTAATCTACTTTAACATACCAGAGTAAGAGACATACAGAACATTAAAACATGAAATACCATTAACTCAGAAGCAAGAGTGCCAACAACATCATTGCCAAGAATTCTTCCTTCTTCATTAACATTCAGTCCAGCAAGCACTGGTGCATGATACAATGGTGGCTCCAGGGGAGCATCTAACTACCAAGAACAGAACGATGGAGCATTGAGCTCTGCAACTAAAACCAGAAATTACTTCGCTATTGCTATGGACAACAAAATCATCAATTTCGCCGACCCTTGGAAATGGGCTGATCTGCCTATTTATACAACTCTCTTAACCCTAACCCTATTTACATCATGTCTCAATAAAATATAATATTCGGGGGCCGGTACTACCTGCACCACCCTACAAAAGACTTGGAGACAGAATAGGTCTGTCATGTCAGAAAAATAAGATAAGAATATACATCGAAAGAATTGGTCTTGAGAAGAGAGCCAGAGAGGAGAAAGAAGAAAGTAGGTCCCTCAAGAACCGAGGCTACATGCCTCATAAATGGGAAAGGTGGTGCCCTGTCCCCAATGCGCCAGATGTACTTCTGAGCGACACCTTGAGAAGACCACCCTGTCAGAAAACCAACTATCGAGCCAACGCCCCTTGATGTGGCCAACTACCTTCTGACAGTCTTTATTAACCGCCTTTGAAAGTGACCGGTCGGCCTCGGGGACCGGGACACGGATCGCTTTAAAGAATATAAATTGTTGGATCCCGGGACTCCCGGATCCAGGAACATACATCCCAAAAGAATAAAGAATACTCAATGTGAGTTTTTCCCCGGCCTCCGAAGAAAGCTCAAGGTTTCTTATTATCGCTGAAGGCCTGAAGGAGGCGGGAAATGCTGTCTTCATCTACATTTTTCAGGCTGGCCCTTCTGTGCCTGGCTATTTCAACTTGTTCCCCCAGGTCTGAAACATTCTCTTTGAATTCGTCTGCCATCCTTGCCGCGTCACGGCCCTTAAGTATCATTTTGGTTAATTTTTCCATTTGGGCCCCATCTATCCCCTCCGGGGATTGATATCGGGATTGCATTATTTCATCAAAACTCCCCAAAACTGAATCTTCAGGGGTGTACGTATCTGTACTAAGGGGATCAGCCCCGGAAATCTTTATTACATAAGAATTGAATAAATTAGAAGGATATTTTACATTGTGTACCTTCTCTTGCAAGGACTCTACCAGTTGCTTGGTTACCTCCAATGTGAGGTCAAGTCTGGCGTGCTGAATCCTTACAAAATCAAATGATTCCTCACCCAGAATTCCGGAGACAGAAATCATGTCCTCTCCCAAGGTGAGGAGCTCTTCGAGCTCTACCTTCCACGCCTGGTAATTTTCAGCGTCACTCTCCCACTGCTCAATGAGTGCTTCTGCCTGATGGATAACTTGCCGGGCTGTGTATAAGTCCGGGAGAGTGGATGCTAGGAAACGCCGGGTGTTTCCTATCTGTAGGGTGACCCATTCATCTACTGCTTGGGCCTTCTTTTTCATTACTCATAGGGAGTCTATGTCACTCTGCGGTAAATCCTCTGATGTGGAGGTCTTTGGAGGGGCGGCATTTATGGGTCTGGCCAGCTCAGTAAGAAATCCCGTAAGATTTGCATTCTTCTCTCTTTCAGCCTTGAGCCTCTGGGCCTCCTTTTTGTATCAGGCTTCAACTACCCTTGCTGCCTACTTAAGCAAGTCCACCTCACCTTTCTTCCCTCTCTTGCCCAGGGATACCTCTGCAACGTCGCAATCTGCGGGGTCTACAGTTGCTTCATCGTCGCCCGGGGGAGGTATTGCTACAACGGCAACTGTTTCTCCGCCCGACCCAGTTCAAAGAGTGTGAACTATCCGGGCTTTCTTTTCTTTTGGTACGGCCTGTACTTGGGCCATCATCTTGGCCAGGGAGAGAGGAATCACCGGAGTGGACTGAGCCTTTCTCTTTTTGCTTTTTATCAGCCACTGGGGTGGGAGAGGTGGCCTTCCTGCCAGAGCTTGTTCTCCTAATTCTTTCCCAGTACCCGGTGGCTGTTGCTCCTCAGTGTCGCGGACCTCATCCGTCCTCCCTGCCTCAACTTCTCCTACAGCAACATTCTTTTCAACCTCCATCTCCTCATCCTTGTCTTGTATGTCTATTGTTGGGTCTGGACCTTGGTAGGCTTCTTCAGGGATTTCCTCTTCAAGCTACTTCTCTTCTTCTTCTTCTTCTTCTGTCGGCAGTAGGGGAGGTATCGGGCCAAGATTCAGAGTTTGGGCCGCTGTGATAACCTGCCCGATGGTTGCCCCCGGGAGTGGCCTTGGGAATGCGGCGGCTGGGTTTACGGTTATTCCCAAAGGTTCGATTCCCCTAGTGGATGCCATTTGTTCACCTGTCTTTAGTTGGTCCACTCCCGGACCCTGCGTCTCTTGAGCCCCGGAGACAATTTTTGGTTCCGGCTCCTTTTCTTCTATCTAATGCTCTTGCTCTTGTGCAGGTTCCTGTTCCGGGTCCTCTTGGCCTGCAGCCTCTTGTTCTTTCTTTGGGACTTCTATCCCTGCTTGTGTGTTGCCCTCCTGCAAATTCTCAAACTCATCGGTCGTAAATACATCAAACTCTTCTTCAGGAGGGGGACTGGCTGGGACCTCTGTAGGCTCTACTTCTTTCTCCGGTTTCAGGGAACTGGAAGAAAGAATCTCTACTTCTTGGGGGAGGGATGTCCTTGGCGCTGGTTCTACCTTGACCTGCTTGACGTGCTTCCTCTTCCTCCTGGTGATCAAAGGTGGCCCCGTATCAGCTATAGCTGCTGCCTCCATGGGATCCACCCCTATTGCGTTGACCATTAAGGCTGCCAGCGATGGGGAGGAAGGAGGACGAATTGGTCCGGCCATGAGCGGGGGAGTGGCCAGCCTCGTTATTAACTGCTCCCTCATTTGCTGGGAGGCTGCCATAGATTGCTTGATCTGTTCCTCAATAGGGACTTCCTGCACGGAGGGTGTTGTAGCTATCCCTTTTCCCTTGTCTGCGCCCTGCAAGGAAGTCCCGACCCCCGGGGTTAATCTTGGTACCGGTGGTGGAGTTACCTTTGGCGTCGGTCAGGGAGCTTGACGCATACTCCTGGGGCATACCCTCTTAAAATAGGCATGACTTCACTCGACCACATCCCGAGTGAAGTCCTCAATTATGGGCCCCTCCTGGGCAGCCCAATCCATTGCCGGTAATGCCAACTTATTGATCCCCTTTTCTTTGTACTGGGGATCTATGGTGGGGGCGGTGTCAGAGAAGCCCAGAGGGAATCTCTAGAGCGTCAGTTCCTGCATTAATCTGACCATCATTCTGTTGTAGTGCCTGCTATGGACATCTACATCATCCTAGCAATCAGCCCAAAAGTCTTCCATGTGTATATAATGGGGATCTGAGGCCCGGGACATTGCTGTTGCAATTCGGCCATGCGGATCAAAATTTCTCCGCGCTAGGTAAAATTCTTGCAAGTTGTAACTCTTCAGCTCATTGTCTGCCTCCTCTGTGGTGGCCAGACTGCAAGTGTAGTTCCCACAGGTGATTGGGAATGAGACATTGGGGACCTTCTTAAGTGCAAAGAAGGTATGCAATTCCATCATTTGCCGGTAATATTTCAGCAGCACGATCTTGTCCCCACAATGCTTGGGCAACAAGTAGGGTTTTCTGGAGAAGCCGGTGACCCTAATGTATGTATGCTGCTGGAATTGGATATAGTAGTGCCCATAACTACTAACTAATTTCGTCGCCTCAGTAGATAGGCGGTATCCGGCATCCCGGGCAGGTGTGAGCAGGTGGTAATAAACGAACGCATCGTTCACCCGACAGAAACTGGGGAAGCTGGCCTCCCATTGAATTTGTGAGAAATAGTCCCATGGTGCCTTTTGTCCTGGGCCAATCCCGAGAACGCCATCTGTAAGTAGGCCATTGGAATGGGGCCTCTACTAGGCCAGGGCCCAGAAAATATAGGAAGACATGTAGAACTTCTTCTTCTCATTCAACTGTTGGAATTGGGAGTCGACATGATTGGAAATTATTATCGCCCAGCCGAAGAATTCTCCCTTGGTGGCGATGCCGAGGAGGAAATAGTACATCCACTTGGCAAACTCCTGGGTGGAAGGTTGCCCAAATACCTGGGCCAATGCTATTATCCCCATCTGGATGTTCTCCTTGAATTCAGAGCGGGGTATATCTATCTTCATTCTCTTCGGGGCCTTGAGCCAATGGGTATTCATGTATACCCGGGCCGCATCCTCTAGTTGCATAAACTGTTTCAAGGCGTCAGTCCTTGTGACCACCGTGGATCTTCCAAATTGCGGGATACCTAGGCCTGCTTGGAATGTGGCTAGGTTGAGGGACACCAGTGGAGTGGGGTATCCCGTGGGCTCTGCAGCTGCGAGCATGACGGCCCAGACAGAAGAGTTATAGTTGGTAGCCAGGGTCAAGACAAGCTCCAGAGATTGCACGGAGCATGGGAAGCAAGCTGCCTGGAGGATTCTGGAACCTCCGATGTTGATTGCAAGCTGGTCTCCAGCCTGTCGCTGGATGTGCATCACTTTTACCAGGGCCTGCATTTCTGCCCAAGTTCTGACATTGGCGTCGGTCAGTAGTTTTACCTTGGACTCAATCTTTGAGCCCACAATGGTGTTATCTTGTACAGACTTCATGGTGAGGGGAAGTTTCTCCAGGGCCTTCTCCATTTTTGACTTTACTGCTGCCCTGGTTTCTGTTGTGGTTGGCAATTCCGGACTTCCGGGAGGAGATGATGCGGACGCTTCAGACATGTTTGGAAGATAACTCCAGAAACCTGCGAGGCAAAGCGACCATCAGAATAGGTTTATCAAAGTAAAATAGTTACTCCGGGGTCCGGCTATCTTACCACCGTGGTGTTTGCCCTTCCTAAAAATTTAGTATTATGCAAGGATAACCCAAAAAAGCAAAACACAACATAAACTTAAAGTATCAACATATCCAAGTCTAGGGGATTTCATCACGCTTGGCAAAGACACAGGATGGACGGTGGTAAGAGGCCCAAAGCCTGGAGAAATGACCGTTAGTAAAGATGTATGAAAATGCAAGTTGTTGAGCCCATGTAGACGCCACGTGCGTTGGAATTAAATAGATGTGATGGCGATGACGGCGGAGCCAACTGTCCGAACGTGCGAAAAGGGAAAGCCACTTGGCTGGAATTGATTGCGCACATGGGACGTAAATGAGGTTCTGACAGCCTTGATGGAGGAGAGAGAAAACTGCCTGTTTCAAACTGGCCGAGAGCCGAGTTTCAAACAGGTGGTTTTCTGCCTCGAAGTGAACTCTGGGGCGAAAAGCAGACACAGGCAACTCGACCAGCTAGCCAAGTCACCTGGGAGGATATACACAAAGCCAAAGGATATACACACAGAAATGGGGAGATATACAAGGTTTTTATACAATTATTATACATATATACATGGATATACATCGCGGGACGACGCCCGCGGGAAAAACCAGACAAGGCAGAAACGGGTATATACAATATGTACACTATTTACGAACAGATCAATATTTACACTATTTATAGACAAACAACTTCTGCACAGAGGGTGGACAACCCTCTGGCAGAGCCGACCCACCAACGGGTGGCGAAACCAGAAGACAATGGACCAAATAAGACAAAGAAAAAATGAAACCAGGCAAACGAAAGCAAAACAAAAACCAAAGAAAGCCAGGGAGGAAAATAGGAACACCAACTTGAGAACACAGAAGGCGGAGGAAAGGAAGGATTTACCGCGCGAGCTCTACAACAGCTCGAGTTGTCAATAGGTCAGAATCACCACCACGGAGCACCTGCACTTGCCTGAGGGTGACTAAAAATTGTTAAGCTCTGATTACCATAAACTTCCTGCAAACGCTCTGTTAATCGCTTTGAAATTGCTCTTTAATTTGCTCTAAGTGCTCGAAGGTTTTAATCGCGGTAAACGTGAAAATGACAGATAATTTCTATTTATACCCGTGGTAAAAGGCAATCCTCCTCCTTCCGGTGATCTTCGGATAGGCAAACCTCAGGACTCCGGGTCCTTGGACTCCTCATGATGATGTCCATAAGAACATCATGGCGAAAAATCCCGAAGTCCAGAATCTGGTTCCCGACAGAAAACAACCTCCGGGACCGGAGTCCCGGAGGAGAAAACCAAACAACAAAACGACACACCCGGGAAGAAAACCCCGTAGAAAGAAAATAGAAAGGGAAAGAAAGACAAGGCAAAGCCACAAGCAAAAGCAAAAAAAGGGCGACCCAATATTTTGCGCACAAAATGTAGGTACGGGGATGCAGGGCATAACAAATGGTGACTATCTGGGACAAATGCCTTAGCGCATTTGAGAACTAAAGAATCTTTGGTTAGCAAAACTGGAACAAGCCGCTTCCCGAAGCGTCTGACAGGCAAAGGGCAACATATCCGAGAGAATCCAACCACACAGGAGTCAGTCCATAGTCCTTCATCAGTGGTGTCGTGTGTGCTTTGGAAGGGAATCAAGCCGATGACCTTTGGGAGGAGTAGAGAAGAGGTACTAATCACATCAAACCAATCATCAATTTGCTCGTTTCCCCCGGAGACCGGAGTTCCATCCCACTTTTCCTCTTGTTATTTTGCTTATTTCTGGGTGGGAAAGGCGGTACTTCTTTCACCATTAAGCTTAAGCTTAGCTAATTTTAATGGCGGTACTTCTTTCAACTATCCACCCTTGTTTAGATATTCGAAGAGGGGATAAAGCTCCAGACCCGGGAGGAATTTCTTTAGCTTTTCAGACGTGGGTCAATCAAAGAGTACAACCGATCTACCCTCGGTGTGTCCGATTACTTGTTCATTGCATTATTATTTTGTTCACTGATTGCCAGATTTCCAGAGAGAACACCCAATGAAAATTCCTCAAAATGTGCCATAACCCGTGAAACAAGCCCCGGAGACCGGGTCGATTCCATCGTGCTAAAGATAGATTCTAAAGTTCACCATGCCGTAGACATTGTATTGGAGGCCAAAGTTATGCGAGGCATTCCAATTTTTGCAAGACGGAACAAAACACTGGGACTGAAAGAAAACCAAAAAGTGAAAACAAAAACAACCAAATGGGACTGCCTCGGAGGACAGCCGACAAGGCTATTTACAAGGTAGGGTACCTCGCAACGAGACACCTGAAAGAGATATTTCCAAGCGGAAAGCTTTACATATAGTACAACTTTGGACAAACTTACCCTCATTTGAAATAGTGTTTGAGAAACTGCCCATTAACAGGCAATGCGACAGGTTCTCCAGTCAAAGTATTGAGGCGGTAAGTATTTGCCTCGCAGATTTCTGAGATCAAGTATGGTCCGAGCCAGAGCAGCTAGAACTTGGTATGCTTTCCTTTCTTCTCCCGGGCCTTGTCCCACAACAGGACCAAATCTGAGATCTGAAAAGCTTTATATTGGGCTCTTCTGTCAAACCATCTCTTTACCACTGCTTGATGACGCACGAAATGTTCAAGAGCTGCGTCTCTTTGTTCTTCCATTCGCACCAGGTTCAAGAGCCGAACCTCCACGATGTTGTCCCTGTTGTTGAATTCCTGCATGAACTGTAATACTGGGATCTGTAAATTGACTGGGAATACAGGGTTCTGGCCATAAACCAGGTGGAATGGTGACGTTCCCAGGGCGGCCTTAATGCGAATGTGATCCGCCCAGAGGGTGAATTTCAGCTTTTGATGTCAATCCCGGGGATTCTGTTCTAACAAATGTTTGATCACTTCATGCAGATTCTTGTCTGTTGATTCAGCAACGCCATTTCCCTGGGGATAATAGTTGCTGGTGAGCTTCAGAGTGATCTTCTGATTATAAGTCCATTCAAGCAACTGCGCTAAAGAAAACGTCAGACCATTGTCACATACTAAAGCGAAGGGCATTCCAAACCGTGTGACGATGTTTTCTTCCAAGAACTTGATAACTATGTCTATCGTGTTATTTTTGCAAGGTATAGCTTCAGACCACCGAGTGCAGTAATCAGTAGCAGTAAGGATGTATCGGTGGTTGGCAGACGAGTTGGGGTTGATCTCCCCGATGAAGTCAAATGCCCATTGGGCGAAGGGTCTAGCCTCGTAGACTGGTTGTAGAGGCATAGCCAGGTTATGCTCGTGATGTGCCGCAGTTTGACAAGTATGACATTTCCTAACATGAGCGTAAACATCTTTGAAGACACAGGGCCAATAGTATCCGGCCTGAAGGATCTGATGGGCAGTGGCGTCGGCTGAACCATGCCCTGGTCCAAATTGTCCGTGGAATTCATCGATTATTCTTACAGCTTGGTCTCTGTCGATGCACCGGAGGTACACCCCCTCATAATTTCTATGGTAAAGCACAGAGTTTTTGATCATGAAGTGTGCACTTTTCATTCGCAGGGCGTGGCGTTTGTGGGGAGGCAACCCCTCTGGACATTTGTTATTTAGTAACAAGTACACCAAATTGGTATATCATGGGTCTTGGGTGATGGACTCCACCGTGTAAGTCTGACATTCTATGCGGGGAGTCTCCTCTGCCATCGCCCGACTTAGTCCTTGGCCCCGGACAATTTTCATGGGCTGCATTTCTAAGTCATATTCCTAGAGGATGGCCATCTATTTCCCCCATCTTTCACCCAATTCACTCTGCATCAATACAGACTTGACGGCCTGGTCTGGGATGATAGCGTGCACTTTGCTCTGGAGAATGTAATGCCATAATTTCTTCACAGCGCGAACTAGAGCAAAGGCCTATTTTTCTAGTGGCGAATACTAGACTTCGACGTTCTTGAAGGGGGAACTCATGAAAGCTATTGGTCGTTCTTCCCCTTCAACCTTTTGGGTCAACACTGCCACAGCGGAATGCGACGAAGCAAATGAGTAAATGTAAAACGGAAGGGAATAGTCTGGACTAGCTAGGACAGGTGCTTCCGTTATGGTCTGTTTGATCTGGGTGAACGCGCATTTTTCTTCAGGACTCCACTCAATCTTAGTATCTTTCTTCATCATCTCGTTGAGTGGCTTAACTATTTTTGCAAATCTGGTAATGAATCTTCGCACAAAGTTGATTTTTTTGAAGAAGGATCGCATCTCTTTCTTGCTGCTAGGCATTTGCAGATTCAGCAATGCTTTGACTCTATCAGGGTCTATAGATATACCCTTCTCAGAGACAATATGCCCGAGCAAATTCCCCTCGGTGACCCCGAATATGCACTTCTTGGGGTTGAGGGATATTCCATACTGGCGACATCTCTCACAGATCTGAGCGAGGTGGGCGGGATGATCACGCCTGTCCCAGGAAAAGATGGTCAAATCATCCATGTAGATGATTATGCACCGATTTAAGAGGCCTTCGAACGCAATGTCCATGGCCTTTTGAAATGTAGCCCCTGCGTTGATCAGACCGAAGGGCATTCTTCTGTAAGAAAACGTTCCCCACTTAGTGGTAAACACTATTTTCTCTCTGTCTTCATACTTGACCATGACCTGGTTGTACCCTGAATATCCATCCAGGAAAGACATCATCTGGGATCCATTCACTATCTGCAACACCTCATCCAACGAGGGGAGAGGGTGATTATATTTTTTAGATGCCTTGTTCAAATTTCGGAAATCCACGCAAAGGTGGATCTCACCGTTCTTTTTCCTTACAGGGACCAAGTTGGCAACCCACGTAGTGTGCCGGATTGGGAAGATTATCCTGGCTGACAATAATTTTTCTACCTCCTGACGTATCAGAGGCTCTATCAAGGGGTTGACTGGTCTTTTCTTTTGCTGAAAGGGCTTAGCGTTTGGTTTCAGGAGAATAGTGTGGGTCATGATAGATGTATCATACATTTTTAAGTCTTCATATCCCCAAGCAATTACATCAATATATTCTCGGAGAACCGCGAGAATCTTCTCCTTCTCCTCAGGGGAGCAAGAGGTACCAATGTGGATGATCTTTTCTTCACCAGGCTGGCCGATGTTAACATTTTCAAACTTTCCTCCCTCAGGGGAGGATGACACCTTCTCATGGGCCCGAGGGTCCGAGTCGAAGATTCATTCCAGTGCAACCATTCCCTTGGGGATGGTGTTAGTGGGCAAGTCCATGATCCCATCGTCTTCATCACCCTGCCCAGTATCATCATGGTCTCGTTCCTCCACTATCTGATCCTCAAAGACACCAATGTTGGCCATGAAGGCCAAGATATGCTGATCGTCCTCAAAAACCTGAAAGTGGGTGACATTATCTGGAATGGACGGGGTGGGGACCATTTCAGCTGAAAATCTCCGGAGTCGCGAGCTGGCCATTGGCTCAAGTGTGCTGGCAGAAACGGCGAGGGCATCCGGGACATAATTCCGTCACTGAGGAATGAGGTCAATGCCAAAGGCATCGAAATCTTCGATAAGGCTCCAAGCCCGGTTGCGGTATGCGGCCAGCCTTTTGTCATGACATGTATATTGACTCTGGATTTGTTTAACAACCAACTCTGAATCTCCCAGAGCCCGGAGGTGGGTGATACCTTTCCTTAGTGCGAATAAGAGTCCAAGGACCAAAGCCTCGTACTCCGTGACATTGTTCGTACAGTTAAACTGTAGCCTGTAGGACGCGAGGAAGGATTTCCCTCGCGGGTTGATTAATTCTACCCCGGCCCCGCAGCCTTGTTTGGATCGGGACCCATCGAACTTAAGGGTCCATAAGTCATCATTTGCAACTTGGGGATGGGGAAGGGGAGATTTCTTTGGATTATTGCTGGGGGACTCAGGGGATACCTGCCGGACTACCGACGTGAAAGTGGAATTTTCCTCTGGAGTTTGGGTTTGGGATTCTTCGGGGGATGGCGCCAAAGGAGCGCATCCCACAGGGACACTGGGATCCAGGGAATCAGTTGCATGCTATTTATTCTGGAGGGTATCAAGGTGCCGGTTAGCGATCGAGAGACATGGCCCACACTCCAATTCTAAATATTTCTGGTAGTGTACCCGGCACCAAGTGCCAGACAAGAGTGTGGCCAGGGATGCTATGGAGTCTTGAGAGTTGACTTCAACTCTCATTTTTTATTCTAGGTCTTGTGCTCTCTGTAGCACAGCGGGATCCTCTCCGGGGATGAAATCAAATGTTAAAATTTCAAAAGGTTTGTACACCCCCAGAGAAGTCTCTGCGAAAAGGACTTCATTGACCTTCCCAATCTCAGTAAGGGCCTGTTTCATCCAGGGTTCGCTTTCGACCCAGATCTAATTGGATTCTCCCTCCCATGGAAGCCACAAGTGGGTGAAGTCGGTCGAAAAATATCCATTCAAGGACTTAGACCAATTCTGACTTAGTAACATCCCGTAGGTCTCTGGGATGTCCACCACTTGGATGTCAATGATGCTGGCTATCCTGGGGTCCTGGATAAGGTGTATCCAGACATTCTTCAATTCCCCCACCATTTTTATAGCAGTCTTATCTAGTTGGATTACTGCGTTGTTAGATGGGGTGGGGTGGAGTCTGAGCTTCTGACAAATGGACAAAGACATGATGTTACCCAAAGCTCCGCAGTCTACTAGGCAATTGTGTATGTTTTTGCCATAAATGTTCAAGCCTAGTAGGAAGGGAGGATCCTCATTGTTTCCCCGGAAGACAACCGCATTAGCATCTTTGAAGGAGACGGTCTTGGGTGGGCGGGTAACTGTTTTCGGGTTCCCTAAGAGCTTCAGAAGAGACTTCTTCTGCTCGGGACAGTTTAGCAAAACCTCCATCAAGGTCATGGAGGTGGTGGTCTGCTCTAACGCCTTCGTGATATCGAATCTTCCCCCGGGGAACGGGTGATTTTTATCGACGAGATCTTTCGCTTGGTTAGGGCTAGGACCTTTTGGAGGTATAGGTCAATCAGTTACATTATTCCGGGGAGGAGGACTGTCCTTGACAGAAGGTGTAGGCATGTAAGCTGGTCCTTTACCAGCCTGGCTCCGAGTATTGTATGGAGCCCATGGGTTAGTAAAGGTGTTGGCTTCAAAGGGTGGAATGGACTCGTCAAAGAATCCCTGTAATTCAGATTCATCATCATCTTCTCTGAAAGTTCTGAAGAAGATGGTATCACAGGTGAAGGCACTGTGGGTTGTTTCTTGGACAGAGGCTCTGGGGGAGTAGCATCGTGTGACTGCTACCTGTCCAGCTAGGAGATCATGATGACCTTCTCTAGGGTGGCGCAATTTACCTTATTGTGCGAACCAGTATCGTGTAATCTACACCAATTAGTCATGGGCTGGAAGTCTGTGACTGGTGTAAAATGGGATGGTCCAGCACCGCTTTGGTTGGTGTTTTTGTTCGGAGGTGGGCCTCCGGCGTTTGCGTTGTTATTCCATTGCTGCTGAATGGGCCTAGGCCCATTGTTGAAGTTTCTCCCTCCGACATTATTGTTTTGTTGGCCAGAGAAAACATTCCCTCTCTGGGAATTTGAGTTTTGTTGTGCATAGGACCCCGCCTTCAGTTGGCCCATGTCCATTGTCAAGGTGGACAACATTCGCCAGAGGGACTCAATTACCTCGGCGGTCAACTGAGTGTTAGCATCACAATGTGATGGCTGTTGCTGTTGTTGGCTTCCTGGGAAGGCAGCAGGATTAGCCGGGAGTCGAGGGCGACAATCCTCCAATCACGGACGACTGGAAGAATGGCACTCTAGACGGTTGTGTTTGAGTCTGTCGTGTCTGCTGTGGCTGATTCCAAGGGAAGACTTCCAGACCCGGCGTGATCTGGGTCTGGGCTGGGTAAACATACCGTTCATGTTGGTCTATCACGGGTGGCAGAGGATTCATCACCATCGAGGGGGCACCCATTGCCAGATTGGGGTTGTATCCCCCGACATACGCAGTTCCGCCCGGGATCATGTTGAAGGGTGTATTCTGTCCAATCCCGCCTGGGGATTTGTTGAGACCACGGGACAACTCTAGGGCTAGGTTGTAGAATTTTTCCAAGGTATCCTAGTCGCCCGGGGTGGTCGTTCTCCAAAGGAGGGTGGCAACGAAAGGGTCCATCGCATTAAGATAAGTCTGTATGGTTACGTCTCGAGATGGGATAAAAGGACCCATGCACCGCTTCAGGGCGCGTTGGAACCTATGGTTGAATGCTGCAAGAGGTTCATTGGGTTCCTTTCTGATGGAGATGAACTGGCTATGGGACCAGGCTGGGTCCACATGCACGTGAAAGGCAGCGAAGAAGGCGTCCTCCATGTCCTGCCAAGTGTTGATGGAGTTGGCAGGCAGGTTAAGGTACCAGTTCAACTCGCTTTGTCCTAGGGACAGGGGGAACATGCGGGTGACAACATCCTCATGTTGGATCCGGTGTCAATTCATGGATCTTTGTATGCCTGTAAGTGTTCTTCTGCGGTCCGTGAGCCTAAGTGCTCATATCGCGGGCAGATCTTCTCCGGGTGAGAGGGTAAATCATTGGTTGCCCTGGAAAAGTGCCCATTGGGGACCCAGTGTTTCTGAAATATGCAGCCATTGGGGGAACTATATGTTGGATAGTGCTTAGGGTACTGGTTCCCGGGACTGTCTGGGGAGTTTGAGTATTCAGGGGTATGGTAGATCCCCAGACAATAGTGGCTGGTAGGACTTTAGTGGTTCGTTTCTTTCAAGCAGGGGGCTCGAGTTCGACAAACTTTCTGGGATTTGGGGTGGACCTAAGGACTCTTTCAAATTTTGCTGGGGAGAAAGATCCAATCCAAGTGAAAGCTTATCTCCTAAAACTACATTTTGTGGAACCCTTAGAAGGTGTAAAATCATAATCTTGGGAGGGGGATGAGTTCATGCCCTCCTTCTAGCGCCAATTTCTATTGACGGGGTTTTGCTGACCGGGTCCGGAAACAGTCATAAGTTGTCACCGGGTTCCGGGGAAATCATCCAACTCCGCCTGCAAAGGTTGTCCGGGGAAAATAAATCCTCTGGGCCTTCAAGCACCTGGGTGTCGGGTCATGACGGTGCGGGGCTCAGTTGGGAGAGGTGACTATTTTCTAGGGGGATAGCTGGTTTCTTCAACTCATCATCTCCGGAGATTCGATCAAAGTAAGGGTTTTCCGGGCATTCTACACTTAGCAAATAAAACAAAAAAGATCCTGCAGGGTTAGAAGTATTTCATCTAACTATAGTCATGCTGTAATGTCTAGAACATCGATGATACTCTGATAAACTACACTAAATACTGAAGAAATACATAACCATCAGCTAGCATTTTATCAGTAGCAAGAGGAAAGAGTTCGTTAATCTACTTTAACATACCAAAGTAAGAGACATATAGAACATTAAAACATGAAAATCATTAACTCAGAAGCAAGAGTGCCAACAACATCATAGCTAAGAATTCTTCCTTGTTCATTAACATTCAGTCCAGCAAGCACTGGTGCGTGATACAATGGTGGCTCCAGGGGAGCATCTAACTACCAAGAACAGAACGATGGAGCAATGAGCTCTGCAACTAAAACCAGATATTACTTCGCTATTGCTATGGACAACAAAATTATCAATTTTGCCGACCCTTGGAAATGTGCCGATCTGCCTATTTATACAACTCTCTTAACCCTAACCCTATTTACATCATGTCTCAATAAAATACAATATCCGGGGGCCGGTACTACCTGCGCCACCCTACAAAAGACCTGGAGACGGAATAGGTCTATCATGTCAGAAAAATAAGATAAGAATATACATCGGAAGAATTGGTCTCGAGAAAAGAGCCAGAGAGGAGAAAGAAGAAAGTAGGTCCCTCAAGAACCGAGGCTACATGCCTCATAAATGGGAAAGGCGGTGCCCTGTCCCCAATGCGCCAGATGTACTTTTGAGCGGCGCCTCGAGAAGACAACCCTGTCAGAAAACCAACTGCCGAGCCAACGCCCCTTGATGTGGCCAACTACCTTCTGACAGTCTTTATTAACCACCTCTGAAAGTGACCAGTCAGCCTCAGGGACCGAGACACAGATCGCTTTAAAGAATATAAATTGTTGGATCCCGGGACTCCGGGATTCGGGAACATACGTCCCAAAAGAATAAAGAATACTCAATGTGAGTTTTTCCCCGGCCTCCGAAGAAAGCTCAAGGTTGCTTATTATCGCTCAAGGCCTGAAGGAGGCGGGAAATGCCGTCTTCATCTACATTTTCAGGCTGGCCCTTCTGTGCCTGGCTATTTCAACTTGTTCCCCCAGGTCCAGAACATTCTCTTTGAATTCGTCTGCCATCCTTGCCGCGTCACGACCCTTAATTATCATTTTGGTTAATTTTGCCATTTGGGCCCCGTCTATCCCTTTCGGGGATTGATATCGGGATTGCATTATTTCATCAAAACTCCCCAAAACTGAATCCTCGGTGGTGTACGTATCTATACTAAGGGGATCAGCCCCGGAAATCTTTATTACATAAGAATTGAATAAATTAGAAGGATATTTTACGTTGTGTATCTTCTCTTGCAAGGACTCTACCAGTTGCTTGGTTACCTCCAATGTGAGGTCAAGTCTGGCGTGCTGAATCCTTACAAAATCAAATGATTCCTCACCCAGAATTCTGGATTCAGAATTCATGTCCTCTCCCAAGGTGAGGAGCTCTTCGAGCTCTACCTTCCATGCCTGGTAATTTTCAACGTCACTCTCCCACTACTCAATGAGTGCTTCTGCCTGATGGATAACTTGCCGGGCTGTGTATAAGTCCGGGAGAGTGGACGCTAGGAAACGCCGGGTGTTTCCTATCTGTAGGGCGACCCATTCATCTACTGCTTGGGCCTTGTTTTTCATTACTCGTAGGGAGTCTATGTCACTCTGCGGTAAATCCTCTGATGTGGAGGTCTCTGGAGGGGCGACATTTATGGGTCTGGCTAGCTCAGTAAGCAATCCCGTAAGATTCGCATTCTTCTCTTTTTCAGCCTTGAGCCTCTGGGCCTCCTTTTCGTATCAGGCTTCAACTGCCCTTGCTGCCTCCTTAAGTAAGTCCACCTCGCCTTGCTTCCCTCTCTTGCCCAGGGATACCTCTGCAACGTCATAATCTGCGGGGTCTACAGTTGCTTCATCGGCGCCCGGGGGAGGTGTTGGTACAACGGCAACTGTTTCTCCGCCAGGCCCAGTTCGAAGAGTGTGAACTGTCCGGGATTTCTTTACTTTTGGTGGGGCCTGTACTTGGGCCATCATCTCGGCCAGGGAGAGAGGAATCACCGGAGCGGATTGAGCCTTTCTCTTTTTTCTTTCTATCAGCCACTGGGGTGGGAGAGGTGGCCTTCCTGCCAGAGCTTGTTCTCCTAATTATTTCCCAGTACCCGGTGGCTGTTGCTCCTCAGTGTCATGGACCTCATCCGTCCTCCCTACCTCAACTTCTCCTGCAGCAACATTCTTTTCAACCTCCATCTCCTCAGCCTTGTCCTGTATGTCTATTGTTGGGTCTAGACCTTAGTAGGCTTCTTCGAGGATTTCCTCTTCAAGCTGCTTCTCTTCTTCTTCTTCTTCTTCTGGAATTTCTTCTTCTGTCGGCAGTAGGGGAGGTATCGGGCCAAGATTCAGAGTTTGGGCCGCTGTGATAACCTGCCCGAAGGTTGCCCCCGGGAGTGGCCTTGGGAACGCGACGGCTGGGTTTACGATTATTTTTGAAGGTCCAGTTCCCCCAGCGGATGCCATTTGTTCACCTGTCTTTTGTTGGTCCACTCCCGGACCCTGCGTCTCTTGAGCCCCGGAGACAATTTCTGGTTCTGGCTCCTTTTCTTCTATCTCCTGCTCTTGCTCTTGCGCAGGTTCCTGTTCCGGGTCCTCTTGGTCTGCAGCCTCTTGTTCTTTATTCGGGACTTCTGTCCCTGCTTGTGTGTCGCCCTCCTACAAATTCCCAAACTCATCGGTCGTAAATACATCAAACTCTTCTTCAGGAGGGGGACTGACTGGGACCTCTGTAGGCTCTGCTTCTTTCTCTGGTTCTGGGGAACTGGAAGAAAGAATCTCTACTTCTTTGGGGAGGGATGTCCTTGGCACTGGTTCTGCCTTGACCTACTTCCTCTTCCTCTTGGTGATCAAAGGTGGCCCCGCATCGGCTATAGCTGCTACCTCCATGGGATCCACCCCCGTTGCCTTGACCATTAAGGCTGCCAGCGACGGGCAGGAAGGAGGACGAATTGGTCCGGCCATGAGCGGGGGAGTGGCCAGCCTCGTTATTAACTGCTCCCTCATTTGCTGGGAGGCTGCCACAGATTGCTTGATCTATTCCTGAATAGGGACTTCCTGCGCGGAGGGTGTTGTAGCTATCCCTTTTCCCTTGTCTGCGCCCTGCAAGGAAGTCCCGGCCCCCAGGGTTAATCTTGGTACTGGTGGTGGATTTACCTTTGGTGCCGGTCGGGGAGCTTGACGCATACTCCCAGGGCATACCCTCTTAAAATAGGCATGACTTCGCTTGACCACATCCCGAGTGAAGTCCTCAATTGTGGGCCCCTCTTGGGCGGCCCAATCCATTGTCGATAATGCCAACTTATCGATCCCCTTTTCTTTGTACTGGGGATCTATGGTGGGGGCAGTGTCAGAGAAGCCCAGAGGGAATCTCCGGAGCTTCAGTTCCTACATTAATCCGGCTGTCATTCTGTCGTACTGCCTACTCTGGACATCTACATCATCCTGAAAATCGGCCCAAAAGTCTTCCATGTGTATATAATGGGGCTCTGAGGCCCGTGGCATTGCTGTTGCAATTCGGCCATGCGGATCAAAATTTCTCCTCGCCAGGTAAAATTCTTGCAAGTTGTAACTCTTCAGCTCATTGTCTGCCTCCTTTGCGGCGGCCAGACTGCAAGTGTAGTTCACACAGGTGATTGGAAACGAGACGTTGGGGACCTTCTTAAGTGTAAAGAAGGTATGCAATTCCATCATTTGCCGACAATATTCCAGCAGCACGATCTTGTCCCTACAATGCTTGGGCAACAAGTAGGGTTTTCTGGAGAAGCCGGCGACCCTAATGTATGTATGCTGCTGGAATTGGATATAGTAGTGCCCATAACTACTAACTAATTTCATCGCCTCAATAGATAGGCGGTATCCAGCATCCCAGGCAGGTGTGAGCAGGTGGTAATAAACGAACGCATCGTTCACCCGGCAGAAACTGGGGAAGCTGGCCTCCCATTGAATTTGTGGGAAATAGTCCCACGGTG
This sequence comes from Thuja plicata, assembly GCA_018584345.1. Lineage (NCBI taxonomy): Eukaryota > Viridiplantae > Streptophyta > Pinopsida > Cupressales > Cupressaceae > Thuja > Thuja plicata. The sequence goes on from MU224206.1 coordinate 1,473,627, forward strand.
CCTTTTGTCCTGGGCCAATCCCAAGAACACCATCTGTAAGTAGGCCGTTGGAATGGGGCCTCTGCTGGGCCAGGGCCCAGATAACATAAGAAGACATGTAGAACTTTTTCTTCTCATTCAACTGCTGGAACTGGGAGTCGACATGATTGGAAATTATTGTCGCCCAGTCGAAGAATTCTCCCTTGGTGGCGATGGCGAGGAGGAAATAGTACATCCACTTGGCAAACTCCTGGGCAGAAGGTTTCCCAAATACCCGTGCCAATGCTATTATCCCCATCTGGATGCTCTCCTTGAATTCAGAGCGGGGGATATCTATCTTCATTCTCTTCGGGTCCCTCTTCGGGGCCTTGAGCCAATGGGTATTCATGTATACCCGGGCCGCATCCTTCAGTTGCGTAAACTGTTTCAAGGCGTCAGTCCTTGTGACCACCGTGGATCTTTCAAATTGTGGGATACCCAGGCCTGCTTGGAATGTGGCTGGGTCGAGGGACACCAGTGGAGTGGGGTATCCCATGGGCTCTACAGCTGCGAGCATGACGGCCCGGACAGAAGAGTTATAGTTGGCAGCCAGGGTCAAGACAAGCTCCAGAGATTGCACGGAGCATGGGAAGCAAGCTGCCCGGAGGATTTTGGAACCTCCAATGTTGATTGCGAGCTGGTCTCCAGCCTGTCGCTGGATGTGCATCACTTTTATCACGGCCTGCATTTCTACCCAAGTTCTGACATTGGCGTCGGTCAGTAGTTTTACCTTGGACTCAATCTTTGAGCCCACAATGGCGTTATCTTGTACAAACTTCATGGTGAGGGGAAGTTTCTCCAGGGCCTTCTCCATTTTTGACTTTGCTGCTGCCCTGGTTTCTGTTGTGGTTGGCAATTCTGGACTTCCGGGAGGAGATGATGCGGATGCTTCAGACATGTTTGGAAGATAACTCCGGAAACTTGCGGGGCAAAGTGACTGTCAGAACAGGTTTATCAAAGTAAAATAGTTACTCTGGGGTCCGGAGATCTTACCACCGTGGTGTTTGCCCTTCCTGAAAAGTTAGTATCATGCAAGGATAACCCAAAAAGAAAAACACAGCATAAACTTAAAGTAGCAACATATCCGGGTCTAGGGGATTTCATCACGCTTGGCAAAGACACAGGATGGACGGTGGTAAGAGGCCCAAATCCTGGAGAAATTTTCGTTAGTAAAGATGTATGAAAAGGAAAGTTGTTGAGCCCACGTGGACGCCACATGTGTTGGCATTAAATAAATGTGATGGCGATGACAGCGGAGCCAACTGTCTGAACGCGTGAAAAGGGAAAGCCACTTGGCTGGAATTGATTGCACGCATGGGACGTAAATGAGGTTCTGACAGCCTTGATGGAGGAGAGAGAAAATTGTCTATTTGAAACCGGCCGAGAGCCAAGTTTCAAACAGGTGGTTTTCTGCCTCGAAGCGAACTCTGGGGCGAAAACCAGACACAGGCGACTCGACCAGCTAGCCAAGTCACCTGGGAGGATATACATGAAGTCGAAGGATATACACATAGAAATGGGGAGATATACAGGGGTTTTATACAATTATTATACATATATACATGGATATACATCGCGGGACGACACCCGCGGGAAAAACCTGACAAGGCAGAAACAGGTATATACAATATGTACACTATTTACGAACAGACCAATATTTACACTATTTATAGACAAACAACTTCTGCACAGAGGGTGGACAACCCTTTGGCAGAGCTGACCCACCAACGGGCGGCGAAACCAGAAGACAACGGACCAAACAAGACAGAAAGACAAAATGAAACCAGGCAAACGAAAGCAAAACGAAAACCAAAGAAAGCCAAGGAGGAAAACAGGAACACCAACCTAAGAACACAGAAGGTGGAGGAAAGGAAGGATTTACCGCGCGAGCTCTGCAACAGCTCGTGTTGTCAATAGGTCAGAATCACCACCACGGAGCACCTACGCTTGCCTGAGGGTGACTGAAAATCATTAAGCTCTGATTACCATAAACTTCCTGCAAACGCTCTGTTAATCGCTTTGAAATTGCTCTTTAATTCGCTCTAAGTGCTCGAAGGTTTTAATCATGGTAAACGTGAAAATGACAGATAATTTCTATTTATACCCGCGGTAAAAGGCAATCCTCCTCCTTCCGGTGATCTCCGGACAGGCAAACCTCCGGACTCCGGGTCCGGGGACTCCTCGTGATGATGTCAATAAGAACATCATGGCAAAAAATCTCGGAGTCCAGAATCCGATTCCCGACAGAAGACAACCTCCGGGACCGGAGTCCTGGAGGAGAAAACCAAACAGCAAAATGACACACCCGGGAAGAAAACCCCGGAGAAAGAAAACAGAAAGGGAAAGAAAGACAAGGCAAAGCCACAAGAAAAAGCAAAAAAAGGGGGACCCAAAATTTTGCGCACAAAATGTAGGGACGGGGATGCAGGGCATAACACTAGGTACCTCAGTAGTGTTTGTAGCATCAGTTGTCGCTTGTGTAATGAGAAGTGACTGGAATTCCTGGTCAAATTGTTCTTGAAAGTGTGGTGGTACGTATAAATCACCTTGATGATCAATATTTAGAGTATGTATTTTCTTCCACTCCTCATAAGTTAATGGAGCAAGTGAAGTGGTGGTATCAGAATCCCTATTAGTGTCTATGATACTGACACATGGTACAAAGTTATCTGGCTCAACAAAGAATGCTGCCAAGTCTGGGGGAATAGGATAAGGAAAAGTATCCTCATCAGAGCTGTCGTCAGGTTCTTCAATTTTAGATGTTTCTTCAGGCTTTGGTTTCTTATCTTCTCGAGGTACAAACTTGTTTATTCCCAGTTGAAATGTGAGTTTCTGAAAGCCTATACCTGTAGAGTCGCATGTTCTACGACCAATAGCTTCAAGTGGTGTGATCAAGCCCTTATGATTCGCACCTATGGGACCATTTCCTTTATAGACAAAATGTTGCATAATAGATAAACCTCTTCCATATTGCTCAGGCTTTATGTCATAAGGAGGAGTATTTTCAGAATTTTCCTTTCCTTTATAGATCCAAGCTTTGATAACTCTATTTTTAGCTTCTTCTTCTAATGGTACTGTGGCTTGTACAAAGGTACCACTATACTTTGTTGGAGGAGGAACCGTAGAAGGTTTAGTACTCTCAGAAGGTCTCCCAAAAGAACATGGAGACAAAGGCAAAGATGTAATAGATAGCACAGGTTCAATCTGATATCCTCCCATATCAGTTTCTTTGAGTGTCAAAATCTTCTCCATTTCTTTTAATTTATTCTCAAGGAGTTCAATAGATTCTTTGTTGGTAAGCACAAAGATCTTAGCATATTTTGTGAGGGCATTGCAATCATAGCGTGTATTAGCAGGTATAGTCACTTCAGATCCTTGGAATAGAAACTTAATGCACTGATGGTATGTGGAAGGGACAACCTGCATTTCATAGATCCATGGCCTTCCTAACAGAATATTGTATGCCAAAGGAATGTCAAGCACTTGACATACAACATCTCGTTCAATAGGACCAACTCTTATTGGCAACACAACTAGCCCCTTGGATTTATGTTCTTCCTCATCATAGTCTTTAATGGTAATCTTTTTGCGAGCATCAATGCAATCTTAGCCATAGCCTAACTCAATAAGGAAACTAGTAGAGCAAATATTTAGGCCAACGTCGTTATCTATGAGAACATGGCGAACACGCTTTGGACCTATCATGACTTCAATGTGCAGAGGATTATTATGCGAGTGACTCAAAGAATGGTTGTCTTCCTCAAAGAAAGACAAGTAATGTGAGGAGGTCAAGTGACCTACCATGGATTGAAACCGGTCGAGATCAAGATCTTTTGGGACATTTGCCTCAGTGAGGGCTTTGTCCAGGATTTCCCTGTGAGCAGGGGAGATTTTTAGGAGCTAAAAAATAGTTATCTGAGCATTAGTACGTTGCAATTGATCAAGAATGTTGTAGTTGGTAGCATTAGATGAGGAACCCACTTTTGGATTCTTATTAGCAGAGTCAACCTTAGCTTTGTTTGAAGGTTGGGTTGATGTAGATATAGAAGGCTCAGGGCCTTTGAGGATGATTTTAGCGTGAGATCGAGTAACAACATTAGTGCTGACTTGAGACTGTCCTTGTTCAGAAGATTGAGGTATAGACCCTGGCAAAGTGAAAGGCATTTTAGACTTAGAAGTATCTTCCTTTCCCTTAAGAATGATGACATTACAATATTCAGTGTCAACAAGTTCAACCATATTAATGACATTATCATTATTGGTGTAAGTATAGTTGACTTTAGCATCAATATTTTTGCCTTTAGATGATTCACCTTTTCCATGAGGAGGAAATGGGTCTTTGAAAGCTTGGTGATCAGAATTTTTGTTGTGACCTCCCATAGAAATAACCTCACTATCAATGAGATCTTGGATTTTATGCTGTAATTTAAGACAAGTAGCCATTTTATGACCTTTGTTTTGGTGAAAATCATAATAAGTAGATTCATTCCACTAAGAGGGTCTTGGTTGCGGATCATAAGGTTTAGCCCATTTTCTTGTAGACATTGTAAGATTGTCTGAATGCGCGCTTGCTTAGAAGATTGAAGAGAAGGTATGATGAATCAATTGATTGACTGATAGGTGCTGGAGTGATATCTAAAGTGCTGATTAAGTCCAAGACCAAAGGACAACGAAGATAATGTCCAACTGAGACAGAGATAGCAATGACTGTGATCTTGAGTCAAGGTTGACGAACCTACTTTCACAACTCAGGATAAGGACAGTGTAGACATAGATGATAAGATAACAAGTCACTTGGACTAGCACAGCAAAGTCAGATTTTGAAATAGCGACGAATCAGACTATCAACATATTGTAGTAAAAGATAGACTAGTAGTGATGTTGATGAGAATGCAGATGTGTGAACATTTGGACAGAACCTTCACAGCAGAATAGCAATTTGGACAGCAAGTTGATAGATTTCCAGAGTTCCTTAAAATGACTTCTAGTTCGCATAGGCATAAATAAGTTGATTTGCTTGGCCGACATTGTGATGATACCTAAAGTGTTATCCAAGTCCAAGACCAAAGAGACCAAGAGATAAACGTCCAATTGAGAAGGAGATAGCAAAAGACTGCGATCTTGAGTCAAGGTTAACGAAGCTGCTCTCACAACTCAGAACAAGGACAATGCAGACAAAGATGATAAGATTGAAGAAAGGACTCGGTCAATCGAACAAGTGTAACAACATCAGATTTCAAGATAGCGATAGGTTGGACTAACAACAGATTGCAGTTGCATGTGAACTAGCAGAAGCGTTATGAAAGCACAAATTTTAGAATAGACTAAATGTAGTAGGATAGACCGATGAAAGACCAAGTTTTGACAAGTTTTTGAAACAAATATGACAGAGTTTCAACAGAGTTTCGACAGAGTTTCGACAGAGTTTTGATAGATCATTGAAGTTTCAAACAAGACAAGATAGGCTAATATCCAAAGTTTACAATTTTCCAGATCATTTGATTGTTGTTGTTGTTTCAGTAAACACTCACACAAAACACATTAAACCGAATGTTTGTAGTACTAGAACAAGAACATCACAATCCTAGGATAGCCAGGACATTATCTGTTGAATCCCCACTTGAACTGAAGTTCAGCTATGCTTACTCTTAGCGGATAACTTAGAAGCTTGGAAGCATGGGCTCCTCCTTACATATGCACTCACTTCTCAGGCATACCAAGCTTCAAACCCCAAAGGAATTGCTTCCCAAAGGGCTGTTATCTCTACTAAAAGCTGTAAAAATGTGGGGCATCTTAGTTAGTCTCTAACCTTCCGCGCCAACAGATAGAGGGTTTTTTGAAACTAGAACAACAGTTTGTAGTAAGGACATCCGTTCAGGTGGTTGTGATCAAGTCATTTTCCCAATAAAGGGGGCTCTCCCAATCTGTTCAAAGCAAGGTTTTCACCTTAACGATGTCGGGACTTTAATGCACCACTAGGGTACTGGAGGAGATTTTGGTTGCCACAACGAATTCACACCTGTCTATTGTGACATTAATCACAATAGCATTTTTTGTATACCGATTTGGAAGGGCTTGGCTTTAGCCTATTACCGGTTGGGCATCCACTCTCAGTGGCTTTGCTAAAGCTCTTGGGAGGTAGCCACTCTAGAAGAATCACATGAATTTCTCTTACACCCAAGATCCATAAAGGCGAGGGGAGAGAATACGTTCATGTAGTTCTTAGGATTACAATCTAAAAAACACTTCAATCACGGAAGACAATGATTCATTTTAAGCACCAACTGAAGTGTGTTTTAACTACCAAAAATAAATATAAGAACTTGTGAAAACAAGCAAGGTCTTCGACAAATGTCCTGCAATAAACCCATTAGTAGTTTGTAATGCCTTTCTTCATTTCAATGTCCTGCAATAAATGCATAATAAGTTTTATGATGGCTTTTTCTTTATCTTAGCGTCCTGCAAACCACTGTTAGGTTGTAATAAATAAGATAATCAGAGAACAACAAAGCCCAAAACTTGTCAGCATTAAAAAAATTAGAAAATAATAAATTTGATTGCATATTCAGAAAGTAGATAAAAAATAACACACTTTCAAAAAAAATTACACTAAACAATGTTACCGTATGAGCCCGTACGAGGCTTCGGAAGCTGCAAAACAGAGGATTAGATAGGTACAGTGATGAAAACCTGAAACTTATGATAAATTTGTGACCAAAATCTAGAAATTAAGAAAAACCCAGAAATCTTCAAACAATTCTACCCAAAATAAAAAAAAATTGCACTCAATTTGGACCTAAAATGAGCAAGATATGATCATTTAAAGTTAGGCTGCAAATTCAAAAAGCTCAATGGTGAAGGCCAAAAAATTTTCAAACCACACTGACGTCATCAACCTGCGAGATTAAATTTGACGGTTTCGTGGCTGTCACAGAAGGTCATGGGGAATGATGGTTTGATGGCCGTCAAATTTAACATAGTGAAAAAAATCAGATTTTTTTTTTAGATTTTTTTCAAAAATCTGCCTTGGGTTACATGCAGAAAAATCTAAAATTTGCCTCGATTTTCATACAACGGGTTGTATGGCCTCTTTGGGCAAAATATTTTTGCCACAGATTCAACTTTTGACAAGTATAGGCATGTTTACAGTCGTTTTCAACCGAAACGATGCTCCAGATGCAATGGTGTAGTCAGATTTGGCTCAAAATAAGAGCTTCAAAAACACTAAGAGAATAATAGACAGAATATAGAAGAAATTTTTGAACTTGCTCCACGCTAAAATAAAGATGAAATGCGTTGTTTTACCTGCAAAATCAGAGTACAAACATGATCCAAGATTTTCAAAACTAATTCAAATGTGATGACATAAATAGATGTTCTGCCCCACGGTGGGCGCCAGAAATGTATGTGGTAAATTTGGCCTTGTTAATTCACCATACACTTCAACATAGTCCTTCTTCATCAGATACACACAAGACTGAATATGAGATTATTCATCCTGTCTACCTGCATGATTCGACTTGTTGCCTTCTATCCAGATGGGGTTTTCGAAATTGCTCTCAGAACGAGAGTCTCACAACCATAGACCAATCTAGGAACGAAGGATTTTTCTCCAGGAATGCAATGCAATGCAAGATTATTCTAAGAATTGAAAGATGTAAGATAATCTAAGACATGATTTCAATGCAATTATTCTAAAAATTGAAAGTAATCTATTGCAAAATAAAATTATTCTATATGAAATTATCAACTAAGCATGTAGCAATAATTCAATATTCTAACAATGCATGAAAATGAGTGGGTAATCAGGGAGGGTTTGAATGAGAGATGAAAGTTCTTTTATAGACTCAGAGGTGATCAGAATAGAAACTTTCCTCTTTGATATAAAACAGATAGAAAAGCCAGTTTAAATTAGAAAGCTTTATTTGAAAGAAAACAATAAATTGTTTTCCCTTTGCTTTAACTGTTTTCTTTCTTTGATTTAATTCTGTTTTATTTTATTTTAATTGTTATCTTTCTCTTTAAAGCACAATTAATTCAAAGATTCTATTTGTGCACAAAGATAAGATTTTTGAGAGAATATTCAATTAATTAAATTAATATGACCTCATAATTGATTTTTCTCGATTATCTGAATAATTAAATTAAATTATTGAAATGAGGATATTTATTTAATAATTAAATATTATTTAATCCCCTTTTCATGTGTCTTAGCTAAAGAAGGTGAATTTAATTTAATTAAAGTGCTAAGACTTTATTAATTAAATTAATTCAATCATAAGGTTTGTTTAGCCAATTGGTATTTAGGAATTAAATATAATGTATGATTAATGCAGATTTAGGATTTTTTGCATTTGACAGTTCGGTCAAGTAGAGTCAGTCAAAAACTCAGAATTGCCTAGTACAATAGGACTTTGATGATATTCTAGAAGAGTGACAAATGTAATAAAATTGGTTAGGGTTGCAAGATGCCAATTTTGGGGTGTTACAACAGTTATCTCCGTTGAAAGGACATATAGCAACATAATGACCTATTCTTCCATAATTAAAAGGTTTGAAGGGAAACTTACCTCTGTACTTTCTAGATCCTTTATTTAGTCTTCTCACACAAGTTTTCTTTGTCATCATGGTGCAAGAACACCACCTCCTTACCAGGTCTCTTAGGTGCTTAGAGGATAAGAGGACATTAGTTGTGGTTATGATATGGTTTAGGTCTGTTGGACCTCTTTGCATTGTAATAAGCCGACATGTAAGGCTAGTTGATCCTTGGTGCCATTATAAGCCTTGGATCCAACTTAGTCAAAGGGCCATATTTTACATGTTTTTTTATGTCTTAGGTGTTTTGGGATGTTTATGAGTCCATTCATATCCATTTGGACCTTAGCAAGTCAATAGGTCCTAAAAATGCAAAAATGTTGCAAACTTGCACAATTGTTGCAAAATTGCAAAATTTGCGTTAGCAACTTTTCTTGTAAAAAGTGAAATCACTCCAACCAATGACTAATTAGTTCAAAATTGGTTGGAGACTTTGGTTGTGAGAGATATAATACCAAATAAATCAAAATTGGTAGAGGTTGTTGAATTCATGTTTGGTGGAAGAATTGAGCAATAAAAATTTCTGATTTTATGAGAAATTATCTATTTTTTTCGCACTGTACAGTAGACCAGTGATTGGAATGATGTGGAATTTAATCTAATTGGAAAGAGAAATGAAATAGTGTCCTATTCCCTTTGGTTTGAAGTTATTTGGTGTAGGAATAAGGGATAACCATCTATTTTGGTTCAGACTAGTCAAGAAACCCTCTTTTCTAGGGTGTGGCAAAGATGGATCCCTAACTGGCATTCTCACCATTGGATCCTCATGTACATTGGAGGGATTTTAGTTGGGGAAGGGATCTTAATGATTCTAGAAGGTCAGGCTCTGGGAAGATTGTCTGATAATTTTACCACCAAGCCCTAGCAAAGCAAGTCCATGTGCTTGGTTGAGCAGTTAAGAGATTGATGGTGCAGACATGCATAGGTAGTGGATCCATTGAATATAATGATGGAATTGGTGTCCAATAAGGTAATTTTTTATGTCCATGGTGGTGATTTGGTTTAGAGATTTGTCAAAGGTGTAGTTACTTTGTAAAGTGAACCAATTAGCCCTATTAGGTCTCCGAGGACAATAAGTACTAAGGGGGTGTAGTGGTGCAGTCAGATCCTAAGGGTTTCATGTTATATAGAACTCCATAAAGGGTAATCATAAGTGACATTTTTTTGTTAGGCACTTTTGGAATATTTCAAGTTAAACCCTGAAAATAATGAGTTTAGGGCTACACAGAATTAGCCTAGTAACTAGACCAATATGGATAGTTTTTTATAACTTGGTGTTTTGAGTCGTATGGAATGGTCAGAAGGTGCCAACACAAGTTGAAACACATGTCTAGAACCCTAATCATCTCCCTAGGGTCAAGGGTTGAAGTGTTGGTGTCTTTGGACATGTTGAGATTTAGAGGCAGGGAGTTGAAGAAACTTAACTAAGGAGTTGAAGAAATTTAATTAAGGTTGAAGGAATCTTCAATGCTTATAGAGAGTGAAATTATTTGTAAGTCACTTGGGGGAATGAACAAGTGTTGAGGAAGAATAGATTATCATCATCACTTTTGGATAGTTTTGCATTGGGTTCACTAGGCTTCCACTACCACCTTTACATCAAGTCGCATCAGAGCGAGCAATTGTCATTGGGAAGAAAATTAGTACATGTCATCAGGAGTGGAGAAGGATAAGAGGCTAAAAACATTCCCCCAAGGGTTATGACTATAGAAGTATTGAAAAGATTTCAAGAAATGAATGAGAAGGACAAGGCCTTAGAGAGAAGGTCAAGAAGTTGGAAGGAAAATGGAAGAGTGAGGAGGAGTACTCTAAAGAAGAAGAAGAGGGGGAGGAGATCCTTGAGAAGGAGAGATAGAGGATCCCTGCAGATAAGAGACACTTCTTGGATGCCCTTGGAAGAGTAGGAAAGAAGGATGGAAAGGAAAACATACCTGTATTTACTAGAAAGATGAACCCGAAAGAAGTGATGGATTGGCTTGAAGCATTAGAGAACCATTTTGAATGTGAAGATGTTTTAGAGAACCATAAGGTAAAGATTGCCAAGTCCAAGATGAAGGGCTCTGCCATTAGTTGGTGGAATTATCTACAAAATGAGAGAATAGAGGAGGAAAGAAATCCTATCTCTTCATGGAGAAGAATGGATGTAGAATCAAGAAACAATTTGTTCTAGATGATTATGAGATCATAATGCATAGGAAATTGCAGAACCTGAGACAAAAGGAATTGGATGTGAGTACCTACACTAAGGAGTTCCATAGATTGAATCCTAGAGAAAAGCTACCAGAGAAGGAGAAACAAAAAGTAGCTAGGTATCTCAATGGACTCAAGTATATCATACAAGATGAAATCAATCTCTTTACCCCGAAGACAGTCTACAAGTGCTTTAAAATTAAACTAAGAATTGAAGAGAGACAAAAGAGGAAGGGAGAGAAGCAAAATAGATGAAGAGGGGGCATAAACTTCAAAGGAAGAAGTAAATTTGGAGGAAGAGGACAGTCACCTAAACCACAAGGAGAAACAAGCAATCATGAGCATGAAGGGGAATCCAGTCACAAAGGCAACTTCAGTGGTAGAAGGCCTAACAACAAAGGAAGATTTGGTGGAAGAGGGATAAGGGTGTTCACTGGAAAGTGTTGCAACTGTAACCAAGTTGGACATCCTTTCTATATGTTCCCAGAGAAGTAAGGATCTACCAGTCATGGAGGCAAAGGGGAGTTCAAATCACCCAAGAAGAGGACAATCAGAGTGTGAATTCACCATCCAAGGCTGTAGATCTAGAGGAAGGAGAATGTTTGATGTTGGATAGGACTCTCTTGAAGATCTCTGTCACAAAGGAGCCACCACAAAGGAGATCATTGTTCAAGACCTCATGCAAGGTAAGTGTTAAGGTATGTAAGGTGATTGTTGATTCAAGCTCCTCTGATAATTTGGCTTCATTTGAGATGGTGGATAAATTAAAATTACAAAAGATACCCCATCCCTACCCTTACACAGTATCTTGGTCAAACAAGGGTCAACAAACATTGATTAATGAGCAAGTATGGGTAGATTTCCAAATAGGGGGATATAAGGACAAATTGCTATGTGATGTAGTAGACATGGATGCCTTCTACCTACTATTATGAAGGCATTGGTAGTATGATGTGAATGCCCAACATGATGGTAGAAGAAATGTGTATCCAATTACCAAGAATTGAGAACATTTCACCATGAGCCTTCTCCCTGATGATAGTAAGGATAAGGATGTTGTTACCAGTGTTATGTTAGTGGATGAGAAATAATTTATGGAGACTCTTAAAGAGAAGGAACCCCCCCCTTTTTTCCCTCATTGTTAAGACAAAGGATAAGCCAATGGTCAATAACATAGAGAGGAAAGTTGGTCCAAGGGAGGTGCAAGAGTTGTTAGACAAGTACCGAGGGATAGTTGCAGGAAACAAACTAGAGACTCTGCCACCTATTAGGGACATCAATCACTGTATAGACCTTATACCAAGGGCTACCTTACCCAACAAATCAGCTTACAAATTGACCCCTGATCAGAATGTAGAAGTAGCTAGAAAAATCCAAGAGTTGTTAGAGAAAGGGATCATAGGAAAAAGTTTAAGCCCATGTGCAGTGCCTGCAGTGTTGGATCCTAAAAAGGAGGGTAATTGAAGGTTATGTACTGAATCTAGAGATATCAACAAAATCACCATAAGGTATAGGCTCCTTATGCCAAGGATTGAGGACTTGTTGGATTCGTTTAGGTGGGGCAAGTTATTACTCCAAAATTGATCTCAAGAGTGGATACCATCAAATCAAAATAAGGGAAGGAGATGAGTGGAAGAAAACTTTCAAGACTAATGAGGGTCTTTTTGAATTGACGATCATGCCATTTGGCCTATCAAATGCTCCTAGCACTTTCATGCAACTCATGAGTGAAATCCTCAAATCCTTTATCAATCATTTTGTGGTGGTCTATTTATATGACATCGTGGTGTTCAGTAGGAGTAAAGAAAAACATTTGAAACATTTGGATTTGGTTTTGCAGAGACTACATGATGAAAACCTAATGATCAATTTTGACAAGTGTATTTTCTTGCAGGAGGAATTGACATTCACTAGGTTTGTGATCTCAAAGGATAGTTTGAAGATGGATGCCTCAAAGGTAGAAGCCATTCTTAATTGGCCAAATCCTAGGACTGCAAGTGAGGTAAAAAGATTCCATGGACTTGCAAGTTTTATAGGAAATTCATAAGAGATTTTAGTGGGGTATGTGCACCCATGATTGATACCATCAAAGGGGGAAGTTGATGTAAATTTCAGTGGAATGAAGAAGCTAATATGTCTTGAATAATTAAAGAGGAGGGTAGCACAACCTATCCTAGTTCTACTAGATTTTAGGAAGGTGTTCACCATTGAGTTTGATGCTAGTAAGGTGGCCATAGGAGCAGTCTTGAGTCAAGATGGCAGACCAATAGCCTTCTTTAGTGAAAATATCAATGAGGCTAAGCAAAAGTATTCATTGTATGACCTTGAACCATATGCCATGGTACAAGCCTTAAGGAAATGGAGGCACCACTTGTTGCCGAATGAGTTTGTTTTTGATACTGATAACCATGCTCTTAGCTTTTTGAACAGGCATGAGAAGTTAAATCATAGGCATATGAAGTGGGTAGAACATATACAAGCTTTCACCTTCACTATCAAGCACAAAAAGGGGGTTGCAAATAAGGTAGTTGATACCCTTAGCAAGAGAGCTCTCACAGTACAAGAAGTTCAACTAGAAATCATGGGAATCAACTCCCTAAAAGACATGTATCAGACTGATGAATATTTTAGAGAAGCCCATGATGTATGCACCAAGTTTGAAAATGATTATCATACTGATTTCTGAGAGTATATATTGCAGGACGGTCTATTGTTTAAAGGCAGTCAATTATGCATTCCCAAGTGCTCCATGAGGGAGAATATAATAAAAGAGAAACATTGTGGAAGTCTCTCAGAACATTTTGGCATTGAAAAACTCTTCAGTCGGTTAGAAGATTCTATCATTGGCCTAGGTTGCAGGAAGATGTGAGGACATTTGTGGAAACTTGTATGGTTTGTCAAAAGGCTAAAGGATCAATCTCCAATGCAGGATTAAACACTCCTCTACCCATTCCCAACAGGCCATGGGAATGTGTTAGTATGGATTTTGTTCTAGTACTTCCTAGGACCAAGGGGGGTTTGATAACATCTATGTCATTGTTGACTAGTTCAGTAAAATGGCACACTTTGTGCCTTGTAAAACAACACATGACGCCTCATATATAGCAGGGTTATTATTCAATGAGGTAGTGAGAATACATGGCTTACCCATGTCTATTGTATCTAACATAGATTCAAAATTCTTGGGTTACTTTTGGCGAACACTATGGAAGCAACTTGGAACAAACCTTTCATTCTTATCTGCCTATCACCCAAAATTAGATGGTCAGACATAGGTCATCAATAGATCCTTGGGAAACCTACTTAGGTGTCTAACTAAAGAGCATGAAACTTCTTGGGATACAATCTTACCTTAGGAAGATTTCTCATACAATGACTCGGTTAATAGAAGCACTGGAAAATGTCCATTCCAGAATGTGTATGGGATTCACCCAAGAGGTGTACCAGAGCTCAGAGACCTAAGAGGAGTAGAGAATAGGAGTGCCCAAACATAAGAATTTGTAGAGGCAATGAAGGATATTCACCAATAGGGAAATGATAAATTAGAAAGGACTACAAAGAAGTATAAATAAAGAGCATATCTGAGAAGAAGAGACCTCCAATTTCAGATAGGAGATATGGTGATGGTTCATTTGAGAAAGGAAAGACTTACCAAAGAGAAGTACACAACACTTATGATGAAGTGAATAAGGCCCTATCAGATCCTAAAGAAGTGTGGCACAAACACATATCATATTGATTTACCACCTAATCTTGCTATTTCACCTATATTTAATGTTTCATATTTGATTGCATACAAATGTTCTTTGGATGGTATTTTTGTTACAGGTGATCTAGAGGCAGCAGAGACGGATTGGGTTGAAAATTTTCCCAAGCAAGAGCCTTTAAAAATTGACTACATATTAGATACCAGAGTGGAAAAGTGGACTAGAAGAAAGGTATGCCATGAGTACTTGGTTAAATGGAAGAATCACCCACCAGAGGATGCAACTTGGCTGACTGAGGAAGCCATTTTAAAGACAAGCTCTACTATTGCTGAAGATTCAAGGGACTTGAGTCCTTTTTCCTCTCAGGAGTATGGTGCAGGAGAACCACCTCCTTACCAGGTCTCTTAGGTTCCTAGAGGATAAGAAGACCGTAGTTGTGGTTATGATATGGTTTTAGGTTCATTGGACCTCTTTGCTTTGTAATAAGCCCACATTTAAGGCTAGTTGATCCTTGGTACCATTATAAGCCTTGGATCCAACTTATTCAAGGGGCCATATTTTACATTTTTTTGGTGTCTTAGGTGTTTTGGGATGTTTATGAGTCCATTCACAACCATTTGGACCTTAGGAAGTCAATAGGTCGTTAAAATGCAAAAATGTTGCAAAGTTGCACAATTGTTGCAAAAGTTGCATTAGCAACTTTTCTTGCAAAAAGTGAAATCACTCCAACTAAAAACTAATTAGTTCAAAATTGGTTGGAGATGTAGGTTGTAAGGGATATAAGATCAAATACATCAAAATTGGTAGAGGTTGTTGAATTCATGTTTGGTGGAAGAATTGAAGCAATAAAAAGTTCTGATTTTTTGGAAAATTATCTATTTTTCATACTGTATGGTATACCAGTGATTGGAACGGTGTGGATTTTAATCTAATTGGAAAGATAAATTAAATAGTGTCCTATTACCTTTGGTTTTAAGTCATTTGGTTTAGGAATAAGGGAGAACCATCTATTTTGGTTTAGACTGGTCGAGAAACCCTCTTTTCTAGGGTGTGGCAGAGATGGAGCCCTAACTAGCATTATCACCATTGGATCCTCATGGACATCGGAGGGATGTTAGTTGGGTAAGGGATCTTAATGATTATAGAAGGTTAGGCTTGGGGAATATTGTCTTAGAATTTTACCACCAAGCCCTAGCCAAGCAAGTCCCATGTGCTTGGTTGAGCAGTTAAGAGATTGATGGTGCAGACAGGCCTAGGGAGTGGATCCATAAAATATAATGGTGGAATTGGTGTCCAATAAGGTAATTTGTTTTGTCCATGGTGATGATTTAGTTTAGATATTGGTCAATGGTGTAGTTTCTTTGTAAATTGAACCAATTAGCCTTATTAGGTCTCTAAGGATAATAACTACTAAGGGGGTGTAGTGGTACAATCAGAGCCTAAGGGTTCCATGTTAGATAGAAACCCATAAAGGGTACTCATAAGTGACATTTTTTTGTCAGACCCTTTTGGAATATTTCAAGCTAAACCTTGAAAAATAGTGAGTTTGGGGCTACAAGGAATTAACCTAGTAACTAGACCAATCTGGACAATTTTTGATAACTTAGTGTTTTGGGTCTTATAGAATAGTCAAAAGGTGCCAAAACAAGTTGAAACACATGTGTAGAAACATAATATACTCCGTAGGGTCAAGGGTTGAAGTTTTGGTGTCTTTGGACATGTTGAGCTTTAGAGGCAAGGAGTTGAAGAAACTTAACTAAGGAGTTGAAGAGACTTAATTAACGTTGAAGGGATGTTCAATGCTTATAGAGATTGAAAGTATTTGTAAGTCACTTGAGGGAATGAACAAGTGTTGAGGAAGAATAGGTTCTCATCCTCACTTTTGGATAGTTTTGCATTGGGTTCACTAAGCTTCCACTACCACCTCTGCATTTCATCACCATGATAATTTCTTGTCTTCTTTGTAGATTTGAATGCAGATTCTTTCTTGACATTGTGAAAATCTTCAAATTCTATAATCTCAATTGAAGAGAGTGAACCATAGATTTGACCTAAAGTATATGTATCTAGGTTATGAATTTCCACAATTGTATATAACTTATGTCTATAAGAACTAGGCATAGTTCTCATTAATTTTCTGAAAACTTCATTTTCTTCCATAGTTTTGCCAATACCTCTAAATGTACTTACAACCTAATTCACACGGTATAGGTAGCTTTCAATATTTTCATCTTTAGTCATCCTAAGGGTCTCAAATTTATGCTTCATTTTTTGCATCTTAACTTGATTGATCTTCTTATCTCTTTCAAAGATTTTCTTAATTTATCCCAAAATTCCTTTGCAGATTTGTAGGACATGACTTTCAACAACTTTGAATCACTTAAGATACTTTTTATTGTGCTTTTAGCCTTGACATTGTTCTCATGGAACTTGATCTCATCCAGTGTAAGAGTACCTATTGGAGGAGTGTAACCATCCTTAACAATATCCCATATTCCAAAGGACATAGAGTCTAAATAATATTCCATCCACACCTTCAAAAATGTATAATTTTGATGACATGCAACTAATTAAATGTTTGAAGATGTTAAGTTGATCACTGAAATACAAAAAAATAATGCAAGACATTAAATCAGTTAATGGATTGTATTGTCATTGATGTCAACTTGATATAATATAATTGGTTATATTCAAAGTGTCAAAGACTTCAGAGAATCAAAGAGATAAAGATTATGCTTTCAGTAATGCATAAAAGACAAGAATTCACTAAGTGACTACAAACATCGACGACTAGTGGAACCTGAAAGACAAAGATCACTGAAAGTTAAGTCATAGTGATGCCCGAGCAAAGAACCCGATGAGCATAATCACAAGCATAATCAACGACCAGAATTATAGTGTAACCTAACAGACAGACAAGCTCGAAGGATAGACAACCCCAACTAACAAACAACCCCGACGGAGAAGCCCGGGGAGAACTGAAGTGTTGACCGAAGCTAACAAGAGTTAAAACACCGAAGTTAACTGGAGTTCAGAATTGAAAAAATATCTAGCTGGCAGAGCTAAATATAGACTTAACTGGTAGTTATCAGTGTTTTCATCGACAAGATAAAGCTAGAGATAAGTAAAGGATTTAAAGTTGTTTTGTCTAATTGGAAAGAAGATTTCTATGAGATAAAACATGAGTTATGCTTTAAATCAGATTGGAAAGAATTGTGGATCATGCCAACCTCAAGAAAGTCAAGAACCTAGAAATGGTGATATCATGTCTATAAAGAGACAACTTAATTCATTACAAATTAAGGAAAGGGGAGTGAATAGAAAAGAGGATGCTAAAGAGAAACTGATGAAGAACAACTTCATGCAGTCTTGATCAATCAAGCTGAGGAAAGAGCTATAGATTTGCGTGGACACCAAGCAACAAAGGAACACAACATCACCGAGCAGAAAGTGGAGCAAAGGTATTGAAAAGATATATTGATCATAAATAGCTTATAATAGATTTGAAAATTTGCAAGTATAAGTTGTATGTGTGAATAGATCATTTACTGTTTTAGTTTCACCATTGATTCAGAAAGTCTCTTAACCAAGAAGGATTTAAAGATCCTTTCTATATTGAGATACATCCCAAGGAGTATCAAAAAGTTTGATCATGAAGATAGCATGAGATGCCAGATACTATTTGACAAACTACACTGAGTTTGGTCATAGAAGGTAGTATAGAGATGCCCGATATCAAGTGAAAAAATATTCTGTTAAATCCTCTAACAAGGTCACACCTAACAGTGTGTTTGTAACCTTTAACAAGGTTGGCTCTTCACCGAGCTCACTTCAGAAGAGTGAAAATTTAGGGTTACCGGTCCCAAGTGTTTTTTCTCTTAACAGGGTTTCCACGTTAAAAATCCATGTGTCAATGTGTTTATGAGTCATTACTTTAGTGTTTTGCATTACACATAACTTATCTAGATTGATCGGTATACTATAAGTAATTTACCATTTTTCGGTAAATGAAAAACTGCTATTCGGTAAACTAAAAGAGTAAGGTTTAACAGAGCATTCCGAGTAGTAGTAATTTGATAAGTATATTTGAAGGCATTCATCTTATAAGACTGAAGATAACTAGAGGCTTAATATTGTGGTTATAAGTTTTTGGGTTGATTAATTGGAATATTTTTGAGGCCACTGATTCATCCCCCCCTCTCAATTATTTCTAACATAATTGATCCCTCAAACTTTGGTACTTTGTGACCATTGTCATACACCATCTCAAACCTTCCTCAAGAGGTTAAAATTTTCCAAGAGGAACTCAGATACTAATTTTTGAACATGCCACAAGAGTGATAAGGGGAGAGGTGAATCCATCTTGATAAAATCCTTAAACTTTTTCTATCAAAAACATTTATTAATTATCTTTATCTAACTATCCATCAATGAAAGATAAAACAATAAATACCACATATATGAACACCATATTTTTATGTGAAAAACACAATGTGGGAACAACTACAGAGAGAATCACACTCACTATATAAATAACTAAATATATAATATGTTAGGCAAAGGTGCACAAACTTAGGGCAAGATACAATGAACTTGCTATTCTAAGACACACAATCCTAGGGTAATTTACAAAAGAACTTGCAAACTGAAGTGCACTACTCTAGGGAAAGATAAAAATATGCACAAGCTACCAAAAGGACTTAGTGCCTTCTAGCAGGCATAGAGATATGATGAGTTAAAATTAATAAGATCTCTTGATCATGAAATTATCCTTTAAAACTTTTTCCAGTGACCAATATCATGTCAAACACAATACACATTCATTTCTTGAAAAATCTGTCATACCGAAATATAGTATTGATAGGCCAACACTAGGGTAAGGAACAAACTAGGTTCAACTTGGTCTAGGTGTTAGTTTGGGGATCGTAAGCTCGTGAAAGGTGTCATGGCTAAATGCCAAATGGGTGAGAGTCATAAGTTGAGAAAGTATGAAATGCACCTTGTAAATATAAACCTATTGCAAATTAAAATAATTGTAGCTACAAGAATTGTCACTTCCTAGTGGCAAGAACTATACAAAAACAAATTCTAAAATGAAACAAATAGTTGATTAATCTAGAAAATCAACCTTCTCATCAAATGAGTAATATTAAAATCAAACTTTAATGAGCTACTACAAACCAAACTCAAATCACAAAATGTTTTATCAAACTAATTAACGAAAATATTGAAGTGTCAATCACACAAATATAAAGTTTAAAAGCTGAAAATAAACAACACAATTTATAAAATGTCACCGAGCTTCCCTGAGGAGTGTGCTCTTGCTCTTGGTTCGCACAATGGATAAAATGCAAGCCTTCTTACGATGGTCTTTTTAGAAAAAAAACTTTTATTTATTTATTTATTAGAATAATAATACAAAAGTGTATTCTCCCTACTAGTTTACATAATACTCATATTTATATGCCATGTTTATAACAACAACGATACATATTTTGTCTTGACCAACTGCTAATAAAATGGGAAGGAATAACTCATGTAAAGCTTTGGTTATTATCCACAAATGAAGAATAATTATGTTATAATAGTGAGAAGAAAATACGATACAAGAATATTTCTCCATACATGACAATAACCAAACAACATGTCGTTTATTACAAACTAATGCTTAGAGTTTTCTCCTCCAACAATTATATTATTGCCTCCTTTATTATGTATTAACACTATAAGCAAAGAGTCAACTAACACCACCATGGAGGCTGATGTCATCTACAATAATTATTACTCTGAATACCAACTCTGATTGTGATACGAAGTCTGCGTGTTGCAAGCTATATTTTTCAAGGCTTGAAATCACAATGCTTATTAGTAAAGACAATCAATAATTGATTTCATATTTTTATCCCCAAAAAATATCAAATACCACTTATATATTTGATCATATGCAAAGTAAAATAGTAAAATGATATGAAATGATATGAAAATGGAATATTAGAATATGATTGAAGACATAGGAAAAATGCTAAATATAACATACAATGGGGGCATAAATAGCTCTAATCATTCCCCCAACTTAACATATTACATGTCTATTGGAAGTTTTTTATTGATGATTTTGTTGAAGGAGAATGTTGTGCATAAGCTATACCTATTGTCACTGATGTCAACATACTTTTGTTGACTTATGGTATTATTGCTCCAAAATTTTTGTAAGTTTTATTCAACATGTTTTTCCCCGTGTTACTCCATAGGTGCAGATATGGGTTTTTGATTTAAACAATATATTCATGTATACAAAATGTCTCTATATTCAAGTTTGTACATGTTTTGGATTTTCGAACAAAGAGATACATGGTTTGGAATTTTGGCTTGTCAGTTGCTTTGTTCCTCTAGAACAAAAGAGTTTATTAAGGTATCCACTTTTCATCAGTTGGATGTTTCTACCTCTGGCGAGCGATCTCCTCCCCATGACCACAATTCCTCCATCCATCACTCTCATACGCTGCGTTCCCAGGCCCCTCGCTGACAATTTAGTAGGGGAAGAGATTTTTAGTATTGTCGCTTAGCTTTGCCACCCCAAGGTGGGTTTGCTTCTGGATGACCTATTGAGGGTGTTGTCCCCTCCACTCTTAGCGGTTCTAGTTGGTCAGGATTTGACGGATATTCTGGGTGGCCCAACTCTTCTAAGTGGCTCCCTTGACTTTCCCTGACTATCTCTTCGACCAAAAAGGAGAATGAAGAAGAAGATAATATAGAGGAAGGCTAGTCCCTTCTGGACCCCAATCTTGACCCCGCTGATGTATGGGGGAAGAAGGATGATCGCGACCCACCACCTTCTACGAGAACTGCTTTAACCACTTAGCGACTTGTTTGTTTGTTTTTGCTTATGTGTTGTGCCCATGTTTCTATTTTTGGCTAGCTTTCTGAGCTCAGCCCGTGTGACATTCGTGGAGTGATTTCATATCCTCCTCTTTTTTGTGAACAATGTAATTTTGCTTAATTAAAATATTAATGGAAGAACTTATTTATCAAAAACAAAGTAAAGAAATTAAGGCTTATGTTGTGTAGCAATTTCACAAGGTTATGTGGGTAAAGGTAGTTGAGAGAAAGAAGGAATATTATCGCGATGAATTTAATCACAACATGAACCATCAACAAAAAGGCCCATATAGAGGCCAATATCTCTTGGAGGTCAAATATTCTTATTGTGTAGTTGAGGACTAACTTGCATTGTCTTTGGTGTGAAATAGGGAGGTGGAAAAGACCAAAAGAAGCTTAGGAAGAGAGGGTTTGTATCATGTGCACACAAGATATTGTGGAATCTGAAAGACAATTCTAAATTGCAAAGTGTATAATGACATCAATGTCAACTACAAAAATATTTTTAATAAACCATTAGTGAAAGACACATATAGAGGTCAATTCTAGTGGAGGCCAACAATTCTCATTATGTGCTTGGGAAGAAAGGGTTTATATCTTGTGCACAATAAGAATTGTGAAAATTGAAAGGCACTTAATTTTAAAATGCAAAGTGTATAATGATATCAAGGTCAACTACAAAAATAATTTAATTAGCAACACCTTTTCAAAATTTATTCAACAAAGATTGGGTAAAAAGGATGGGATAACTCATTACTAAGCTAAATTGCTAGTGTCAACAACACTTCACAATAGTCCAAAGAGAAAGCGTCTATGCAACCATCTAAAAAAATATTTCATTATTTCAATACCAAGAAGACACTTTTTTTTAAAGCTCATTTTTATAAAGTGCTTTTTAGTTGGCTACATAGCTTCGGATGTCTTTAAAAAACACTTGATTTAATGACAAGTCTATGATATAAACTCCAATCTTATACCCAAAAGAATAACAACAATAATATAACGAGAGAGTCAGCTACCCATAAACTATTCTTTGATCTTTATAAAAAAATAATTGCTAGAATAGTCACAGTAACATGCTGAGAGCTGGGTTCTCAAACCTAGCATTGTCACGCTCGCATTGACTGGGCTATGGATAAAGTACTGGTCCAGCGAGGGGCTTGGACCATTCAACTACCATATTCTCATTCATATTGCTCAACGCTCATGTCGATGTCTGTGAGCATTGCAATTCCAAATCTTCAGAAATCATTATTCATGACCTGGGACGGGCTTAAGAAGAGAGGGAAGAAACAGAAACAGACACATATTACAGTAGCACGCCACATTGGTCGTATACCTGCGAGGGACAGAAAAATAGAGGTTGGAAAATACATGGGAAGAACGCTGGGAGCCATACCCCCCAGATATCTGAGAATGATGATGAAAAAAAAATACCCAGATGAAGAATGGGGTGCCATGGCAGAAGAAGTGTTGGAAGACCCGGTTTACATAGACGTGATGGCATGGGACATACTTGGTGAATCAATGAAGGGTAGTTTGTTATCTGAGAATGCTGAAGTCAATTATAAAAGCGATGATAATGATTCTAAAAAAGTGAAATCAGAATCTGATATTAGAAGAGAGGCAAGAAGAGAGAGGCAAAGATTGAGAAGAGGTCCCGTGAAAACCCCATTGAAGCAGCAGCCACGAGATCGCAGAGTTTTTCCTGGTAGAGGAGCTCTGCTAAAATTGATCAGTGATGCTGAATCAGAAGATTAACTAAGTGTAGAGAATTGCCTTTACACATCACAATTGCATATCAACTAGGACTTTGTATTTTCAGATATCTAAAGCGTTGTGTTTGTAAGTATCTGAAGCATTCGGGTGTATTTTCTATGTTAATCATAGTGATTTTTCCTTTAAATTGGATGAAATCAGGCCAGAAGATCTACCAAAGTGTAATTTGTTGTTTACATAATTGATTCTTAGAATGTCTAGTCCATAAATAGTTTGATAAGCATTTCTTTTGAGGGTGTCTTGGTTAAATGTTTTAAAATTTGTTTTAAATGCAGATTTTTCTCGGGCTTGTTTAATTATTTCGGTAAATATATTATAGTTGTGCCTGCTATACCTACATTAAAAACACTATATTTCATCTCTTTCTAGATATAATTCTGGGCAACAATAATGGGGCCCCAGTCCGGAAAGTAACTGTAAAAGTACTCTTAAAAGATTAGAGAATGCCTGCAGAGCATTTCCCAAGTAGTGTAGTAGGTAAAAGAGGATAGAAGACAAGAACTAGCATCAAAGAACCAAACCTTCATTAACAAACAACTTAAGATATTAGGCTGTGAGAGATACCCCCAACGACCAACACCCTGCAAACCAGGAGCCTCCCTCTTGTCGTCATACGCCCCTGTTGTAAACACCACCTCCAGACACAACGACTTCCTTGGCTGCAACACCAACCAATTCAGTAGAGATCACCAAACCATCAAACTGAACACTTTTAGTTACTTCTGCTCTGTCCAGAGCTCGAACCGGCACATCACCTTCAAGAGGCAGCAGGGTAAAACCACTGGACACTTCCAGTAAACCTTTTGGCGAGATACAAAAGGATATTTCATAATAATTTGTAATCTTGGCAGAAATCTGTGAGAGTATCCACATCCAAAATCACAGCCTGCAGCTCTGAATGCATAGCCTTCCAGTTTGTCTCCTCCACAGCCTCTTTAATTTCCACCTCCCCCATATGCTCACCGCCAGCCTCCTCGTCAGCAATTTCCACCTCCACTTCAACCCTGCTGTCCAACCGAAGCAGCAGGAACTTCCTAATTATCTACAAAGTCTGCCAGAATTTTAACGTGCAACTTTAGAGATCCATTATTGGCCAGCCTTCTTCCACCAAAATACTTTACTGTTTACACCACATTTAACCGAATAGGATTGAAGAATTTAAAAATTTGCATCAGGCAATGGTCGAAGACTCTACCATGCCATTTAACAGAATAGGATTGAAACAATTGAAAATTTGCACCAGGCAATGGTTCAAGACTTTACCATGCCATAATGGGTCCCTGTAAGAAACTTTGCTCTTGGGGCCATGAAGCAACCACCCAACAAAAAATACACCAAACTACAAAAAGATAAGAGCACATGCAGCACCACTAGCAAAGAAACAATGCACAATAGCCATAGAGCCAACACCCGACATCCATTACTAAACAATCCATCATCATGAATCCTCATAATTCTTGCATCAGCAATTAAAACCTTCAAGCTTGGTCACATCCACCTCATCTCATGAGAAACACGACGACAATTAAAAAGGCGGGCAAGGAGGCCATTTAGGGAAATACAAGGTGGCTGGTCATGTCAATAACTTTGTCTAGGTCATCCTGAATATCTACTTTGCCACTCTCCAGGGATGAAAAGGGACAGATATTGACCACAAAGTTACAAGACGATCCACCACTTGATTTTGTTCTCTAAAACAATGATTAAAGGATGTTACCCCTGCATTTTCGCTTGTGTTTATATTCCCAACTTTAGCCAAAATGCTTGATTTGTTATTGTAAAGTTCTCGGCCTTAACCTTTATCTTTTTTCTTTTCCTTACTTCATTATCTTCGCTCCATTGAACCTCTCGAGTTGAACCTTTTCAAATTCAAAGTTCAAGTTCAAAGCCCCTGAGCACGCCCCTCCCTTTTGCGGCATAGTTAGAAAATTGGTATTTCCTTTCGGTCAGTTGAACTTGAACCCCTCAATGGTTCAAGGTTCATTATTCAATCAGTCTTATGATTTTCATCTTGTTGAGTCATAGGTTGTCTAGGGCCGCAGCGCGTTCGATGTGTCAAGTTTGTTATTCGTTGAACTTGAACCATTGAACCTTAATGGCTCAATGTTTCAAGGTTCAAGGTTCATCCCATCAAAGGCGGCGGCATGTTATTAAAGGAGAATTAAAAGGATATTTGGCGTGTGCGATGATGTGACAGGTGTTCAAATTTGAATTTTTATAAATAGAAAGCAATGATGAGTACGTAAGCCCTCGTGCCGAAATGACTGGAAATTAATAAGTTGTCAGTTGATGTCAAATCGGTAATTAATTCACATCATGATTATTAAGTTTTCACAGTGTGCGAATCTTGGCCAAGATCTTTCCTGCATTATAAGTAAAGGCAATGATTGTTTTCTTAAATTAGAAAGTCGTTAAAGCCGAAGTGAAGCCGCAGAGACTAAGGTAAATTGGGGCTTTCTTTCAAGGGAGTTGCAGGAATTTGATGAGAACAACAGGTGAGTCTTTAAAGAATCTTCCTCCGTTGTTGATTGTAATTATTTACGAAGTTGAGAACAGAAGTAGATTAGCTGCTTGTGTGTGATTCTTCTATTTTTGAGAAGTTATTTCAAGGGCTCTGTTCTATATTCATTATGAGGCCTGTGCTCCCAAACCTGGGTCAAACTTTGTGCCTTCTCAGTATTCTCCCTGAATTTGATGATACTGCCCTAGTCCAAGATGAATTAGGGGATTTCCTAGAGAAAGCTAAGAACTCGGCTCCAAATTCAATGATGGAGAAGATCGTACAAAGCGGGTTGGTTGAAGGAGCGACTTTCCCTACAGTTGCGCCTTGCCCTGAGCTAGTCATGGAGTGTATGAATAGGTATGGTGCCGAGAAGAGGTGCATTTTGAAAATAGATGGGAACCCATTGGTTAGTATCAGTAGGGAAACCATTATGGCAGCCATGGGTATACCAGAGAAGGAGCCATATGAAGATTGGACAATTAGCCTGGCATACTCTGTTTTCTTTGAAAAAAAGGCTATTTACAAGAGTGTCATTGCTCGTAATTGGTTGTTGAAAGAACAAAAAGGAGGTTCAAGATTACCCAGGCCTCTAACTAGGGAGCATTTGAAAGCCGATGTAAGAGACATTGTAACCCTCTTGAACCGGGTTAAAGGCAATTCCCACGCATTCTATTGGGAAGACTGGATGTATTTTTACATCCAAGTCTTACTGGGTGGACAAAGATACCTAGATTGGTCACAAGTCATATCAGACAGATTGCATGAAGGCTTGTCAAATTTTGTTGGATGTAGAGGTTTCTATATGTCCTCCTATCTCTTTTATATGCTGGCATGTTCAAGGGAGTGGAATGGATTACATAACGAACCATGGCAGGCAGGCATGAAGATATATGAGTTTTACCCCCACCTTCAGAAGCAAAAGGTATGCACGGAACTTCTTGAGAGTAAATGATGTTTTCCAAGGAAGATTGGTCTATGAACTTCAGGGCAATGTGAACCAAAGAATGTCAAATGAAGCTATGCAGTTAGTAAGTATATATGGAAGCTACTTCATACGGTTCACAAGATTCACTTACCTCAGAGTTGGAGGATTTGAAGACAAACCCTATAAGATACCCAAATACGTCCTTGATAGCCATATATTGATAGAAGTGAGCAGACAGTTGGCTCATATACATAAGAAGTTGGAGAAAAAGGGTGACACTGGGGTTGAATTCCCTATTGAACTGGGCCACTATAGTTGCAAAATAGTGTCAGACGCCCTGAATATGGAACTGGAGTTCAAGAAACCAAACCTCTAGCTATATACCTCCAGGCCAAACTTTGATAGCACAGGTTTCGCCAGTGAACACCTGAAAATGGAAGATGGATTCTATTATCAACCTCAACTCGAGGATTACTGGGAGAATTGTGTGGATGAATTTGAAGTAAGAAAGCGATAATGGTCCAGATTCACTTTAGGCCAAATTGTCTCAATGAACCTGAATATGAAGACCACAAGGGTCAATGAAGAAGAGAATGAAGATATTATGGATCTTGCATTTGTTGAAAGGGTTCAAGGACAAACCTCTTCCAAAAATAAATTGGGACAAGAAAGAAAATGATGATATGTCCTTTGAAAGAAGGTCAAGGACATGTGCTGCACAAGGTGTTCAAAAAAGTGTTCTATGTTTCTCTTGGAGGATTCTACTATTTGCCACATATGCTGCTGCATTGTCGTTTATTATTTTCACCACATTTTCAACTCCCGCCTCCATGATAACTTGTTCCAACAGTAGAGCTAAAGTTTTTGCACTTTTCACGTTGTTGGAGGCATCCACCCATTTCAAGAACACATTATTCTTGCAAGCAACTGAAAAATTAATGATGGTGCAATATTTGCCATCCATCCACCCATCGGAAAGAATAGTGCAGCCATATTTTTTCCATTCCTTTCTTTACTCTTCCGCCACTTCTTTTGCCCTATCAACTACGTTTGTGAGCAACCTACAAGTACGAATTGAAATTAACTTTAAGCACACAATTTTGATTAAAAAAATAACTTAAATTCAACAAAAATTAGTAATTACTATAAATAAAAATAAAAGAACATAAATTTAGTAGACACTCTAAAAATCAAAACTTGACATAAGTTATCATAACTAAAAGTAAAACATTTGAAAAATAAAACTAGACTAACCTCCCACTCAAGTCTACATGAGAAGGAGCCTTGTAGCCTTTTCATGCAACAATTAATGCAGTGACCAAATTAAGCTAATATGGGGCTGCTTGCGACATTTAAAGGGATGTTGAAGTACCAACAATCAGCACCAAACAATGTTTGTACACTCATGCACCTCCCTATTATACCTAGTTGCCTCCAGTGACGGTTGTGCTCTAGGTGTGTTTTCGTGCACAAAATTATTACCTATAGACTGTGGCACTAATGGTGGTGCTTTGCTAGAAGTAGTAGAAGTGGTGGCCGAGGTGGTGGTGGATTTGCGGATATGTGGGCCACGAAGAGAGCCCACTCAAGTGCTGCTTCTTAGTCAAGATTGATTGGAACACCTTGATATTCAGCTATGGTTGCTCTCATGGCTTGTTTTGCTCTCTCCCTTTGCAACTTTTACCCTCCTTGGGCTGCAATTAAGACACTAATTTCTCTTTTTATTTCCTCTATGACCTCAAGACAGCCCCTAGCATCATGCTTAGTGATGCCTGCAAGGTGGTATTTGAGGTGGTTTATGCCTCTATGAAATAGTTTTTCACACTTAATGCAAATTACTAACTCAGGTTCTAGTCCTTCAAAGGCATACTACCAAGCCTTATCTCTAGCACCTTTAGGACGAGTGCCTATATATTAGATGGGCATGCGTCTACTGAAGCAGACCCTGAAGCTGAGCTAGTTGTAGATCCTTCTCTATTTGTCACAATAAATCAACCTACACATATAAAGTGAAATCACAAGTTAATATTTTAATTAAAAAAATTAGGAAATAAACTAAATTAGTTTAAATAAATTTATACAGTTGAAACTTCAAAAAAATAAAAAAATGTTTAGGTTAATTTGTTTTTGGAAAAATTAAGATTCTTGAGAAAATAGTGGAAATCCAAAAAACCAATAAAAATTGTCAAAAAATGGTGTTAAATTTTGTTTATTGGACTCTAAAGCAATTTAGAGTACTTAGGAAATATCATTATTGAGTTTTTATAAACCTAGATGCAACAAAAAAAGAGATAAAATGATTTAAAAAAAGAAAGTAAAAAAATCAGAAAACCTATCTGCGAATTCAATTTTGCTTCGAAATTGTAATGTCCCCTTTTCTTCAATAATGCATATTATGCCTGATTAGCCTATCTAGCCATCCAGATAGTCTAATGGCCGCTTTATAGAGGATGCCAGTCAGTCACATGGTTACTTGGACATTTATTTAATATCTGAGTTCAGACTATTATAAAGTCACTTTAATATTATAACTTTAAGTTACTTTATTTTATAAAGTGACTTAAGTGACTAAAAGACGAAAGTGCTTTTTTATCCCACATTGGTCTGGTTGTTGAATTGGCTCTCATTTTG
>MU224206.1:1510414-1523749 GCA_018584345.1 Thuja plicata
ATGTATATATATAAAAAAAAAAATTACATATTTTTGTACTAACGAACCCGAACCCAAACCCCTTTTCAAAATTTTGGCGAACCGGCGAACCGGTTCTTCGAACTCGAACCCGAACCGGCATCCTAGTTTATTTTCAGTATTCTTGCACAGCACTGCAAAATCGATAGTTCCAGATTTATAATCAATCACAGTACATTTCTGAGATGACACCATAAGGAAGTTGGACATTCGAAGTTGGACTTGCACTTGGGAGAGTTTAAATATCTGCTAGTGGTTGCCGTAAAAGGAGACCAGACCACCTACCTGAATACTGAGCCATGCAGGCGCCATGAAGGCATTAACGTGGGGAAACATTATAGTGTGAAGTATTACGCGTGAGCTGAGACCAGCAGAGCCTGCCTCCACGATGGGTATCTATCCTGGCATTAATCGTTGCTGAGGCAACTCCTTTACCCACGCAGGATCAGCAACTCACAGGAGTACATGACACTGTAGCATTCACGCGGGAATCTGCAGTAACAGTCTGTAGATACGGCTTATTTCACAGTCACCTGGAAGCCGCGAGTTTGACAGGCAGACGAGTACAGACGTTTGGTGAATGCAGACAGAATGGGAGTAGACCGCAAGGGAGAGAGGAAATAAACATTATACAGTACACAGCCGTAACATACTACCATCGTGTGCTGGAAATCTGGAAGTAGCCCGTGCCAGTACAAGGAAATCTCCAAACATTATCGTGGGATAACATTTTCATCAGGTGCACAAGTAGATTTTGTATCAGTTTTAAATACCTTATTTGTAATCGCCATAGTGAGTCTAAACTGAGAAAGTAACTCTTATAGTGTAGAAGTGATGTGTATTGCTGCTGGAACATTAAATATGAAGTATCCGTAAATTCTATATGCTAGCCGTGAATGTGTTTGGTTTTAGCATTTCTTTGAATGTATTCATCTCTAGTAGCATTATCAGAAACTTATGTTCTTGCATATATCACGACATCCTTGGGGGGATTGAATAAGGAGGGATATTCAAATTTAACTAGACTGAACAAGTATCCACCTCAATACTATACAAACATCTCAATCAGACTTGGTACAGCCAGCCAGAGATCGTTACAGAAATCCACCTCAAATAAACTAAAATTCTTGCAAATACAATCTTGGAGAAGCTTAGGAGGCTGTTTTGTCTCTTGAGCAGCAAAAGAAACCACAAAAAAATAAGTGATTTTTGACTTTTTGGTGTGCTAGGCATCTTATGCATCTATGGTCAAGTTTTTAAGTTGGACTCGCCAAGTTTTTGTGAAAATCTCGCCAAAAACTCGGCGGATTTTTTGGTGAGTTAATGGCGTAAATACTCACCGAGCATAAAAACTTGCGAGCTTTTCACTACTCGGCGAGTATACTATGATTAAGACAAACTTACAAATCTATAAATCCGTTCAACATGGTAGTTTCATACACTTTACATAACAAATTACAGATCCTTGTTTGCATTCCATACTTTGTGCAGTAGTTGGGTATTCATTGCAGCTGCACATGTTTGTGTATCAAATTGAATTCACATAGTCCATATGCGTCATTTTTATAAAATTTCAGACTTCTGTGGCCACATGCAGTTGCAAGGGCCTTTTGTTTATTCTTCCGATTTAATATTATTTTTGTTATAAAACATTTATATGTGAGGATTTTAACGTTGAAACATGAATATGCTTCTTTTCTGTTCTGGTTTTACATGGGATAAACAATTTTTGTGGGGTTGAAGCAGTCGATGCATAGATGATTTAGCTTTACCTTGTACTTATTATTTTAATGCTGAGCCTAGTTTAACACATGGAATACTGCTGCTGGTATTTTCTTAGCTTATTTAGATCTTTTGCAAGGATCACACAACCTTTTAGATGGTTAAGACTACTTAATAGCACGTGTAAGGTGGCAAAAATTTCATCGCTGAGTTATTTTTTTGGTATCATAGATTTATAGAACTTTTGACTCTTTTTCTCTTTCTTCAATCATGTTGAATTTCTGCAATACAACATTATCAAATATCATTTTCCAGGATTTATTCTGTCAAGTATTCAATATTGTACTCATTCTCTCTAAGTTACCACATTCGCTCCTCCCTGCTGGAATTCGAGATTCAGTTCGCAGGAAATTCTAATTCGGTGCGAATTCGCTCCAAATTTGGTTGTAGACACTCAAATTTGCCAAAAAGTCTCTCAGAAGGACCCGGTAAGACTTCTAGACGAATTTGGAAGACTTTTGGTTTGGACGCAGGAACCCAAAACGAATTTGGGGCAAATTTGACTGAAAATGTCATTTTTATTGACTTTAGTCTTTTTTATAAAGTTTTTTTGCCAACTTAGGTCTATTTGGCCCACCAACCCTAAAAGTGACCACTAAAAAGACCAAAAAGGATGTTTTATGTCATTTGTGCATTTGTGGATGAAAAGAAAAACTTTTGCCTCCATTGCTAAAACTTTTTGATGATATTTGATCAGTGATGGCTGATTATTAATGTTGACATTATTGTTTTTGAACTGAAACATTGATATGTTGGTGTATTTTGGCATTTTGTTCTGTCATTTGGACTAAAGCGTTAATATATGTGGTGGTGTATTTTACTATGAATTTGGACGAATTTCGAACCTGAATCTCAAACCCGCATCCGTACCGGAATCCGAACCGGCAACTTAGCATTCTTGATGACCTTGATCCAGGAGAATCTTTGTATATATGTAATTTGTAAATATTGCTTGTAATAATGCAAGTAGGTTGTAAATATTCACTACATAGTGTATACGTCCATGCAGCTGTAATACCTTAGGATCTGCAATTTGACTGTTGAGAGTAGAAGAAGAAACATTGTTGGTTATCTAACTTTTACAACTTTTTGGAGTTGAGAGTGGAAGAGGAAAGCTCACATGGTTGGGTTTCTAGATTCCACAATTTATGTGTCTTCAAATAATACTTGTTATCTTACTTTTTCAGTATCTTTTCATGTGTTTTTGAGAGACAAACTTAAGGACAGGAAAGTTGAGTTTTTGAGAAAAGTAGAAGGAATAAGAAGTATCTCTAATTATCTATGTTCCTTGGCATTTCTGGGGCTGAGACAGTAGTACAAGGGGGCATTTCTCGGGGACAGCAGGGATGGTGTGATATAATAATATTCAATGATCAATGTAACATGTTCATTGGTTTTAGTATAGCAGCAATTAAAAATAGATATTTCTGATTACATTGTTCAATGTTTTCATTATGACAAAAGATCCGAGGACACAAAATCATAATGAAAGTGCAATGGCACATACATTTCTTATGAGCATATGCATTCATGCATTTGCACATTCCACACTTGTATACTCTCATTTTATAATAATCCGCTCCTACTTTATGCAGTCATAGAATTGTCCATTGATTAAAAGGTTAACAACTGTACGTTGCCATTCAACAAGGGTATATCTTCATTCCATAGTTGTGTGTGCTAATTCAACAAATGTAAATTATTTTTAATAGTTACAAAAAAATGACTGCAAGTGACTCCTTTTGTGAAATTTTAAAAAAAAAGAATGACTCTTTAAAAGAAAGAAAATAAATAAGATTTTCCCTGTGTTCCACAGGGAGGCGTCTCATGGAGTTTTACCTCCGTGTCTGTCCCGGGGATGGTTTTTTCCCATACCCTATGCATTTCTTTTCTGCGCCAGCAGTCGGACATTTTGGAAACGAGCAGGGGATGTGGCTGCAACCGTACATTTCTAGGAAGGACTGAAAACTTATGACAGACCTGTCCTTGTCCTTTCTTAGCAATTTTACATTGTTTGGACATTGATGGGATGATACATCACTGATCTGAGTCATTGTGAGGAGTCTACTGCATGTTTGCAGTTGCTTTAGTGCGGTTTAGAATCTAGATGACTATGTGGGGCCAAACAGTTCTTGGCATGATAGAAAATGCACGACAAACTTGTCAAGTTTAAGCTGCTAGTGATTACTGTGTGTGCTTGGTGCTGCTCAATCCAAATCAGTGATACCAAATGCATGTTAGAAGGGAGACTTGGGGATGAAATAATCTGCCATGACCTGTAGAAGATGAACAGCAGGCCTGCAACATTTCATTCAAGTATTATTCAACCTGCAACAATCTTCTTCATCCCTGCTTACTAGGTATTTATGTTTGTGCTTGCATTTGTATGTCTGCATTTGTATTATTAAAAATACCCCTAGTTTTTTTACAGCCGTCCCCTAAAAATTGGCCCAAAAGTACACTCGTACCATAAACATGTCCCACCATACCTTGCCTTCCCCGTCCCGGAAACTCGGTTGATGTTGGTTTTTTCTTAATTTCCTTAGAGGATAGGGGATGGCCTGGGCAATTCTCTGTTTCCCTAGGACAGTAAAGGGGATGAGGATGTGGAGCTGGGGGATGGAGATGTGTCCCTGTGTGTCATAGGTAGTTTATCTTACTCCATTGTGAACTAAAACACCTTTATACCTGCACATTGGAGCTCAAGGAGGTACAAAGGCCATATCTCCATGCTGGTTTTCCGTATGCTAAGTTTGTTGGGGTATATACATCTTGTGTCATTTTTTCTTGTAAATGATTTCTTTCATTGTTTGCACTTCATGTACTATGTTTATACTGCATTTTACTACACAAGTAAATACTAATCAATGTTAGAATGAATTGTACTTGTTTGTGAGCAAACTAACTCAGCAAAGACTAGTTTTACTGATCATGTTTGGTATCAGAGGAGGTTCCTGCTTAAAAAAGGGGTAACAAAAGTGTAATTATGACATTCACAATATAAGCTAAAGCGCAAGGGGAAAATGGTTTTGAGGAATTTCAGAGTAAATTGGCTCTAAGGGTTGGAGAACTTCGACCCTGGATGAAGAACTGATTTTAAGGATCTATACTATTGCCCAAAAGTCATCAAGTTTGGAACACATCCTCACCAAAGCAATGGATTCTTAAACCCAACTTTGTGAAGCTTAAACCAAGTTCATGGATTTTATGCAGAATCAGCTTGCCTCTAAGAGAGAATCCTCTAACATGGATGTAGACAATAATTCATCTTCGAAAGGCAGGGAAGGAGATAAAGGCAACAGCAGTGTGGAAAAGATAAAGGTCCAAGGTCAAAGCCAAGGATAACTCTTTATCCAAATGGTTGCTGTTGCCTTTTTTTTTCGCGCAAGTGTAGTGGATTATGCAATTTGCTCACATGGTTTGTGCGAGAATATGGAGGACATTTCAATTGGTGAACAAATTTGGCATATAAATTCTGATCTCAAACCTATTTATTTAAGCTTCTCATGGACTGAAAAGAAGCAAGGTGGGATGTAAACTCAATGTAATAAGCAATCTTAATCAAAGGGCAAAATTCTTTTGACAAAAATATTGTATTATATTCAAGTTAGTGCTTGAGAAAATTTTAAAGAGGGAGAAAATCCCGTTGCATGACCTTCATAGTCACATGCTAACAAATCTGGTTTAAAGTGCACGAATGGGTAAAAATAAAAAATTTGAAACAAATTGCTTTCCAGTTAATGCTTGGTTTGATGAAGAATGCAAAGAGGCAAGGAGAACTTTGAAAGAGTCAATCGAGGACAAAATGAACACCAAAGCTCACAGCCAGATTTTAAGAAAGAAAAAAGTTGATTTCATGATCACAAAACGGGAAGCTAATATTTCTTGGGAAAAATAACCCCAAGTTATTTTGGAAAGAGTTGCAGCCAAGAAAAAAATAAATGGAAAATAATATTATAGCTTCTCAGTTGTTTGATTAAGCAAGGCAACTTTATGAGTAGGATTCTAAGGTTGACAATCTCCCCTTGGTCAACACTAATATTAAGCTTTTCACTGCTCATGAGATTAAGATGCGTATCAAGAAATTAGGTGTTGGTAATGAAAAAGGCCTTGTAGATCTTCAAGCAGATTATATAAAGTGTGGTATACAAACTCTTGCACTTCACATTATAAAGATCTTCAACAACATCATTCAATCAAGGTTCCCTTTAGGTTGGGCAACTAGTCTTGTGATTCCACTTTTCAAGAGTGGCAATGTCAACAATCCCTCCAATTATAGAACCATTATGATAAATCCTTTGTTTGCAAAGTTATTTGGAAACATGCTAGAAAATAGAATTAGCATGTGGGCAGAAAAAAAGAATGAATGTGCTAAAGGGCAAGCATATTTCAAACCTAAGCATTCCACGGTTGATCACAACATAACTTTAAGGCATTTCATTGAAAAGGTTTCAGAGAAAAATGAAGAAGCATTTTGCTGCTTTGTAGATTTCAAAAAAGCTTTTGACACAATCCCTAGAGAATAGCTTTGGCACAGTTTGGAGGAACTTGGGGTCCCCATACATCTTAGAGCAGTGGTTCATAGGCTATACAGGGAGGTTAAAGTCACAATTAGAAGCTTTAGATGACATCTCTAAAAGTTTTAGAAGTGATATAGGTGTCAAACAAGGGTGTCCATTGTCACCTACCCTTTTTGGTTTATATATTGACAAACTTGAAGAGGGGTTAAACATACAAGGAGTTGAATGGTGTTCATTTCGGTGAGTGTGATATTAGAATTCTTTTGTACGTTGATGACCTTATTTCTAATCTCTAATTCTACTATTGGCCTACAAGAACACTTACTTTCCCTTGAGCAATTTTGTAGTTCGGTGGGGATGCAAGGCAATATTAGCAAGACGAATGTGATGGTCTTCTCGAATAAAAGAAAACATAACCAACATAAGTTTTACTTTGAAGGTAGTACTCTTGAAGAAGTGACTGATTACAAATACCTCAGAATTGACTTCAATAAAAATTTAAGTTGGGAAGGGTGCAGAAATAAGCAAACTTTAGGAGGTTGGAAGGCGTTTTATGCTTTCCAAATAGATGCAAAGTAGCAGAGCTATGGGATTGGAAAACTATCCAAACTCTTTTTGGGCTTTTAGTGCTTCTAGTTGTTCTTTATGGTCGTGAATTGTGGGCCAACTGTACTTTTGATCTATAGTGAAAGAAAACTGAGAAAATCCAAAAAAAACTTGATTACAAGCAAGTTCAAAATTAAAAGTTTTATCCCTTATGATATCATGTTGAGTGAGGTGGTGGCTGCCCCTATTGAAGCACTTTATGTGGTGAGGCTCATAAGATATTTAAAAAGAATTGAGCAAATGGAAGAGGGTAGATGGCCTAAGGTTATCTTCAACGACATTTTGTGCAAAAGAAAAAAGGCTTGGATGCGACAAAACAACAAATGGTTTAGTAAATTGGGTATTTACTTGAATTTGTGCCCTACAAATAGTAAAGAGATAAAAGGCTTTTGTTATTGATATGTACAAAAAGCGTTCTTGGGATAAAGGCCTTATGAGAAAGAAATAATATTATGTTGAAGAGTTTAATCCCACTCGTAATCATCATCAAATAAATTGGGTATTTACTTGAATTTGTGCCCCACAAATAGTAAAGAGAAAAACTTTTGTTATGGATATGTACCAAAAGCGTTATTGGGATAATGGCCTAATGAGAAAGAAAGAGTATTATGTTGAAGAGTTTAATCCCACTCGTAATCATCATCAAAAAACATACATAAGGGTCAATATCTCTTGGAGAGCCAAATTTCTTATTGCTTACTTAAGGACCAACTCTCATCAACTTCGTTGTGAAATTAGGCATTGGAAAAGATCAAAAGAAATGTGGGAAGAAAGTGTATTTTCTGCACTTCTGGAAAAGTGGAAACAAAAACATTTCATTTTAGAGTGTAATGCCCTTAAGGACAACAGGGACAACTATGTTCATATCTTGACAGCGAATTCTTGGGTTGATTTATTCAATGAGGGGACAATTGAGCAGTTGGGGGAACTCATTATCAAGTTGCACAAGAAAATAACTGAAATGCAAAAATCAACTTGTGAGGCAGTTTGTCCCATAGGCTATCTTTAGCGTCGTGGACATTAAAATTTATTTTTTTCTTTCTAAATGGAGGGGCTGATTATGAACAACAATAACAATACATAAGGTTAGCATTCAACATTTAAGGATTAAGGGACAACAATCTTTATCCAACACCAATTATTTTCGAGAGATCCTTATTCATTAAAAAATGGCGATCTTAATCAAGGAGGAAGTCACAATAATAACATAAAATAATAAATAGCATAAACTAAAGAAATAATCAAGGGGTGGGATTAAATCAAGTTTTCTTTAGTTAAGCAATCAACTAAAAGAATATCAAACAATTGTTGTCCCCTCACAAATGACAACCATCATAAAATGATAAGGAGATACATAAGGAAGACTATGGGAGGCCAGGAAGCTTTAGCAAATCGAACAACAAAATATTTCAATACAAAGAAGCAAATAAACTTAAATTGAACTTATATATGTCCAACAAATATAATCAAGTATTATCCACAGTGGTTAATATTTAGACCAGTCTTTCCAAATATGTTCTTATATATTGCTTATGCATACACAAACAATAAATCTCTTATATGCATATTCATATGATGAAATATAAAATGCATCCTATAGGGGAGTTATAAGATGACCATCTAAGTAGGTCACCCTAGGGATGTCCATGTTGTCTGCCCTCAGGCCCAGGAAGTTTCTAATGCTAATATGTTCTTGGGCTTAGATACAACAATCAAGAAACTCCTTTTACAATCTCCTCTCCAACTCTACAATGATGGCTCGTCTTTAGAGGGATGAGACGGATAGGAAAAGCAGGTAAAAGCACCTCACTAAGTAGGCCAACCCAGGTGGATGTTCATGTTGCTTTCCCACTGGAGTCAAGAGGACTTTGATATCAATTCGCTCTTTGGATTAGTGTGGATATTGCTTTGAGCATATCTATCATCTTCCTTCCTTTGAACCCTAATGTGCTTGTATAATATTATAGATTTTAATGAATGTTATGTATTCTTGTCTAACCTTAATAATTGGAACAATATATATGCATGTGTTTCCTTGGTTAGGATTGTGGGATTCAAATCTAGGATCGTGTTGCTTAAGGAGATATTCTACATGGTAAATATGTTATGCTGGAGCATCACTCTCTTCAAGTTTTGGATTTCTTTTGTTCAATTTTGGTAGATTTTGTAAGTGTTTCTTTGGTTTGGTGTGGTGTAGTTGTGTGTTTGTGCTGACACATTGGTTCTGGGTTGACTTTGGATTGTTTCCCAACTTTCTATTTCAAGTGTTTCTTGGATACAAAGTTCATGTCAATACGGTGATAGGAAGAATGACAGACTGTGTTGGGTACAAACTTCATGTCACTATAGCGTCAGGAAGATAGATAGACTGTTGGAAGTTTACCAGACTCTATTGTTGTTTTCTCGTTGTTGGAAGTTAAACAATTTTCCCAACAACCTTCTCAGTCCATATAAGGGACTTTTGTTAAATTTATGAAGGGGGTTGGTTTTTGGTTGATAGAAAGGAAACATTATTCGAAGGGAAAAAGTTGTCTGTGAGGAAACAAGGATATGCAAGCTAAAAGTAAATACAAAGACGGATGTGTCAATTAGTTTTGTTGTTTGTAAGTTTGTGTATGGGAGTGAATAAAAATCAAATTCCTCAGGGGGAATCGAAACATTCTGCAGTGCTGATAAATATAACTTTGAAGATTTAGCTATCAATAAAATTTTGTTATATTTTTTTAACTTTCCTATTCCTGTCTTTTCCGTTCGTTTCTTTTTTGTGTGTGTTTTTGTCAATCTGTTGTCAAGAGGCTTGTCTCATACTAGTATTGGGTGCCCTTAAGTGGTATCAGAGCATTGAATTCATGGTTCTTTAATGTGATCTTCTAGCACTTCAGTTTTTGAGGGTAGGATTTTTTTGTTTTTGTTTGTGATTATGGGAAGCATCATCACCAAGATGTAACCCTAACCCTAATTTGTTGCAATTGTGATTATAGGGCAAATGCTAGAGAAAATTTTGAAGGGGACATTATAATTGGTATCAGATCATCCTTCCTACTAACCTAATAAGGGATAGAGAATAGTTAATATAAACTAGCCAAAGGGCTTGGAAAGAGAAAGGAAGAAGTTTACATCCACCATGAGCAAACAAATGGACAACGAAATGAGGGCCTTCATGGACAAAACAATCAAGCCCTCATAGAGCAAAATGAAAAATTGAAAGAAAAACCCAACTTCTGGTCCAAGTCATCCAAAACATGAGTAACAATAACTCAATCCAACTAGGGAAATAGGAGGGATATCCATTCCAACCACTGAAAATTACAACTCAACAAGGGTATCAACATCTAGACCACAAGACCTCCTTTCCTACCTAGGGATGAACTCATGGTAGAAGAGGAAGGCAATAATGCAACTTTTGATAATGTGGTTGAAGTTGTGGAAATATACTCAAGTTTAGACCCTAAAGTTATGAGGAATGTCTCCTTTAGGGATTATTGTGATGTCAAAACATGAGTTACACCAAAAAGGAAAAGAGGGCAATCCAATAAAGACTTAAAAGAAAGTATGAGTAAGATGACCATTCCTCACTTGGATGGATCTGGAAAGTTCACAAACCGTTCAAGGGTCCAAAAATTGGACACTTACCTTTCACTTAGTCCCCCGGCTAAAGAAAACACCATAAAAAATTTTGTGCTCCGCTTAATGGGAACAACCCATGGTTGGTGCACGATGACCCTATACATAAGGTCACCAACATATAACCACTTATGATTAATTTACACAAAAAATCATCACAAGATTTGATCAAAAGCATACATAATGGTATTTTAAGGAACTAACTCAACTAAAACAACAAGGAGTGGTAGAAGATTTGTCACCAAATTCCAAAAGCTATCTGTCATGGTACCTAAGATTTCTCAAAGGAGGCTCACATATTTATTTGTAGAAGGATTAAAATAATCAATTAAGGGCATGGCAATTGCCCTCAATCCAACAAACCTTGAAGAGGCAATTCAAAAGGCAATGAAGTTAGAAATGACCCATTAAAAGATAAGCCCAACCCAAAAATATTTGCATTAAATACACACTCTAAGTATCCTCATAAAGATTATAGGGATAAGAAGGAATTCCAATGGAGAACATGGCTTACTGTAATAAGTATTGGGAGAGTGGAAGTGTATGCCAAGAAGATAGCTCCAAAAAAATAACGAGATGACCTAAAAAAGAGGAATTTGTGCTTCAAGTGTAAAGAACCATGAGATGCTAGACATATATGTGGAAAGGGAAGTCGAGCTCATAATATAGAAGCAACCTTTGACAAAGAAACAAAACAAAAGCCTAGCAAGAAGACAAAGTATGGTGATGAAGAGCATGTAACTTTAGCTACCATCTATTAAGCCTCCAAACACCATCCATTCTGAATCAAAAGTACCCTAAAAAAGCATAAGGTTATCATCCTCATGGATAACAGGGCATTTGACAACTTCATCGATAAGAAATTAGTTGCAAAAAGGAAATTGAAAACCAAGATCTTTAAGGGGTTTATAGTAGCCCTTGCTACTTGAGTAATAGTTCAATCCATTGAGATAATTCCCTAACTAGAAGTCACCTTGGAGAAACACACCATCAAATAGGTTTTTTATGTGATAACACTAGACATCTTTGTGATATTGGGAACTCCTTAGATACACTCCTTGGGACAGATCACTTATGGATCTCCCAAGCTAGAAAATTGTTTCCAAAATAATGGACAAGAAGTCACCTTGAGAGGGTTACTCGATAGATCCCCAGAAGTAGTCACCTCCAAAAGAATGGAGAGGATTCTTAAACATGGGCAAGGAGAGTGGGTTGCACAATGTCTAGACCTCTTCCTAAGGAAAAATACTTCACATTGATATCCAACCTATTTTGAATAAACATAAGAAATTAATTGGTGATATTCCCCAAGGACTGCCCTCGGAAAGATGATTTGAATGTACAAGAGAATTAGAAGGGGCTAAACTTGTGATCACTAGCCCCTATCGACATCCCCACAAGTTCAAATAAGAGATTGAGAAAGCCATTAAGGAGCTACTAGAAATGGGTCATATACAACCTAGTTCTAGTCCCTTCGCATTCTCCGTAGTACTTGCAAAGAAAGATTGTACCATGAGAATGTGTATAGATTACAGGGCCTTAAACAAAAAACAATAATAAACCATTACCCTATTATGAGAACTGATGAATTAATCAAAAAACTCAATGAAGCTAGGTACTACTCCAAAATTGATCTATGGTTCGACTGTCATCAAATAAGAATGAAAAAAGAAGGTATTCGTAAGACCGTGTTTAGGTGTCATTATGAACACTTTGTATTTTTTGTCCTAAATCTTGTCCTAGCAAATGTCCCCACAACATTTCAATCATGTGTTGGAATATTCCATCATTAACTTTGTATTGTTAGTTTGTTAGGCTTGATATTATTTGGTTTTGGTTTGTTAAAGTTTGTTTTCTTATTTAAGCTATTTGTGGAACTTGTAAATACATTGTTACTCATTTCCTACATGTATAAATATATCTCATAATGCAAAGTAAGATATTCAATTGGTGATAACGATCAAACGATTATCAGAGCCAAAATGATTGTCTACTATTTGGTGATAATGACCAAAAGATTGAAAATTATTAATGAGTTATGAGTATTTGTGTATACGCAATGGCGCAGGACGAGGAGAGGAGATTATGATATCAATACAAAGAGGAGTGTCACGTAGGCATGCACACAAGTATTATGATACATGTTTATTGGCATTTTTTATCGATGCAACCCCAAGTATAGTGTTGCGGATTTACCTTTTTAGAGGTATATAATTGCAAGGGAAAAATATGGAATAAACCCAAGAGAGTAAGTTGGAGGTCCTATAAGCTGAAAAATGAGGTGCTTCAAGTATTTGCACTCTTCTCATCAGTCCTTGCTTCACCAATGAACTTGTTGAGAACAGATCGTGGCCATGTTATTATTTGTTAACACAAGGTGAGTTTGTTAAAGTTGATACCTGGTGTGGTGATGATATGGGACGTCTTTGAGTTTCTAGCTCAAGCACTTGCTTCATCATTTCATACTTTAGACACGGGGTCCCTAAGTCAAGTCCCTATATGGTCTTAAACGAGCTTAGAGCTTGGTATGTCAAAAATGATTAACATTTGTTAAAATGTGGTTTCAATAGGCATCCATATGATCCAAATCTCTACCTCAAGGATCAAGGAGGGATATTGTGTTCATTAATGTATATATTAGCAACTTAGTTATCATAGGTGTAATGTCCCCTTCTCTGCAGTAATGCAATTTTATGCCTGATTAGCCTATCTAGCCATCCGGATAGTCTAATGGCCGCTTTTCAGAGGATGCCAGTCAGTCACAAGTGCTACGTGGACATTTATT
>MU224206.1:1531922-1544681 GCA_018584345.1 Thuja plicata
ATATATATATGGTACAATGAATCATGGTTTGGAATACAAAAAGAATGATCAATCCTTTTTGACAAGACATACAGATGTAGACTATGAAGGCTTTGTTGATCATAGGAAATCCACATGTGGATTTGTTTTTTTCTTAGGTTCCGGGTCTCTTTCATGGGGGAAGTAAGAAACAAGTCACAATTGTGTGTTCCTCAATATAAGAAGAATATATATATGCTGCATATTATAAGGGTTGGGGGTACCGCAAAATCAATTTACAGTCCTCTATCGTGATAATCAAAGTGTTCTCAAGCTTGTTTA
The DNA here is from genome assembly GCA_018584345.1 of Thuja plicata. NCBI lineage: Eukaryota > Viridiplantae > Streptophyta > Pinopsida > Cupressales > Cupressaceae > Thuja > Thuja plicata. The sequence continues at coordinate 1,532,223 of MU224206.1, forward strand.
TAATCTAGTATTTCATGAATTGACCAAGTGATAAAACATGTTTAGCAAAACAACATCCAACTCCAGTTTTTGTCAACTCGGGAACGTGTAAATATCTTCACCAAGCCTCTTGCATGTGTGAAGTTCAAAACTTTTTAGGTTTCTCTTGTTAATAGTTTAAACAAATGATGTAATAAGGGGGGAATATTGGCATATTCCATCATTAACTGTGTATTGTTTTGATTAAGTAAAAACAAGTTTTGAAAGGACCTGAAACCTTTTACAACCAAAAAAGAACCGAGAGATAGAACATTAAGAGAACCAAATTACAACAATGAATCAACACTAGGCACACCAAAGGGAGTGAACAAGCACTCCCACAAAGAAGAAACCATGACCAGAACAACGGTCAACAAAAAAGGACAACAAGAAATCAGTTAGTCCCACCCATATGTGACCTTAAATTCATATCAAAAGGAGGCTTGGGAGACTTAAATTTCTTTCCTTTGCCAGTTTTCTATCCTTCCTCCATCAACAACGCTTCATTCTTCCCTGACAATGAAATATCAAAGAAACCCACAACCCGAGAGGCAGGGCTGTCCATCCCAGCACACCCGACAGGGACAGAGACAACAATCCCCCCGAAAGAGACTGGGCGCCAACCACAACGCCAACATTAAGGATAGCAGAAACATAGATAGCATCAACCACAGGGGCAGGGATAGAAGCGACATCACTTGACAAAACAATAACACCATTCTGACCCAGGACAACATCAGGGTCAGAAAAAGAAACATCCTTCAGGATAGCATTCGTAACAATGACATTAGCTTTAGTAGTGGGAAAATCCTAAGGTGGACTGTCATCCAAACCCCCATCCTTAGAAACTTTTTGAACTGAATAATGGTGGTCTTTTGCACCCACCCACCAAGAGGGCTTTGTATTGTTAGTTTGTTGAGCTTTGATATTTTTTGGTTTTGGTTTGTTATAGTTTGTTAGGTTATTTAAGCTATTTGTTGAACCAATGAATATATGGTTACTGATTTCCCACATGTATAAATATATTTCATAATGCAAAATAAGATATTCAATTCCTTCAAAAAATCTAATATCATGTATGATTCATATATTTAGAAAAAAACTAAGGAAGTTCCTACTCATATATTTTTTATGGCATCCTTATCTATAGGAAGAACTGGGAAGAACATCTTAAACATATTAAGAAAGTTCTAATCATTTTGGACCAAGAATCTCTATATGCCAAAGACTCCAAATGTGAATTTGGACTAGAAGAGATCCTCCACCTTGGTCATAAAATCAATGCACAAGGGGTGAGTGTGGATGAAGAAAAAATTAAAGTCATTAAAGAATAACACAAACCAAGAACTCTTAACACAACTAAAGGGCTTTGCAGGTTTTATGTAGTTACTATTTATGATTTGTTAAAGGATTTTCTAAATTGGCAGCCCCACTCACAAACTCAACCAAAAAGAGGGGCTCTGTGTTGAATCAAGTGACTCAACAAGCTTTTGAGAAACTAAAGGAAGTAATGAGCTCGTGTCATTTTAGCAATCCCTAATTTTATGTTACCTTTTCAATTGCAATGTGATGCTTCTAGGGAAGGTATTGGATCAATCATCATGCAATATAAACATCCCATTGCTTTTGAAAGTTGTAAGCTCGCTAAGACGAAGTAATATTATTTCATCTATAATAAAAAGGTGTTGACCATCATGACACCTTAGCCAAGTTTAGACAATACTTGGTTTGTGGGAAATTAAATGTTAAGACAGATCATAATAGCTTAAGGTTCTTTATGAATCAAAATGGTCTAAATGGAAAGCTTTAGAAGTAGGTAAGAAAGATACAAACTTATGATTTTGACATATGTAAAAGGAGCAAACAATGTTGTAGTTATTGCCTTATCACAACCACCCCATTTAGAATCCATAACAAGCATCATCGCAGATTGGAAGAATGATATCATTGTCAAATATGTCAAAGACCCACATGCTAATGGTATCCTAGTGTAATGTAGGAACATGAGATAGGTTAAACTAGATTGAGAAACCTCTTTTCCACTCAATTTAGAATACAAAGCCACCAAGAGGTAAATATGATTGACTAACACTTGATAAAAGAGAGTCAATGTAATATCTATGCTCTTGGGGCTTCTATTCCTTTGTTTCTTAGAATTGAGAGGAGGATAAGCTAGGGTTTCAAAACTAATAGCTCAAAATGACAAAAATAGACTCTCTAAAATTAAAAACTAATTACAAAAATAAATTGAGAAGAGCTTTGTGCACCTATTATTTAAATCTAAATTGTTTCTTCCTGGACTAGGCTAACATGGTCGTCAGATTCTTGAGAGTAAGAAGACCCGTATGCTTCTGGATTTGGGTTCCTACTGTCTGAAATTGAGCCTAAACTAAGTTTGAACTACTTTAGGAGGGACTAGGCCAACCACTCAAACTGTTCCTAGGACTATTTCAACCCAATCGACCTAGTCCTTGTAACAGAGGATGAATTTACCAGATCTGGAATTGTCTCACAACAAGGGGCTAATTTATTTTCTTAGAATTGGATCTGGACCGTGTCTACACCTGTGAAACAAAGAGATAGTGTGTGTGGCTATATAGGGGTTTGTCTTAGTCAAGCCCCTTGTTCTGGTGAATTCCATCTCCACAAATAAGCAATATGACAAAGTAGGAATGTGAGTTCTTGAATTTTAAATGTGTCTGAGATTGATATGAGTTAAATACATAAATGTTACCTATAGATCTACTCAAATGTGTTATAGTAAAAACCTACATGAAAATGTAAAAAAATGTGCTTAAAATCATGTAATTGGATCCAAATATTAAGCTTAGATACATAGGTCTAAGGATAACAAGAAACCATACCCAACCCCAAGGGAGGAGAATAAGACAATCATCAATCAATGATCTCCTAGTCACATTCGTAATCCTTTGAAATTTTTATGTTGATGGTGCAGTTGTTGAATGCTTGATGTTGAAAAATAGCTTTAGATCTTGATGTTTTCTGATTTTGCCTTGAGTTGCAGATCTTCACTTCATGGCATGTCTCCAAATTGTGGAGCTAACCTTACAATTGCTTTCATCTCCCCAAAATGAAGTAAGATGCTTTCTTTTATACCTTATTGGATGATAAACTCGAAGGAAGCCAACAAGAGTTTGAAATTACCTCTAAAACCAAGTGACCATTACATGGTTCTATTTTGGGCAAAACCTCGAGGAATGGGCTGACTAGGTTGACCTATTCCCAGGAATAGGTCGACCAAATCAACTTATTCCCTCCAATTGCGCTCAAAATTGAGACCCTAGGTCCCATACAGGGAAGGGATGACAAATTTAAAGGGAAATTGAATTTGTGGTATCTAAGATGAAATGTGAAGGGTCACACATGGTAACATAGGGCATATGTACTCAATAAATCATTCAAAAGGTGAAATAATTAAAGGGAACACCTCAAAATAAGGGCCCACATAAGTTTTGGTGAAATTGAATTAAGATGAGTCATTTTTAATTTGGTGCTCATTAAGTGCAAGATTAAGTCCTAAAATGCATGCTAAAATAAAACACATCAAGGTGAGTGCTAAACAAGCGAGGAATTGTACACACCAATGAGGTGCTTAAAATTTATGTCGTTGAATGAAGCCCCCAACATGGCAATACCTGCATCACAACGTTAGGAACTGCATTTTCCAAAACCACTTTGTCAATTGAAAATTATAAACCATCTAGGTCTTACTAAGGGTGATGAAATTCGAGGGTAGCTATATGCCCCCCTATTTTGATTATCAGATCATATTCTAGGATGGAATTGGGAAAATACTGAAATCCATTTTTCTGGTATTTTCTATGTTTCAGTAAACTGTAATTTTGAAGGTCTTCGGGGAATTTTGGGGCCTATCTTCCTTGGCTTGGTATGACCTCCCAATTTTGGTTCGATATTTATTGAAGACCTTTCGAACAGAGTAAACGGTTCACAATTAGGAGCTAGGACTAGAAAGTTATACCTTCTCAAAGTGGGCATATATATATATATATATATATATAAAATATTTTTTTTTGTAGTTTTAAATAGTTTATTTGTAATAAACATTACGAGGACTCTTAATTTTGTTTCCAAGGGATTCTAGTGACCCTTGGGATCCATTAGATTTGTATAAACTCCAATTTTGAATAGAATGGGTCACTTTTTGGCTTGCAATTCTGTTGTTTATCTTTTGATTTTTATATTGAACTTAACAATATCACAGGTATCACACCATGTATTATAATATGATTTCATAATTCAGATCAGTGGTATCAGAGAAGGAATGCTCCTTTATGCCAATTTACACAAGGTCCTCCTACCAAAGATTAGGATTGGATACACAAGATTTGTCAAAATATCCACCTTTGAGACACACACGATCGAAGATGTCAGACGATGCTATGAAGAAGTTGGTGGAAGAGGCTTTAAATAAGAAACGAGAGGAGATGATGAGTCAATTTTCATGCCTTCTAAAGAATCAACAACCCTTTGAATCAGGAACATGGTTTCATGGAAATACCCCTTTCAAAGTGCAGGTAAATTTTGACATCCCAAATTTTGAAGAAAAAGTCGATGCTGAAGTTGTTGATAATTGATTATCAAAATTGGATAGATACTTTTCTGTAAATAATTTATTAGATGCATAAAAAATAACATTTACTCTCCTCAAAGCTGAAACCCATGTGAAATTAGCATGGGAAGCCAGATTAGCAAATAAAGATTGAGAATTATCTGATGAAGACGGCTTGGGAATATCTCTTGATAAAAGTCGACATGGGGAGAATTTGTGGAATACATAAAAGAAGCATACTTTCTTGAGGATGTATATGAACAAAAATACATAGAATGGCAAATGCTTTGACAAAAGAGAGATCAATCTGTGCAAGATTACACCAATACATTCCATTCACTTTCAGGAAAACTTGGCATTGAGGATTCATAGAAGCATCAAATTTTGAAATATCGTAATGGACTTCACAAGTATATTCAAACAGAGATGGAATTTTTGAATATTGAGACATTGGCAACTGCCTATAAGTATGTTACAAAAATTGAAGAGAAATTCAGGCAGAAAGGGAAGAGGGACTACTTTGCAAATAATAAGCCAAGGGTTGAAGGTGGCAATAAATATGCAGGGAAAAAAGTGACCAAGGAACCTCACTCAAATTCTCCTAAGAACACATCGTGGGCTGCTAAAAAGACACAAATAGATACATGCATCTAGTGTGAGATGCATAAGTCCCCAACCCATAATACAAAGGATTGTTGAAATTTTAAAAATCTGATGACATAAATATGAGGAGAGGAAGCCGAAGTTGAATCATCACCAATAGATACTTCTGAGAAAAATGAGAATGATTATTTCATAGAAGCAAACCCATATGCCATAGTTGCAACTACTAAAGTATTGCCTCGTGAAGATGAAGATAGACTCTTTCATTCATAGATGTGGGTTGATGGAAAACCTCTACATTTTATTGTTGACAGTGGGAGCCAAAAGAATGTGATCTCTAGGGAGACAGTCAAAAGATTAAATTTGAAAGTGTTAAGACACCCACAAATATACTCTATGGGATGGGTAAATGAGGGACAAGATATTCAAATAATTCAATAGTATCATCTGTCATATTCGATCAAGCCTTTCAAGGATAAAGTGAGATGTGATGTAGCACCACTGGATGTATGTGATGTCTTTTTGGGACAACCATACATGTATCAGAGGCATGGAGTGTATGAATCTGGGCCACATAGTGTTACAATGAAGCTTGGTGGGAAGAGGTATCGAATACTAGAGGTATGTCCAACACAAACTGCTTCTTTAATTTGTGCTAAACAATGTAAATGCTTGATTGCTCAAATTGGAGCTTTTGTTCTGCTCATGATTCGCCCTGAACAAAAAAATTCAGTTGTCCTTAATACACATGCTAAGGTAACCACAACAACAAATCAAAAAAATTAGATGGATAAAATTTTGAAAGAATATCATAGTGTGTTTAAACCACCAGTGGGAGTTCCAACACACTGTCAAGTCAAGCACTCTATTGATTGAATCTCAGGCACACCACTACCACATGAGCCAATATATAGGAGGTCTGTTTTGGAAATTATGAAATTAAGAGACAAATTCAAGAGTTGATTCAGAAAGGACACATTCATCTAAGTGCTTCACCCTGTGTCAGTCCAATTGTCCTTACTAAAAAGAAAGATGGGACATGGAGACTTTGTATTGATTATAGGGTATTGAACAAAATCTCTGTAAAAAATAGATATTCAATCCCTCGAATTGATGATTTGTTGGATCAACTTAGGGGGGCTAAGTTATTTACAAAAAATGACTTGAAGTCTGGATATCACCAAGTACGAATTGATCCAGAAGATGTTTGGAAGACTGCATTTAAATCTAAGGAAGGTTTGTTTTAATGGCTGGTTATACCTTTTGGCCTAACAAATTCCCCAACCACATTTATGAGGTTGATGAATGATGTGCTTAGACCATTCATTGATTCTTTTTTGGTTGTTTACTTAGATGACATACTCATCTTTAGCAAGACTTGGTCTGAGCATTTGCAGCATGTTGAACAAGTGCTTTCAACTCTGCAACACAAACTTTATGCCAACATTGAGAAGTGTTCTTTTGGTATGTAGAGTATTCAATACATAGAGTATATCATTGATAATGAGGGTGTTCATGTTGACCCAACAAAGATTAAAATAATCAGAGATTGTTCATCTCCTAAAACTTTCATAGAGCTTCACATCTTCTTGGGCTTAACCAACTTCTATCGCAGATTTGTGTTTGGTTTCTCGCATATATCATGGCCTCTTAATAAATAACTAAGGGGTGGAGCACAAGAAAAATTTCAGTGGACAGAGGCAAAGCAATGAGCATTTGAGGAATTAAAAAAAATGATTATGTTTAGCGCCGGTATTGGTCCTCCCAGATCTGCAACAATCATTCAAGATAGAAACAGATGCATCTGATTACGCTCTTGGTGCGGTACTCATGCAACATGGGCATCCCATTTCCTATCATAGTAAAAAATTTTCTGATACAGTACGTAGGTACCCCACCTATGACAAGGAGTTGTATGCTATTGTTCAGGGCTGCAAACAATGGAAACATTATATACTGGGAAAGGAAAATTTCATACATACAGACCATAAACCTCTTCAATTCTTGCAAACACAAGGGAATTTGTAGAATGACAGACATCAAAGGTTGTCAGCTTATCTACAAAAATCTCACCTCAAAATTTGTCATAAAAATAGGAAGCAATAACAAAGTGGTAGATTGTTTGAGTAGGCCTCCAATTGCAGGTTTGGCAATGGTGTTGGATTCATGTGGTCATTAATCATCCACTTGGAAACAACTATGTGGTATTGACCCTTGTTTTGCTAACATCTATAGTAATTTGGTAGAAGGAAAGTGTGTCTCTGTTTTTCACTTGTAGGATGAGTTTCTTTGTCGTGTTGGTCATATATGTGTACCCACCAAGGAATAGAAGAAAATGACATGGGAAGCTCACTACAGTCGTATTGCAGGACATTTTGGTATTGGTAAGACTATTTCTATCCTTCAAAAGTATTTCTATAGGAAAAAAATGAAGCAGGATATCATTTCATATATACAAGCTTGTGCAATCTATGCAATTGCAAAGCCAACAAACCATAAATTGGGTCTATATTTACAGTTACCTATTCTTGATAAGCCATGTCAGACTATTTCAATGAATTTTATGTCTGGGATTCCAACTACCATGTGGGGGCATGATTGTGTATATGTTGTGGTAGATAGGTTTTCTAAAATGGCTATCATGGTGGCATATTCTGCAAAAGAGACTGCCAAGTTATTTTTTGAACATGTTTGGATTCTAGTGACCCTTGGGATCCATCAAATTTGTATAAAATCCAATTTCAAATTGAATGGGTCACTTTTTGGCTTGTGATTATGTTGTTAATCTTTTGGTTTATATATTTAACTTAACAATACCACAATTATCACACCAGGTATTGTAATCTGATTTCATAATTCAGATCATTCGGCTTGTTAATTAGGAAAGTAAAAAAGGGTATCATGTTTACTACATCAAAATCTAACTATGAGTTTCTAAACAAATGTCATCAATGAGGTTTAGGATCCATCCAAAACATCCCATAGAGCATTTCAAAAAATAGTTGAATCACAATTTCAGTGCAACAAATGTTGTAAAAATCATAGCTCTCTAGCTCAAGATATGAAAGATTTGAAAAATGATATAAAGTAGAGTAAAAAGTAGGGTTTAGAAAACTTACCTTTTAAATAAAGATAAATCCACTCTTCATTTTGTCTTTTTCACTCTTTGTCCTTTTGTTGCAGTAAGTGGTGTAGGAAGATGCCAAATAGACGACCAACCATGCCCATGAGAATGGAGAGTTTGAGGCAGGTTGTCAAGGATGGAGTGTCATTGGATGAGGTTGGTCTTTCCATAATTGCTTTGATTTTTTGCACTCTTTTTACTATTTCTCACACATTACCCTAGGTAAAATGTGGGTCCTACCCATCTTGGGTTCCATAGTCCCTGGAAGGCGCCATAGTCCTTTCTAGGTTCCCATGTCCTTCTGGGGTGCCAAATTCCTTGAAAGATGACATAGTCCTTGCAAGGCACCTTGGTCCTAGAAAGGGCATCATAGGGAACTTAGGGGTTATGAAATTTTGATGTGTTTACTCTATGCTAATATTGTGTTTTTGACATGTGATTGCAGACGCATCTAGAGATATGAGAACATGTGGGCACAAAGATCATGACCTTCCTATGAGGGAATATGTGAGATCTTGGTGCAGAAGATTTGGGTCTGTTGAGAGATGTTGGATTGTATTGAGCATATCGCATGCCTATTGTTAGGTCTTTTTCTTGCAAAACCTTAATGTTGTATTAATACCTGACTCTCATATCCCAATTCTAGATTCTTGCAAGATAAAGCCTAATTGATGAGGACTAGTTCCTCCTTCTACTTTGAGATCCACAGGTTCAGGCAGGTGTACCTTCAAATGATTACTGATTCTGAGTATCTGTGATAGTGTTTTAGGGATTTCACCGATTTATCTATTGCCTCTCACTGCATCAATTAATAGAATAAGATAATTATGACCAATTTGACACGGAGCTTAATAAGCCAAATCATGAACATGACCATAGAAAAAATCAATGAGATAAGGATTCTCATCCTTCTTCCTTTTGGAGTTCTCTGAACCTAGGAGGGCTAACCTAGTGATTCTCTCTTTAAGGAATCAATAAACTGAATTGTATTCTCTAATATAATTGCTTAAACAAATATATATTCTTTGTAACTGAAAAATGAATGATTGATTGTTTTAATATTTGGATGATGATTAAATGCTTGCCAAACCCTAAACTAGTGCCTAATTCTTGGGCAAAGAGTCAATATAAAATGTAAATCCACAATAAAATGATTAATGAAAATACATGAAATTTAGATAGAATTCCCTACAAACTATCCTTTCACTCCCACACCCCTGTTATCATATCATAACATTAATTCTTAACTCTCTAGAATCACATGTAAGAATTACTCCTTCCTTGCAAGAACTCACAAGTAACTCCATAATCACCTTGTAATTGGTATATCTAAAATGCCTTGTAAATTAAACATACTAGAGCTTAAATAGAAATATAAAGAGACAACACAAGATATAGAACAAAAAATATAATGTATTTTATTAATATGTTACTGCTTCAAATACATTCAATAGACAATAAGCACAAAGTTCAAACAAAATTGAGTAGTTTGCCTTGCAATTATATTTCACCCCTCTTACAAAAATGATACAACTTGCTATATATAGAGTCTAAACCATCTCAGAATCCTTAAAGACTAAGGATGCAACAAGCTTTGGATGGTTTTAGACCTAACCCTAAAAGATAAAAAAATACAAAATACAAATAGACCCCAAGCGGTGGAAAGACAAAATAAGAATACAATCAGATTTGATCTTCAAATCTCTTGATAGCTGGAACCTTTGTCTAAAGATATTATGGATAGCCTCCAGTATTTATTTCAAGATCTGGTGACCGCCATTACAGGCTAACATACACTAATTTTTTTGATGACTAAACTCCCTCTGCTCAAAGATCAGGTGCCAGGTGTACTTTACTCCTCATCTAGTATGTTTAGGTCAACTGTTGCATGATTCTTTTTCTTGGTCTTTGTGAGAACATCCCAAGCTGCAACCTCTATCTCTGTAGGCCAATTAAAGCTCCGAATGCTTTCCAATTGTGCCTTTTGCCTCTCCCACATTGCATCTTTTATGCTTTTGCAATCTGTCACAAACTTGTTGAATTTTGTTCCGGCCTTAAATGCTTCATCTAAGGTTTTATTGAACCTTTCCATATCCAATTCATTGTTTTTGAAAATAAATGCCTCTTTACTAGGCAGTAATGAATCAAATTCATTTCTCCATATCTCCACTGCCTTGATTTGATCATCTTCTTCCCTTATTGAAGGAATAAACTTATTGTAATCAGATCCAAACATATTGAGTCTTGCCTCAATTTGATTTGCCTTTCCCTTAAAGAAAGGCAAGGTTACCCAAATTTTCTCTATCTCTGTACCTACTTGTGTCACAATTTCTGGGAGGTCTTCCCTCAGTGGTTGCAGGGCTGCTAATCTTTTAAATAGATTTGTCCTAATTGACCAAGACCCAAAATATGGGTTCAATGTTGAAACAAAATTAGTTACCTCTACTTGCAAACTAGGCAGCTTGTTGTAGGCTCCATGTACAATATCAACTTTATCTTTTAAAATGTTGATCCTATGTTGAAAAATATTCAAAAAGGCTTCCAAAGTCACATTATTCTGCTCACTATCCTTTTGCTTTGTTTCCTTCTCAATATCCCCTGCATCATCTGTTTGTACCAATGCATCTGCAACTTGTTTTGGCTTAGTAGGAGTAGTTTCAGGGATCTCTTGTAACTTCTCATTCAGCTCTACAACTAGCTTCTCCAATGCATTTATCTTTATTAAGTCTAGCTCTTTGTCTTTCACAACAAGACTTGCCTCATCAAATGAATTTTGATATCTATTTGACATTTGCACATCTTTTGCTTCATTTAAATGAGAAAAGTGAGTGAGGGCTTGTCAAATTTCCAAATCCCCTATATTATGGATGGACCAGATGATTTTGTCTCCATCCATCTTCTCTTGTGCATTTATCAATGATGGCTTCTGGGTTTTAGGAGCTAGAGCCCACATTGCTAAGGTTTGGGACTGTGCATTGTATCCACATCCTTTAATCATATCCCCTACCTGTCTCTGAAGAAAATTTGATATCTGGTTGCCTCCTTATTTGGTCAATGATGAAATTTGAAGCCAGGTCCCATCCCTCTATAAGTAGCATCCCACAAGACTTTACTAATTATCTAGCTTCATTTGGGGTCATATTCTCTGACTCAGGATAATATTCTTGAAGAGCCTACAAGGCTTCACTTGTTATTGCTTCTCCTCCTGCCAATTGCAACTATGACCCCACTTGTTGTTGTTTGGCCCAGCTAAGAAAATCCTTGAATTCTTTGGTTTTTATAAACTCATCATCCCTCAGGAATTCTACTTGTTGTAGCTACCTTTCATCTTGACATAACAAGAGAGGCATTTCAACATTTTCTTCTGTGTCCTCTCTTTTCTTCTTTCCTTCTCTTATGAACTTCCTTAATTGATGACCATAAGCTCTTGTTCTAGTGAATAATGCACTCACTTTATCTTTTTTCCTCTTCTGTGCCTTGACATTAGAAGGCTCCCCTATTTCCACCTTTTGATTCTTCTTAGGAGGTTCAACAACTACCTCAACCTCTTGTCCTTGTGTCGGATCTATTATGTTTTCCTCAGTCTGAGGTGGTTGATCCATTGGTGGAGGGTTGTGTATTGAATAACTACTATCAATGTATTCTGAAGATGAATGTTTGTTAGGACCTCTATCCTTACCCTCTATTTTCTCCTCTAGATGGCTGCACAGTGTTCCATAAGACTCAATCATCTTATCCAATCTTTGTAGATAAGGCATACCGGGGAAATATGTTTGTAATAACTAAGAGGGGGGGGGGTGAATCAGTGTCCTCAAAAATTTATCCTTTAAACTTCAATCCACCAATTAATAAACCTCAGATTATTAAGTCCCTACAAGATGTATGCCTTTGAAATACTTGAAATAAATAACTATCTGTCAGTTTACCTTGTCTGTCCTTCTCCTTAATAACTGATAAGCAGTAAAATTTATTTACCGATACTCAGTAAATATGCAAAGTATACCAGTCAATCCATAAATGCATATGTGAAATGTAAAACAATAAAGTAATAAGCCATACACACATAACACAAGGATTTTAACATGGAAACCCTGTTAAGGGAAAAACCACTGGGACCGGTACC
>MU224206.1:1550950-1570251 GCA_018584345.1 Thuja plicata
TTAAACTTCAATCCACCAATTAATACACCTCAGATTATTAAGTCCCTACAAGATGTATGCCTTTGAAATACTTGAAATAAATAACTGTCTGTCAGTTTACCTTGTCTGTCCTTCTTCTCCTTAATAACTGATAAGCAGTAAAATTTATTTATCGATACTCAGTAAATATGCAGAGTATACTAGTCAATCCATAAATGCATATGTGAAATGTAAAACAATAAAGTAATAAGTCATACACACATAACACAAGGATTTTAACGTGGAAACCCTGTTAAGGGAAAAACCAATGGGACTGGTACCCCAAATTTTCACTCTTCTGAAGTGAGCCCTGTTAGGAGCCAACCCTGTTAAAGGTTACAAACACACTATTAAGTGCGACCTTGTTAGAGGATTTTTATACATAGGTTTTCACTAAGTATCTGGCATCTACGCTACCATCCTTGAATCAGTCTCATGACTGTCAATAGGCTTTATGCTAATCTTACTACCATCCTTGAATCGGCCTCCTTCTTAGACTGTCAATAGGCTTTAGATAAGACCGGTGCTACTATCATGAGTCAACCTTCTGGTAATCTGTTAGGATATACCTCAATTACAAAAGACTGTTAAGTCCTACTCTGTTAAGAGACTTAATGCTTCAATGGTTAAACTGAAACACAATGACCTATTTCTAATGCAACTTTGAATTAGATATATTCAGATCTATTTACGTATAATACCTCTCTAATCAATGTATCAATTCCATTCCTTTGTTCTTCATTCTATCTGCTTTGTGATGCTGTGCTTCACTGTGTGTCGGTGTTTGTAGAATTCTTTAGCTCTCCTTTAGCTTGATTGATCAGGACTACATGAAGTTTATCCTTCATCAGTTTCTCTTCAACATCTTTTATCAATTCACTCCCCCGTGTCTGAGTGTATATTTGAAATGAATTATGATTGTCTTTTATATAGACATGATATTTCTTTATTCTTAGTTCTTGATTCTTGACGTGAAAAACAATCCAGCCAATTTGATTTACGGCTTTAACTCCTGATTTATCTCATAGTTATCTTCTTGCCAGCTGTGTAAATCATCTTTAAATCACTTACTTAACTATGGTCAAATAAAAAAAATAAAAAAACCAGTTAAGTCTATCCTTAAGCTCTGCCAGCTAGATATTTTTTCATTTTCTAATCTCTCTGTTCTGTCAGTCAATTCTGCAGTTCATCACCGGTGACAACTGCTAGTTTCATCGGTACAACTTTAGTTAGCTTCAGGATCTCCGTTCGTCAGGCATTATTGGATCTTGCTCGTCGGGCAACACTATTTTTAGTTCGTCAGACATCCTGTGATTCTGCTTCGTCGGGCAACACTGTCTTCTGCTCGTCGGGCATCACTGTGACTTTATCTCTGTCTTTACCGATGGTGTACACTCCGCTGGTGTAGTCTGTCACTTGGTGAATACTTGAATTTTATGCATTTCTAAAAGCATAACCTCTGTTCCATTGATTCTCTGAAGTCTTTGGAATTATGTATATGAACATACAAATGATATCAAGTTGACATCAATGACAATACAAACCATTAACCGATTTAATGTCTTGCATCATCTTCAATTTACCATTATCAAACATTCAATCAGTTACATGTCATCAAAATAACCCCCAAAAGGGATCCATTTCTTCTTAAGTTGTTTCTCTAAATCCATCAATTATTGGAACTTTGTTGTCCTACTTGTAATTTCATCTTCTTCTGAGATGTTCCTGATAACGTCTTCCTCTTCACATTGCTCATGCACTTTAGTATTTGAGATAGTGGGTGTCAAGAGCCTTTTTGCACTGAAAATGAACCCTTCTATATCCACATACCTATATAAGGCCACATTCATCCTGAAGTGACTTAACCATCTATTCATTGAATCATAGACCCTCTTACCAATTGTGAAGTCACCTACTTGAAATTGTAGAGGTGTGAATGTTTCTTTTCTATGTGAAGCCAAATGTTCCTTGTCAATCAACATAAGATGCCATATGAATTCCATGACAACAATTCTTTATGGTACTCAGTAAGGTAGAATATGTGGTGGCTGGGAGAAACCATAAACTCTTATCAGAGTGAAATTATTATGGTATTATAAGTCTCCCCAATTGTGATCTCCATTCCATTTGTCAACAAACTTACAGGGCCTCAGAAGCTGCAAGACCTTGATTGGCAGCCTTGTCATATTAACTCCCAAACTACTCAATACTGGATATACCATCCAGTTCTGGAAAGCACATAACTCATTCTCCCTAGATGTGTAATTCCACACCCTCAACCAGAGTTGTACAAGGTTGTATTTACCATGATAGAATCTCTTAGGTCTCAGATTAGGCTGGTCCATGATATTGAAATTATCGAACAAAATTAAATGCATCAATCAATAAGGAATACTGTAGGAATTTAGGGTTGGCTTCCTTCTTCTGGATATCTAAAAACCCTTGATGCATCTTTTCAATTACATATTGGATGTAATCATAATCTATGCTGACATGCAGACTTTGCATATCTAAAACTATCATTAGAATATCAGAGGATATCCTTTCTCTTCCACTATCAACCCCTAGAACTCTACACAGGCCATAGGAGATATACTTCATGTAAAAGGCCAAGTCCTTGTAGAAATAGGGTGCATTATCACTAGGAATGGGTGATATGTAATTTTTGGTTCCTTTTAGCACATGGGCTTGAATCAACTTGGCTACAACACATGCCTCCCTTGTATACCTAGCATCTAAGGCTTTCAAGTTTATCTCTGTAGTGTAGGGGTTATAGATATTGAAGGCTTTCATAAAAGATGCCCTATCTAGAGTTACTAGGGCTGTACCATCATCCTTTTTTATGGTCTTTGAAATGGTGTCATACCTATTAGCCAGTTCCAACAATAAATCTACATCTACAAACACATCTGGAACTATTAATTTAGTTAACCCTGACGTCCAAGGGTTTGACACAGGAACAAAACCCTCATTATTCTTATGGAAATAATTAAATAGATGATAACCAGAATAATCAGGAGTCTTAACATCTCTAATATAATCCATATTATCTCCAATGTATTCATAATTTACCTTCTTTCCTTGATTTGATCCTGGAAGCAGAGTCAGAAATTCATCAGAGTAATTTCTCTTTTCCTTTTGATCATCATCAACATCTCCGCTTTTTCCACTGTTTGAAGAAATGTTCACTGCACGGCTCATCTTGTCTACACTATAACACAACAATACTGATCAAATATTTTGTCTTTACTCTAAAATACAGGCAATTCTACTCTTCTGAAAGCACTGATCACTTGTACAATCATTAAATCTAAAAACTGAGAATTGTGTAAACTGAAATGAACAACGGTAAGGCCTATTTATGCAGAGAAACCAATGCATCAATCTCTTAAGAAATTATGATTTTTCTATTCAGTCACTTTTGTCATTACTTCTACGTGCTTTGATATCAATTTCTCCTCCTAGCCGTGGTATTTGAAACTGACAAGTGGTCAATTTTAAATGAGTGTTTTTTCTTTTAAAACCTTATTATATTCGAAATAGGCTCAAGATATAATATGATTGGCTATTTTATTACAACTCAGCTACTCCCTACATGCTGTCAAAATTCTCTTGTCCTGATTAGCTGATGAATGTACATCATGGCGTGGGATTAAACTCTTACTTTTATCTTGTTCATACTCTTGTTCTTTTTAGCGACTGCTTGATCTCCTTGTCGCTGAGAGTTATCTTTAACTCTGGTTTTGTTTTGAGATTTAATGCTTACCACACGACCAACATTTTGATCAACGGTTATCTCTTAGTCGCTAAATGAATTCACTTAACTCATGTTTCTTTTAGAGATTCCGTGACTAAGGCTTAAAATAACTTTGCTTAAACCTTTGGTTTCTTTTGAGACTTCACAACTATACAAATTCAATGTTGCTGAAAGATTTTACTGATCATGAGTTTCATTAGAGATTACGCGACCATCGTTGGATCTAATTTTAATCAGATGGTTCGCGTGAAATCTCACATCCATCTTGTACTTTCTACATTTGATCAGAGACTTCACGACTACCCTTAGATCACTTTTTAATCCAATTGTCTCGCATGAAATCTCCTTAGCTTTGTTTTTAATTTTAGTTCTTCTTGAGACTTTGCGACTAAAGCCATTTCTAAGTTGCGGGATACATTTTCCAACCATAGGTTTATTATGAGATTTTACACTGACCAAATATCTCTGAGATGACTTAGACATGTGCCAGCATCTGGATTATTTCCTCTGAATAGTTGAACTTTCTCTGACTTTTTGACTCCTTTTAGAGACTTAACGCCATCCATTAGATCTTTTCTCTTTTACAGTTCAAATCTTCCTGTTGTAACTTCAACTGCACTTTAACTTAACCTTTATTAACCATTGTTCTCATGGAGACTTAGCGACTAACTGAATCTCTTTGCCACTGAATAAATCATTTAGCTCAAGGTTTAATTTGAGATTAAACGCCTGTCTTTAGATCTTTCTCTAATCTGACGATAGTCGTTGAATCTCATGAACTTTTACTTAACTCTTGTTTCCTTTCACCATCACATGACTGTGTGAAAATTTCAACCCATCTTTAACTCTGATCTATTTATGAGAATGCACGACTGAAGAAACTTGAAGTCGTCAAAGGATTCTTTAACTCTGGTGTTTCAAACAAGCGTTTGCACGAACCACAGGATCTCAATCTGAATCAACGATCAGCGTTAAGTCTCCTTACCATTGAAAGCATATTTTTTTTTTGTGAGATAACGTGACCAAAGTATTTTGCTGAGTCTCAAAGTAAAATGAAATATTCTTAAATCTTAAAGAGACATCGCGACTAACTTTAAAAATGAAAAAGACACATGACTTAAGTGATCCGGATTTTCTGAAAAAGGTAACTGAAAATTAGAAGTGATTATGAAGAATTAGGGTTCTCTCTTGGATATGAATGAAAATTGACCTAGGAATTAGGGTTTTACACACTTCACTGAATTTTACACTCGAAGATCATCATTTGCAGAGGAATTTTGATAGCATTGGATAGGAAATTGACATTTATGTAAGAATCTGACTGGGAGCTCAAAACAATTTCAGCAAGACTTAAAAACTGGAAATACAACCAACAGTGGCTCTATCTGAGGATGCTTAAATGAAATTTTATAGCAAGAACCATAGATCTCTGGGAGGCAGACCACACTTACTAACCCACTGCAGAAAGAAAACATAAAACAAAAAGAAACACACCTATAAATATGATACAAGACTACTATGCATGAAAATCAAATTCTTAACTGAAAAAAGGTTTCAAGAATTGTCTATGCACTGGAAATTCAAATACCTCTCCATCCATATTTTTCAAAAGATATGAATCTTTTTTACAACTTTGATAAATAACAAAGGGACCTAACCATAATGATTCAAATTTCTTATGTTTCCCTTTGTCTTTAGCCTTTACATTCGACTGGAGTACTAAATCATCAGGCTAAAACTTTCTATTACTTTCTCTCTTATCAAACAAATATTTAATTTTCTATTGTAACTTAATATTCTCTTTTTGACTATCTTTTCTGACCTCATCCAATTTTGCTAACTGCATCATCCTATCTTGCATAGGTTCAGAAATATCTAACTCTTCTTCCTAAATAAACTTATATACTGGAAGAAAATTATTCATGGGCATTCTAGATTCAATACCATATACAAGTTCAAAATGTGACTTACCTGTTGTTTTTTGACTATTATCCTATCATCCCATAGAGCAAGTTTCAGTTTTGTATGCCAAGCTCTTTTATTATTGTCAAGGGTCTTCTTCAAGATTTTTAATATGATCTTGTTACTGGATTCTTCTTGGCCATTTTCTTGAGGATGATATGGGAAATAATGTGATATCATAATCCCATACTCATGATAGAAATCCTTAATTTCATCTAATCTGAAGAACATAGCATTGCCCATTACCAATTTTGTAGGGACACCAAATCTAGTCAGAATGTTTTCCATCAGAAAATAAGTGACCACTTTACTAGTTTCTTTCTTTGTGGGAATCGCTTCTATCCATTTTATGAAATAATCAGTAGCAACAAGTATCCAACTATGTCCACTACTAGATTTCTCTGAAAACTCTCCAATGAAGTCAATGCCCCACATGGAAAAAGGTTCTTCAACACTTACAGGAGATAATAACAGGGCACCTAAGAATTTCAACTTGTTTGAAAACCTCTAACAAGGTTCACACTTTCTGACAAATGCATGAGTATCTTTGAATAAACTAGGCCAATAATATCCATCCCTTAAGATTTTATGAGTAGTAGCAGTGCTCTTGGAAGAGAAATGTCCTCCACATACTCCAACATACATTTCAATCAAGACCTTCTCAACTTGACTATGATCTAAACATAATAATAGTACACCATTTATATCTTTCAAATATAAATCTCCTTGTACTAAGGTATACCTTTGAGCATGCAACTTGAGATTTTTTTTCTGATTATCTGTTATAACCTCAGGGCACTTGGCATTCTTTAGCTAGTACATAAATTCAACATAAAAAGACTGCCTTTCAATATTGGTTACTGTTGAATACTGTACTTTCATGTTATTTACTTGCACCAAGTCCAATTTTCTTGTGTCATTAATTTTACTAAGCCTTTTCCTCTTACCAATTTGGTAATATGGATTTCCAAATTAAACTCTTGAATTCTATTAATCCATTTGCACCTGTTACCAGTTACTTCTAATTGAGTAAGAATGTCTATTAGTACTGAATGAGGTACATATGCTAATACTTTGGCACAAACTAGATAAGGTATGAATGCCTTTACAACCTTCACTAAATCATATGCCTATTTCTCCATTATTTTATAATTCAACTCTGCAGCTTGGAGGGATTTGCTAAAAAATGCAATAGGATGCTCAAAACCCTCCTCATATTTTTGTAGTAGAACATCAACAATTATATGGAAAGATGCAAATGAGAATAATGAGAAAGGCTTACTGTAATCAAGGGATCTCAAGATAGGTGCCTCTTGAACTAATTTCTTAATTCTTTCAAAAGTTAGTTGTGCTTCTTCATTCCATTGAAACTTTGCATATTTTTTCAACATTTTAATTATTGGTTTGACAATCTCAGAAAAATTTGCAATAAATCTTCTCACAAAATTAATCTTTCCTAAGAAAGACTGTACACCTTTGATATTCTTTGGAGCAGTGACCTTTTGAATGGCTTCTATCATTTCTAGTTCAATTCTCACTCCATCCTTTGACACTATATGTCCCAACAAATTTCCTTTTGTCACCGCAAATTGACATTTTCTAGGATTCAAGGAAACATCATATTCCAAAGCCTTATTAAAAATTATTTCTAGGTGTCCATAATGATCCTCTACTTTCTTGGAAAATGCTGTCAAATCATCTTGATATATTACCATGAACAAGTCAATAAAATCTTTGAATGCAACATATATGGCTCTCTAAAAAGTTGCTCCTACATTTATAAGTCCAAATGGCATTCTAATGTAGACATATGTCCCCCACGGAGTAGTAAATGTAGTTTTGAATTGTTCTGATTCTTTAACTAACACCTGGTTGTAGCCTAAAAGACCATCCATCATTGATAATAGCTCACAACCAGTAATCTTATGTTACATTGCCTCTATATTAGGTAAAAAATAATTATCCTTCAAAGATGCAATGTTTAAATTTTTGAAATCAACACACAACCTTATGTCACCATTCTTCTTTCTCACCAGGACCAAATTAGAAATCTAAGTTGAATGTCTTATGGGATGAATAATCCCTACATCTTTTAGCTTTATCAACTCTTGTTGCATCTTGGGAGCCAACAATGGGTTGATTAGTCTCTATTTCTGTCTGAATGGCTTTGCATCCAATTTCAGTGGGATTTCATGTTGAAAAAGGTCTTCCCTATAAGCTTTCAAATCTTCATAAGACCATGCAAACACATGCTTATGTTTTCTTAATAATTTTATTAGATTTGTTCTAACATGGGAATCTAGCCCTTTTCTAATATAGACTATTTGAGGAGTGGTCTCTGATCCTAGATTTACTTCTTCCAAATCCTCAATTTTAGCATTGTTTATTTTTAAAAGTGATCATCTTGATTACTATACAATGCTTCTAATTCTACCAGTCCCTTAGGGATCTGATTAGAACTTAATTGAACAACCTCATTTCCCAAAATACTATCCTTGCCATCAATGACCTCAAGTAAAGAGTTACAATCTATATGATGGTCTTCAACATGGTCTAGGAATTGAATAAATCTAATAATATCTTGGTCATCGTCAAATACTTGCTAGTTGTTGATGACATGTAACTGATTGAATGTTTGATAATGTTAAGTTGAAGATGATGCAAGACATTAAAATAGTTAATAGTTTGTATTGTCATTGATGTCAACTTGATACCATCTATATGGTCATGTACATAATGCCAAAGACTTCAAAGAATCAATGGAACAGAGATTATACTTTCAGAAATGCATAAAAGTCAAGTATTCACTAAGTGACAGACAACACCGACGGAGTGCACACCATCGGTAAAGGCAAAGAAAAAAAGTCATAGTGATACCCAACGAGCAGAAGACAGTGTTTCCTGACGAAGCAAAATGACAAGATGCCTGACGAGCTAAAAACAAAGTTGCCTGACAAGCAAAATCCAATGATGCCTGACGGGAGATCCTGAAGCTGACTGGAGTTACACTGACGGAACTGGCAGTTATTACCGATGACTAATTGCAGAGTTGACCGATAGAATAGAGAGTTCAGAAAATGACAAAATATCTAGCTGGCAGAGCTTAAGGATAGACTTAACTGGTTGTTTTATTTTTTTTATTCTACCAGAGTTAAGTAATTGATTTAAAGAAGATTTATACAGTTGACAAGAAGATAACTATGAGATAAATCAGGAGTTAAAGCCGTAAATCAGATTGGCTGGATTGTTTTTCACGCCAAGAATCAAGAATCAAGAATTAAGGAACATCATGTCTATATAAGAGAAAAACATAATTCATTTTTGCAAGCAATCACATACACAAAAGGGGAGTGAATAGAAAGAGGATGCTGAAGAGAAACTGATGAAGGATAACTTCATACAGTTGTGATCAATCAAGCTGAAGAAGACCTAAATAATTTTGCAGACACCGACGAACAATGAAGCACAACATCACAAAGCAGAAAGTGTGGAGCACAAGGAATTAAATTGATACATTGATCAGAGAGGTATTGTACTTAAATAGATCTGAAAATCTTCAATTCAAGTTGAATTAGAAATAGGTCATAGTGTTTCAGTTTAACTATTGAAGCATCAAGTCTCTTAATAGAGAAGGACTTAACTATCTTCTATAATTGAGGTATATCCTAACAGATTGCCAAAAAGATTGATTCATGAAAGTAGTATTGAAATTGCATAAATCCTATTGACAACCTAAGAAGAAGGTTGATTCAAGGATGGTAGCAAGATTTTCCTAAAGCCTATTGACATTCTAAGGAGGCTGATTCAAGGATGGTAGCAAAATAGATGCTAGATACTTAGTGACAACCTCTATGTATAAAATCCTCTAACAAGGTCACACCTAATAGTGTGTTTGTAACCTTTAATAGGGTTGGCTCCTAATAGGGCTCACTTCAAAAGAGTGAAAATTTGGGGTACCGGTCCCAGTGGTTTTTTCCCTTAACAGGGTTTCCACGTTAAAATCTATGTGTTATGTGTGTATGGCTTATTACTTTATTGTTTTACATTTCACATATGCATTTATGGATTGATTGGTATACTCTACATATTTACTGAGTATCGGTAAATAGTTTTACTGCTTATTGGTTATCAAGGAGAATAAGGACAGACAAGGTAAACCGACAGACAATTAATTATTATAAGTATTTCATGGCATGTGTCTTGTAGGGACTTAATAATCTGAGGTGTATTGATTGGTGGTTAAAGATTAAAGGATAAATTTTTGAGGCCATTGATTCACCCCCCCTCTCAGTTATTACTAACAGTTGTAAATGTTATCAGGGACAACTGGTCTTATTTTCAACTATTGATACCCTAGTTAAGGTCAAATCACCAGTCTTCAAAGCAATATTAGCTAAAAATTCTGCCATGATTTTTTTGACCTTTCTATCTAGTTAATATTAAAGGCATCAAAAGATTCAATTTGGTCTCAAATAGCATGTTTGTACATTTTCAGTCTATCATTTTTCATAGCATATTTGGACCTGACTTGGGCTACTACTAGCTCAAAATCACCATAAACTCTTAGACATTTTATTCCATGCTTAGCAACAATATCTAGCCCCAAAAACAAAGCTTCATATTCTATAGTATTGTTTGTACATTGGAATGATAACAAGAAAGAGTATTTAAATGTTGTACCTAATGGAGAAATGAATAATACACCAGCTCCTGATCCTTCTTTGGAACATGCTCCATCAAAATACATCTGCCATAAACCATCTTGTTGCATATTCAACTCCTCAACTAAGGGATCAAAATTTTGACATTGATGCACACTCCTCGTCACTCTGAAATTCTCCATGTCAATATCTACACAATAATTGATATTAGTATCTTCATGTAGCTCAATCATATGGGGTGTCCTACCTTCTCTGGACACCTTGACATTATTTCTAGCAATGTTAAAAGTAGCATAAGATAAATCACACTGAATACTGCCACCCATTGAAGCACTCCATTTCCTTGACAACAACATGTCATAATGAGGTGGGATATCAACCACCAATACACTCATTGTAAATACTATGTTAGGGCATATAGCTAACCTCTAATGTAAGACCTCAATGGTACCAACAATAGGGATCTCTCTAGAATCCATTGCCTTACACCTCCCATGAGGAGCATCAACTTGTAATCCCATGGATCTCATTATTTCTGCAGGCATAACAGTATTAGATGCTCTAGGATCTATCATACATGTTTTTGGCATCTTACCATTAATGACCAATGTTAGGAAAAAAGGATCAACAATTCTCGCAGAAGTATTTTTATTTAGATAAATATGAGGAATCTCTGAAACCATATAATTAGGCTCTTTTCCCTTGTTGTTAGACTTATTCTCAATATTTTCTGGTTTTTGGAGTTTCATTGGAGAAACACTATTTAATACTAAAAGGAATTTTTCCTTATGTTCTTTTATTCTCATCATTTCTAGAAATGGTACCTTGACAGTCATTTGTGACAAACATTGGCCCATATCAACAAGAGTGTACTTTACATCAGAGGATTTTGATTATTCAACAATGATATTATTATCCTCTATTTGAATATTCAAAGTGGATTCTTCATTCTTTGATTTCTTATTTTCAACTTTAGAAGAGGAAGAACTTGTTTCTGGAACTTTAGCTTTTCCCTCATGTACAATGTTTGGATCATTAGCTTTGCTTACAATTTTGACCTTAGGCTTATTTACATTTTCCCCAGGTCCTTCTCTTTTTGGTGTATACTTGGCATCTATTTTTTTTTCTTTGATAAAGATGCCGAATGGTTGACTACCTACATCACCCACTACTCTATTTCTCAAGTGGTAGTTACTTCTTTCTTTATTTACTAAATTAGCAGTGATTCTAGCATTTTATTCATCAGAAGGTTTTCTTATTGTGGTAGATTCTTGACTATTCTGAGCATAGCATCTTATATCATCACCCTCTTCTTCTTCATTGTCAGACATGAATTGTTGAAGATATACCTCTATTCTTCCTTGTGAACCATACATATCATGGTTCTCAACTTCATTGTCAGAGTCTACATCAGGGCATGCATAAGAGTTAGTCATATCACATCGATTATGATCACATAGCTCACCTTCTTGTTCTTCACTAGCACTTATGTCTAGGGCTACAACTCAAAAATTAGGATTGTGTGGGGCTTGAAAAGCTTCACACCAATAAGTATCACTACACATGTTTACAACATTTTTGTGTAAAGGATCAGGGGTCCTATTTTCGGGTTTATCCTTTCTTGGTGGGACAATAGGATTTCCATCCTTAAACTGGGTATCATAAGGGTGATTCTGCATCCTATTCTATGGATTATAATTATTGTAGGATGGTTTATTATTTTGTTGAGCTTTATATTCTTTATATTCATGTTCTTTTTGGTTAATCCTACTAAAATGTGCATCATCTCTTCTACCCAATTTCCCTGACACTCTTCTATTCATTACTATATTCACTGCTATCTTATATGCATCAGTAAGACTTCTAGGATTTTTGTCTCTATGAGCATACCCCATCTTAGAATCAAAATCATTCATATATGTAGCAAGCCATACCTTTTCATCAAGTTTGATCTTCTGAAATAGCTTGGGCATGACTCTTTGGAATATTGTGTTGAATTCAGTGGCTTCTTCATTGAAATTTTTCTTTATATTATTGAATTCATTTAAAAAGAATCTTTCATTTGTTTTGTCATCATACTAATCTTTGAATAAGCTTATTAATTCATCCATAGATGCCACAGAACCATTAGATAATCCTCTAAACCATTCCCTAGCATCTTTTACTAAGGATTGAACAAAGAGTTTCATTAGGACATCTTCATGATTAATATTCAAATCATCTATAATATCAATAATCTTTCTCAAATGTACTTCACAAGAAATAACATTAATTCCTGAAAACTTTGGGATTTTTTCCCCAATATCATTTGATACTATATTAGGGTAACCAGAAATACCAATAAAAGTAAATTGTTTGTACCTTTCTGGATGCAGTGGTTTCCTTTGAAATTTATCATCATCCTAGAAAGTGGCAGCTTTGGCTTTTGAATTTGTAACACTTTCAGCACCAGTATAGGGGTATCTAGAAGATTACAAGAAATCAATCTTTTTTTTCATCTCCAAGGTGGCAGCCTCAACTTCTTCCTTTTCCAACATCTTTGCCATGGTTTCTTTCTCCCTTCTTGATCTCTCAAGATCGATGTCTAGTTTAGACATTTGTTCTGTTGGTACTTTGTGAGTTTTTGGTTCATCAATTTCACTTCCAGTAACTTTTTTTTCCCTTTATCTCTTGAAGCTTGTGAACCAAAACCTTTGTGAGTGATTGGTGTCTCTTTATCTCTATGAGACCTTTCAACATTCTTTTCTTCTTGATGTCTCAAAGATCTTCTAAATTTATCAATATTTCTTTGATCTTGTTTTTTCTTTTTTAAATATTTTTCTCCCTTCTTTTGTTGAATGATGGCCAACTGCCTCATTAAGATTATTTCTTCTTCAACAAGATCATCAGAAGGAACTTCAGAATCTGAACTAATAGTGTCAGTCCCCTCTCTTTCACTAGAAGTACTGGTAATTGCATATGTTTCTAATCCTAGGTCAGGGGCTTCTTCATATTATGAGGTGTTCCCCTCATGACTGGATTGGTTTCCATCTTTTCTTCTAGTGTTGTCTTGTTCTTTTCTTGGAGATGAGTCATCTATGTTAGCTTGGTTCTTATTTCCTCTCCAAGACATTTTATTCCTAGAAGTGGTTGGGATTCCACTATCCAACTCAACTTCAAGATTATCTCTCGCTCTTGATATTGTATTCATATTGAAAAGATGTGTACAAATATTGAAATTTACTTAGCACTGATTACAAATATTTTGTTTGAGAGTCGCCACCCAAAACAAGTTGGAAAAAATTCAATACAACCAAATATGAATACTATAAGAATGACTTACATGGGAAAACTCAACTGTAAACTTGATTTAACTCTTAAAGCACTAGAGATATTCAAAATTTGTTCAAATAAAAACTTGTATTCCCCAATAGAGTCACCAATTTGTTAGGTCTTTTTCTTGCAAAACCTTAATGTAGTATTAATACCCGACTCTCATATCCCAATTCTATATTCTTGCAAGATAAAGCCCAATTGATGAGGACTAGTTCCTCCTTCTACTTTGAGATCCATAGGCTCAAGTGGGTGTACCTTCAAATGATTACTAATTCTCAGTATCTGTGATAGTGGATTAGGGCTTTCACTGATTTATATATTGCCTCTTACTGCATCAATTAATAGAATAAGAAAATTATGACCAATTTGACACAGAGCTTAATAAGCCAAACCATGAACATGACCATAGCAAAAATTAGTGAGATAAGGATTCTCATCCTTCTTCCTTTTGGATTTCTCTGAACCTAGGAGAGCTAACCTAGTGATTCTCTCTTTAAGGAATCAATAAACTGAATTATATTCTCTAATACAATTTCTTAAACATATATATTCTTTGTAACTAAAAAATGAATGATTTATTGTTTTAATATTTGGATGATGATTAACTACTTGCCAAACCCTAAACATGTGCCTAATTCTTGGGCAAAGAGTCAATATCAAATGTAAATCCACAATAAAATGATTAATGAAAATACATGAAATTTATATAGAATGCCTTACAGACTATCCTTTCACTCCTACACCCCTGTTATCAGATCCTAACACTAATGCTTAACTCTCTAGAATCATCTGTAAGAAATACTCTTTCCTTGAAAGAAAGGAACTCACAAGTAACTGTACAATCACCTTGTAATTGGTAAATCTAAAATACCTTGCAAATTAAACATAATAGAGCTTAAACATAAATATAAAGATACAACACAAGATATAGAAGAAAACCTGCAATGTATTTTATTAATATTTTACTTCTTCAAATACATTCAATAGACAATAAACACAAAGTTCAGACAAAATTGAGCAGTCTGCCTTGCAATTATATTTCACCTCTCTTACAAAAATGATACAACTTGCTATATATAGAGTCTAAACCATCTCAGAATCCTTAAAGACTAAGGATGCAACAAGCTTTGGATGGTTTTATACCTAACCCTAAAAGATAGAAAAAGACAAAATACAAATAGACCCCAAGCGATGGAAAGACACAATAAGAATACAATCAAAATGTATCTTCAAATCTCTTGATAACTGGTACCTTTGTCTGAAGATATTCTGGATAGCCTCCAATAGTTATTGCGAGATCTAGTGAATTCCATTACAAGTTAACATACACTAATATTTTTTTATGACTAACCTCCCTGTGCTCAAAGATCAGGTGTTAAGTGTCCTTTACTCCTCATCTAGTATGTCTAGGTCAACTATTGCACATTTATTTTTCTTGGGCTTTGTGAGATCATCCCATGCTGCAACCTTTGCCTCTGTAGGATAATTAAAGCTTTAAATGCTTTCCAATTGTGCCTTTTTCCTCTCCCACCTTGCATCTGTTATGCTTTTGACATCTATCACAAACTTGTTGAATTTTGTTTTGGCCTTAAATGCTTCATCTAAGGTTTTATTGAACCTTTCCATATCCAATTCATTATTGTCAGAAATAAATGCCTCTTTGCTAGGCAGTAATTATTCAAATTCATTTCTCCATTTCTCCATTGCCTTGATTTGATCATCTTCTGCCCTTATTGAAGGAATAAACTTATTGTAATCAGATCCAAACATATTGATTCTTGCCTCAATCTAATTTTCCTTTCCCTTAAAGAAAGACAAGGTTACCCCAATTTTCTCTATCTCTTCACCTACTTCTGTCACAATTTCTGGGAGGTCTTCCCTAAGTGGCTACAGGGCTGCTAATCTTTCAAATAGATTTTTCCTAACTGACCAAGTCCCAAAATAGGGGTTCAATGTTGAAACAAAATTAGTTACCTCTACTTGCAAACCAGGCAACTTGTTGTAGGCTCCATGTACAAGATCAACTTTATCTTTTAAAATGTTGGTCCTATATTGAAAAATATTCAAAAAGGCTTCCAAAGCCACATTATTCTGCTCACTATCCTTTTTCTCTATTTCCTTCTCAATATCCCCTGCATCCTCTGTTTGTACTTGTTGGTGCTCAAATCAACAGATTATATTTCCTATGGACTTGCCAATCCAATGCTTGGAAACCCAAGTGATTTGGCCAACTAAAAAGTCACAACCAAAGCAAGGTTGGAACTTCTGCAATTCTGGCTCTGCAAAACCAAGGCTGGTAGGCCTATACCTTGACTTATCCTTTAAGTTACAAGGAATTTTATAGCAGATAAGAAACACTTCAACCTTCTCTCTCAAGTATGGAAAGGAACTTGAAAGAAATTTAACTGAAAGCAATATATCATGAACTATAAACTGAAATACTTTAATTAATTGAAAGAATGTTTAGTAAATGTGTATATAATTTGAAATGAACAGATAGATAAGATATCACAAAACTATAAACAATGAACTGAATAACTATAATCCAAATAATGATTAGACTAGTGCCTTATTCTACCATGGGCGATAGAGTCAAGATCATTCCAATCTTATGTTCAACCTTAGAGACAGTTTTACAAAAAAAATTATCACTTCAAAGGTGTTATGGAATGTACATGCAACCTAAAACAAATTCAGAGATATTTCAAAATGGTAATACTTCTTAGATGATATACCAATTGACTACGGCCTCAATCAACAGAATTTAACCATGCAAAATGAGAAAACCAATTGAAAATATAGACTATGAGTCAAATCAGGAAGTATGCACATCAAACTATCACTTTGAAGAAGTTCTATTGGTTTATCCAAGGGACTAATTGTAAAACGATAATAAAACTATTACACATGTGAAAGAAAAAAGACTTATCTTTATTGATTTTGAAAAAATAGTACATCCAGGTCCATGTTTATACTTTTTGATTAAAAACTATCCAAATATGTGAAATTGTAGTATATTATATTCTCTCTCTTTACATTTTACATTATGTATATATATGTTTTTGAGTGGCTTTCACACCTTTTTAGGGTGAAAAGACACAACTCTTATTACAAATTATTTTGAAAAAACAATAAAATAACTAAAAAATAACTACCTAACTTTTAGATTTGGCTTTGGTAAAAAATCCAAAACACCTTTTGAAAAGCTAATATTTTTTTTGGAGATAGGAAATTTGATTTTCTGAACTGGGTCTTTTTGTACATTTTTAAAATTTGATCATCTTTATCCTCTGTTGAAATCATCTTTATAGCAGGTCTAAATTCCAACATTTTCTGAAGGCTTCGATTTGTTAGTTCTATTTATTTGTGTCATATAGCTTCCTTCCTTTGATATTTTTATTTTATGGAGAAACACGCTTCTTGATAATGGATTGGGACTTATAAATTATCAAAATTTAGGGTACCACCAGTGGCTCTTTCTAGGGATGTATGCTCCCTATGAGCATAGCGAGATTCCAGCTATCTTGGGAGAAGCAGACCAAGTATCCACACTTAATCTGATGCAAAGTGAAATTGGGTGGCCCCATGCCTCCCCCCAAAAAAGTGAACACTGTGACTTTCCTCTATCAAACACATAATTCTGATCATGTAATACTTTGGATCTCTCGAATACGATGCCACCATTCTCATGGATAACATTTATTGCTTTATTAGCATGCTTTGACTTTTGTTTACCCTTAGAAAATTCAGCAGGTGCACTGTAGTCCTTGCTAAATAAAATATCCTCATTTATTTGATCAACCCTTCAAGTAACTAGATTAAGCTCTTCTACTTGGATTCCTTTATGTAAACAATCTTTCCTATACTCAAGATTTTGTTTCTCTTCACAAAAAGGATTTGGAGATAACTCACATTCAGGAACTTCCTTCTTATCAAGAATTTGATCAGATAGGATACTCGGATAATTTTTAGAACTAATCTTCAACACATTCTCTTCATTATATCTGTTTGATTCCATCTCATCTTCACATGTTTGATACAACTTCTACTCATAGGATGAAATAATGCATGTCTCACTTTCTGAATACACTTCCTCTTACATATTTTGAGTTCCATCATCTTCAAAATGATCACTAGGCCCACTATTTTTATCACGATGTTGATGGACTTGATTGCATAGAAAACATTCTTCAAATAATGGATTCAAGGATATAGAGAAATCAGGCATATCTCCATGAGAGCTCTCATCTGATACATCTTTGTGTTCATATGTTGTATGTTGTTCTATTTCATCTCCGTTATTTGATTCCTGAAATTTATCATCTTCTTCATCTAGTATCCCCTGAGTATGTTCTGATCCATCAAGTTGCTTATCATGGTGCATTGACAAAAAAATTTGACCACTCTTCTCAACATGTTTTTGATATTCCATGTCTAGTAAATATGATATTTATTCTATACTGAGAAGATCTATTTCCTCATCATCATGGTCATTGATACTTGTTTCCATGCAAATCTCACTACGTACAAATTCTACTTCAATCTGATCCAAATTTTCTTCCTCTATGTCCTCATTCTTTTCTTCCCTCAATACTTCATATATTTTCTCAAGAAAAGCTAGTAGTTGAGAATCATGGTAGATTCCTAACTCACAAAGTTTATCCATTAATTCCCTTCCCAAAGGCTTGATATATGAAGGTATTTCCAGATAGATCTTTATCATTCTCATGAACAACTGTAGTGTAGGTTCACCTTTATATCTTTCCAAACTGAAGAATGTATCCAAAAGGGACATGTCAGATTCTTCCTCCAAAATATAATTTGGCTCTCTTTCCTATTCATAGCACATGTCTTTTTCATAACACATGTTTTCTTCTTCACCACTGGCATCATAAAACATATCAAGAAACCACTACTCAAATTGTCTCCATGATGAGATGGATTGTGTGGGTAGTGATTCATATACTTGTCTAGCATTATCTTTTAACATCCTAACAAATAGCCTCATCACCTGATCCTCTGTAGAAACCTCATAATCTTCTATGAATGTATAAAATGCATCCAAGTGTTGTAGTGTCGATTCATCCCATTCTCCATGGAACTTTCGTAGAAGTTGTGAAATTTTAGGGGATAACTTATTTGGGATGCATTGAAATCTCCTAAGATCCAATGGCCTGATACCATCTGGAATAAAAGTCTTTCTTTGAAATTATGGATGCATTTAAAAAACAATCCACCATCTCCTTCTGAGTCTTCTCCCTCAGTAGAGTCACTAACTAAAATGCTTTGTTCAATAGAGTCGCCACCTTCTTTTCAGAAGGAAAATACTTACTGTCTTTTGAGTTCTTTTTTCCCAGTAAAGTCTTAAATATATCACCAGAGCTTCTAGGTAAAATACAAAAATGTTCTTTTGAACAATTTTCCAGTAGAGTCGCCAATCTGTTGGTGCTCAAATCAACAGATTAGATTTCCTATGGACTTGCCAATCCAATGCTTGGAAACCCAAGTGATTTGGCCAACTAACAAGTCACAACCAAAGCAAGGTTGGAACTTCTGCAATTCTGGCTCTGCAAAACCAAGGCTGGTAG
>MU224206.1:1570696-1582944 GCA_018584345.1 Thuja plicata
GAGATATTTCAAAAGGGTAATACTTCTCAGATGACAGACCAATTGACTAAGGCCTCAATCAACAAAATTTAACCATGCAAAATGAGAAAACCAATTGAAAATATAGACTATGAATCAAATCAGGAAGTATGCACATCAAACTATCACTTTGAAGAAGTTCTATTGGTTTATCCAAGGGACTAATTGTAAAACGATAATGAAACTATTACACATGTGAAAGAAAAAGGAATTATCTTTATTGATTTTGAAAAAATAGTTTCTAGGTCCATGTTTATACTTTTTGATTAAAAACTATCCAAATATGTGAAATTGTATTATATTATATTCTCTCTCTTTACATTTTACATTATGTATATATATGTTTTTGAGTGGCTTTCACACCTTTTTAGGGTGAAAAGACACAACTCTTATTACAAATTATTTTGAAAAAACAATAAACTAACTAAAAAATAACTACCTAACTTTCGGATTTGGCTTTGGTCAAAAATCCAAAACACCTTGTGAAAAGATAATATTTCTATTGGAGATAGGAAATTTGATTTCCCAAACTGGGTCTTTTTTAGATTTTTAAAATTTGACCATCTTTATCCTCTGTTGAAATCATCTTTATAGCAGGTGTAAATTCCAGCATTTTCTGAAGGCTTCGATTAGTTAGTTCTATTTATTTGTGTCATAAAGCTTCCTTCCTTTGATATTTTTATTTTATGGAGAAATATGCTTCTTGATAATGGATTGGGACTTATAAATTATCAAAATTTAGGGTACCACCAGTACCAATGCATCTGCAACTTGTTTTGGCTCAGCAGGAGTAGCTTCAGGGATCTCTTGTAACTTCTCATTCAGCTCTGCAACTATCTTCTGCAATGCATTTATCTTTATTAATCCTAGCTCTATGTCTTTCACAACAAGACTTTCCTCATCAAATAAATTTTGATATCTATTTGACATTTGCACAATTTTTGCTTCATTTAAATGAGAAAAGTGAGTGAGGGCTTGTGAAATTTCCAAATCACCTGTATTGTGGATAGACCAGATGATTTTTTCTCCATCCATCTTCTCTTGTACATTTATCAATGATGGCTTCTGGGTTTTAGGAGCTAGAGCCCACATTGCTAAGGTTTGGGACTGTGCATTGTATCCACATCCTTTAATCATATCCCCTACCCCTTTTTATGAAGAAAATTTGATATCTGGCTGCCTCCTTAATTGGTCAATGATGAAAACTGAAGCCAGGTCTCATCCCTCTACAAGTAGCATCCCACTAGACTTTACTAACTGTTTATCTTCATCTGGGGTCATAGTCTCTGACTCAAGATCATATTCTTGAAGAGCCTATAAGGCTTCACTTGTTATTGCTTCTCCTCCTGCCAATTGCAGCTGTGACCCCACTTGTTGTTGTTTGGCCTAGATAAGAAAATCCTTGAATTCTTTGGTTTTTATAAACTCATCATCCCTCAGGAATTCTTCTTGATGTATCTCTCTTTCATCTTGACATAACAAGAGAGTCATTTCAACATTTTCTTTTGTGTCCTCTCTTTTCTTCCTTCCTTCTCTTATGAACTTCCATAATTGATGATCATAAGCTCTTGTTCTAGTAAATAATGCACTCACTTTATCTTTTTTCCTCTTCTGTGCCTTAACATTAGAAGGCTCCCCTGTTTCCACCTTGTGCTTCTTCTTATGAGGTTCAACAACTACCTCAACCTCTTTTCCTTGTGTCGGATCTATTATGTTTTCCTTAGTTTAAGGTGGCTGATCCATTGGTGGAGGTTTGTGTATTGAATAACTACTATCAATGTATTTTGAAGATGACTGTTTGTTAGGAACTTTGTCCTTATCCTCTATTTTCTCCTCTAGCTGGCTGTACAATGTTCCATAAGAATCAATCATCTTATCCAGTCTTTGTAGATAAGGCATACTAGGGAAATAACCCCCAAAAGGGATCCCTTTCTTCTTAAGTTGTTCCTCTAAATCCATCAATTATTGGAACTTTGTTTTCCTACTTGAAATTTCATCTTCTTCTAAGATGTTCCTGTTAAGATCTTCCTCTTCACATTGCTCACGCAGTTTAGTATTTGGGATAGTGGGTGTCAAGAGCCTTTTTGCACTAAAAATGAACCCTTATGTATCCACATACCTATATAAGGCCACATTCATCCTTAAGTGGCTTAACCATCTATTCACTGAATCATACACCCTCTTACCAATTGTGAAGTCACCTACTTGAAATTGTAGAGGTGTGAATGTTCCTTTTCTATGTGGAGCCAAATGCTTCTGTTAGTCAACATAAGCTGCCATATGAATTCCATGACAATAATTCTCCGTGGTACTCGGTAAGGTAGAATATGTGGTGGCTAGGAGAAACCATAAAATCTTATCAGAGTGAAATTATTATGGTAGTATAAGTCTCCCCAGTTGTGATCTCCATTACATTTGTCAACAAACTTATAGGGCCTCAGAAGCTACAAGACCTTGATTGGAAGCCTTGTCATATTAACTCCCAAACTACTTAATAATGGATAGACCATCCAGTTCAGGAAAGCACAGAACTCATTCTCCCTAGATGTGTAATTTCACACCCTCAACCAGAGTTGTAGAGGGTTGGATTGACCGTGATAGAATCTCTTAGGTCTCAGATTGGGCTGGTCCATGATATTGAAATTATAGAACAAAATCAAATGCATCAATAAGGAATACTATAGGAATTTAGGGATGACTTCCTTCTTTTGGATATCTACAAACCCTTGATGCATCTTTTCAATTAATTATTGGATGTAATCATAATCTATGCTGACCTGTGGACTTTGCATATCCAAAACTATCATTAGAATATCAGAGGAAATCCTTTCTCTTCCACTATCAATCCCTAGAACTCTACATAGGCCATAGGAGATATACTTCATGTAAAAGTCTAGGTCCTTGTATAAATATGGTGCATTGTCCCTAGGAATGGGTGCTATGTAATTTCTGGTTCCTTTTGGCACATGGGATTGAATCAACTTGGCTACAACATAGGCCTCCCTTGTATACCTTGCAGCTAACGCTTTCAAGTCTATCTCTGTAGTGCAGGGGTTATAGATATTGAAGGATTTCATAAAATATGCCCTATCTAGAGTTACTAGGGCTTTACCATCATCCTTTTTGATGGTCTTTAAAATGGTGTCACACCTATTAGCCACTTCCAACAATAAATCTACATTTACAAATACATCTGGAACTATTAATTTAGCTAACCCTGACGTCCAAGGGTTTGACACAGGAACATGACCCTCATTATTCTTATGGAAATAATTAAATAGATGATATCTAGAACAATTAGGAGTCTAATCATCTCTATTATAAGCCATATTATCTCAAGGGTATTTTTCATTTACCTTCTTTCCTTGATTTGATCCTGGAAGCAAAGTCAAAAATTCATCAAGGTAATTTCTCTTTCCCTTTTTATCATCATCATCATCAACATCTCCTCTTTTTCCACTGGTTGAAGCAATGCTCACTGCTTGACTCATCTTGTCTGCACTATACTGCAACAATACTGATCAAATATTTTGTCTTTACTCTAAAATATGGGCAATTCTACTCTTCTGAAAGCACTGATCACTTGTACAATCCTTAGCTCTGAAAACTAAGAATCTGGTAAATTAAAATTAACGATGGTAATGCCTATTTATTCAGAGAAATCAATGCACCAATCTCTTCATAAATCATGAATTTTCTATTCAGTCACTTCTGTCATTACTTCTACGTGCTTTGATATCGATTTCTCCTCCTAGTCGTGGCATTTGAAACTAACAAGTGATCAATTTTAAATGAGTGCTTTTTCTTTTAAAACCTTATTATATTCAAAACAAGCTCAATATCTGATATGATTGGTTATTTTATTACAACTTGGCTACTCCCTACATGTTGTCAAAATTCTCTTGTTCTAATTGGCCGATGACTGTACATCATGGTGCGAGATTAAACTCTTACTTTTACCTTGTTCATACTCTGGTTCTTTTTAGAGACTGTGCAACTGTTTCATCTCCTTGTTGCTGAGAGTTAGCTTTAACTCTGTTTTTGTTCTGAGATTTAACGCTCACCACATGATCAACATTTTTATCAATGGTTATCTCTTAGTCACTAAATGAATTCACTTAACTCATGTTTCTTTTAGAGATTCCCCGACTAAGGCTTAAAATAACTCTGCTTAAACCTGTGGTTTCTTTTGAGACATCGCGACTGTACAAATTCAAAGTCACTGAAAGATTTTACTGACCATGAGTTTCATTAGAGATTACACGACCATCATTGGATCTTCTTTTAATTGGACGGTTCACGTGAAATCACACATCCATCTTGTACTTTCTGCATTTGATCAGAGACTTTGCGACTACCCTTGGATCACTTTTTAATCCAATCGTCTCACGTGAAATCTCCTTAGCTTTGTTTTCAACTATAGTTCTTGAGAATTTGCGACCATAGGTTTATTATGAGATTTTACGCTGACCATAGATCTCTGAGATGACTTAGACACATGTCAGCATCTGGATTATTACCTCTGAATCACTAAAATTTGTTTGACTTTTTGACTCCTTTTAGCGACTTAATGCCATCCATTAGATCTTTTCTCTTTTACGGTTCAGATCTTCCCATTGCAACTTTAATTGCTCTTTAACTTAACCTTTATTAACCACAGTTCTCATGGAGAATTAGCAACTATTGAATCTCGTTGTCGCTGAATAAATCATTTAACTCAAGGTTTGCTTTGAGATTAAATGCCAGCCTTTAGATCTTTCTCTAATCTGATGGTAGTCACTGAATCTCATGAACTTTTACTTAACTCTTGTTTCCTTTCACGATCATGCAACTGTATGAAAATTTTAACCCAACTTTAACTTTGATCTTTTTATGAGACTGCATGACTGAAGAAACTCAAAGTCACCAAAGGATTCTTTAACTCTGGGGTTTCAAACAAGACTTTGCGTGGACCACAGGATCTCAATCTGAATCAATGATCATCGTTAAGTCTCCTTACCATTGAAAGCATTGTATTTTTCTTGTGAGATAATGCGACCAAAGAATTTCTCTGAGTCTCAAAGTAAAATGGAATATTCTTAAATCTTAAAGAGACATCACGACTAAATTTAAAGCATGAAAAAGACACATGACTTAAGTGATCCAAATTTTTTGAAAAAGGTAACTAAAAATTAGAAGCGATTATGAAGAATTAGGGTTTTCTCTTGGATATGAATGAAAACTGACCTAGGACTTAGGGTTTTACACACTTCACTAAATTTTACACTCGAAGATCATCATTTGCAGAGGAATTTTGATAGCATTGGATAGGAAATTGAAATTTATGCAATAATCTGACTAAGAACTCAAAATAATTTCAGTAAGACTTCAAAACTGGAAATACAACCAACACCTATCATGTGATACAATGGTATGATTTTGATGGCACTCATCAAGTGATGGGATGCGAATACCTCCACCCTCTATCTATTGATAGGAGAGATGATGGTAACATTAGAGGATGTTTATGAGATCACTAGATTGAGTGTTCTTGGGAGGATAATGAGATTAGAGAACGAGCAGGCAAATACAGAGATTCAATCATATCAAATTTATTGCCTTGATAGGCCCACACCTAACGAGTTGAAAGACAAGACATGTCTAGATTTATTTTTGTACAGAAGCTAGGTGGTCCCATTAGTGAAGAAAGTGATGATAGTATTATTGCACTTGTGGCGACTCCAGATGCACGGGGCATGACATTTCCATCAATCCACACACATATAGTCCAGAGTATAGAGGAGGATCATATTGTCTTCTTGTGGGGTCAAAGTATGCTAGCACACCTCTACTATGATCTTGGTAGATATGTCCACCATGAGTGGATGAGATTGAGCACTCATACACTACTACAAATATGGATGTTCAAGCATATATCATGCACGAGGCCATTAGGATTTCCTATTGAAATTTCTCCGATGGATCCCCAAACACTTATGTATCCATGTAGTGGTACTTGGCAGAAATGAGATGTAATATATTGGATGATTACGATTGAATGGTTACAATGATTGAGTCGATATCACATGGAGGCCTTATAGGTGCATATATAGATGGATAGAGATGGCGAGGAAAATGAGGACAATTCACAGAGACTGTTTGTTAGAGGGTCGCTATGAGTATATTGTGGTTCCCTTTTACTTTGACAAGGTGAAGAGACAATTTGGTCTATAGAAGAGTGTTCTTGGGGAGGCTTTGATTTACACATGAGGGAAAAAAAAAGAATCAAGACCAAGGTCTCAACCTAGACCTATCATGGATGACATTGAGATCACAAATTTTTAGGATGAGGAGAGATGAGATGCAACTGTGTCATGTCACAT
Organism: Thuja plicata; assembly: GCA_018584345.1. Taxonomy (NCBI): domain Eukaryota; kingdom Viridiplantae; phylum Streptophyta; class Pinopsida; order Cupressales; family Cupressaceae; genus Thuja; species Thuja plicata. Next base: position 1,577,077 of record MU224206.1, read on the forward strand.
AGAGGATGCATGTACTAGTAGAGATTATATGAGATATTGGAGCTTTCATGGTGTGCGCCTCATCTTTATTGTTGATTACCCCATAGGAGACCCCAGGAAATGGGTGAGACCATAGTCAAAAGATGAAGATGGAGGTGAGACAGATTATCAAGGGGAGGAAGAGGACAACCAACCAAGATCAAAGCACCATGAGGTATGTGTAGATGCTATCTATCGCAACCTTCATCCAAAGCAGTCTGAAGGTGATCTTAGGTAGTGCAGAAGTGACAAATTAAACAAAGATGAGAAAACAAAAATTGGTATTTTTCTATATTTTAAAAATGTACATTTTTGGAGGCCTTCAAAGCAAAATTTGGGGTTGAAATTGTCATTTGTCCCTCAACATGATGTGCTACAGGAATGTTGTTGAGGAATTGATTTTAAATCTCTTGAAGATCTTTCCAAAGAGGCATTCTATTTAGAATTTCAAGCAAAGAGTGAAAATTTATGACCCCACAAAGTTGGTGTAGCAAAATGTCAAAATGGAGCAGATCCCTGCGAGTCCACAAGCCTCTTTTCCTTCAAAATGCTTCACCTTTCAATGTGTGTTCATTGTAGAAGGAGTCATGTGTCGACACCGCATTATTTCAAACACCTCTGTGTGAGGATTTCCCTCTCCAAATCCCACATCTATGACATGTTTTTGGTATATGGACCCGTTAGCCAACAGACCTACGAGGCCCACATCCTTCAAGGAATATGTCACTTTTTCATTCAACTATGTATTCCAAGGTAGATTTGATCCTAAAAAATAATCATTTCCACACACCAAAAACATTGGTCATTGCGAGGAAGCTGAAAAAGGTACAAGTGGTGCCCATGTTTCATGCATGAAAGGAGAATAATGATACATAGATCAGCATGTCAAGACAACTGTAACATTTTCAGTTGCATTTTTGAGATTTAGTTCAAGGAATTCTTCCTATATAAGCCTACAGGTACATTGTATAAAGGAGATGGATCTTTAGGTTAAGGAGTCTTTTATTCACTGCTTTGAAGAATGCTTAAAAAGTAGCTACTATATCATTCTTTGACCTTGGCTTGTATTCAGATGATCAATAGAGGAAGCACATTGGAGTATGTCTAGTTTCGATTTTATTATGTGTTTTCTCTAGGTTTGTGAATAATATTAAGATCTATGTCATTTTAGAGGGACATAGACATCATTTGTTATTTTAAAATTTTTATGATTTCATTGTAGATGCACAAGTATTGAACCATGTTTTATACTCCTTTCAATATTTGTGATTTGGGGTTATACTATGTCATTTTGGTGAGAAATATTTTCATAGAATAGTTGTTTTAGTGAGATAATAGGGATAATACCTTTCAGGCCTTAACGGGTGATTCTCACTAAGAGATCTAAATATTTTGTACTATGTTCATTTGAATTTTGTATTTTGTTCTCTCTTCAACAATGAAGTGTCTATGGTGTTTCGTGCCTAATACTTTTGGGATTCCTTGCTCCTGTTATTTATGAAGGGAGATTCAAAGGGATTTTAAAGCTTTGGCATATGACCTTGGTTTTTGTGTTTTCTCTTCCTTCCCCTTTCCCAAAAACACCAGTATGAAGAGTCAGTTTCTAAAATCCTAGAGGTTGTTTCACAGGGCACAATTTGTCCCACTCCTATGAAGCTTCATGACTACCCTTATTTAGGCGTGAGCCTCTTAGGGATCAACAATACCCATCAGAGATGTTGGGCAGGAAGGAGAGTAGGAGGGAGAGACAGATAACACACAATTGAGGAGGCATGCATGGAGATATTCTCCAATTCATCCATTCTCCATGGGATTACACTTATGCAATTACAAAGAGAGCAACACATCGATGCTCCCAGCTACTTCCCATAGCACAACACTACAGATTCCAACTACTGTCAGTCCAGGTTGGTGGGATGGAGATCCAAGTAAAGAAATTGTGATATATTTATATTTATACATGCTTTATTATATACATGATGATAATGATGTTATTGATATTTCTTTGTTTGAACCTTTATGGTTGGAAGTGACAGGGGCTGTGACTTTTTTGGTCACATACTCAGGGATATGGCCACATTAGTGTGAATTTCATTGTCATCGTAGATCACCCATTTACCTTAGCGAGACGTAGGAAGGCACAAGGACATATTTTACCTTGTGGAGGTGGAGCTAGAGATAGAATAAGAGGATGATGAGAGGTACTAGTGTGAGATTGAGAGACTACAATGTGAGCTATCTGAGGCCAGACAAAAGGTGTTAAAGATGAGGGATGTAGTGTGAGAATTTTAGATGTGAAGCTCATAGAGGAGTCACTCATGATCTATGGCATCTCATAGAATACTCTTCTATTCCATAACCTTTCCTATGTCCAATGCTGAAAGGTTCCACTACTCACCATCATATGGATGAGAATTGATGTGGATGTATATGTTTTTTATTGCTCATATTTTGTATTGCAGTAACTATGTTGTGTGTGTTATTTTTGATAAAATAACACAAACATGGTAATGTATGTGTATTCCTAATTTAATGTCATTATGATTTATTTTATAACCAATGCCATGATGATTAAATTGATACACATGTGATCTAGTCAAACACAAGTAATGCTTAATTAAATAGTACAATTGATATGTAATGTACCAATGCAGGAAAATGACAACGTGATCCAGTTGGGAAATCTCTAACTAAACACAACATAGTTTAACCTAATATAGTACATGAAATACTAAGCACAATGCTTATACAATAATGCAATATATTAATCTATGAAAAAAAATCACAATAAAGGAATTCAAGATAATAATAACCCTTTGTCATGATTGAAGCATTGCAACTCAAATATTTAGAAATTTGTAACTATCTAATATACATTCTTTAATGAATAACTATGCTAACATGCAACTTGATAAATAAGAGGAGGAAACAAGATAGTGTAACTACTCATGAATTGGTTTTGCAGGTTGCCTTTGATCGATAGAGCACAAAATATTGTGCTTGCATTTTATTTTGTTTTATTAAAATAGGAACCCACATGCAAGACTTCTAAAATGAACTTCTATTTGGTATTTTTAGGAATGGAAATGATGTCAAGAAACTATTCTCTTGCCCTTTTGGGGTGATAAAAAATCCAGAAACATTATTGTCATTTTATTATGTGTTTGAAGTGTCTTTTAGATTGTAATCCTAAGAATTATATGAAGGTATCCTCTCCCATTGCCTTTGTGGATCTTGGGTGTAAGAGAAACTCATATAATTATTTTAGCGTGGCTACCTCCCGAGTGCTTTAGCAGAGCCAATGAGAGTGGATTGACCAACCGGTAACAGGCTAAAGCCAAGCCCTTCCAAACTGGTATATAAAAATGCCATTGTGATTAATCTCACAATGGACATGTGTGAATTTGTTGTGGCAAACAAAATCTCCTCCAGTACCCTAGTGGTGTGTTAAAGTCCCAACATCATTAAGGTGAAAGCCTTTCTTTGAAAGGATTGGGAGAGCCCCCTTTATTGGGAAAATGACTTGATCAAAAACACATAAACAGATGTCCTTACTACAAAATTTTGTTATAGTATCCAAAAAACCCTCTATCTGTTGGCGTGGAAGGTCAGAGGCTGACTAAGATGCCCCACACTTTTATGACTCTTAGTAGAGACAACATCACTTTGGGAAGTATTTCCTTTGGGGTTCGAAGCTTGGCGTGCCTGAGAAGTGAGTGCACATGTAAGGAGGAGCCCGTGCCTCCAAGCTTCTAAGTTTTCCACTATGAGTAAGCATAGCTGAACTTCGGTTCAAGTGGGGATTCAACAGATACTGGCCTGGCTATCCTAGGATTGTGATGTGTTGATTCTGGTACTACAAACATTCTCCATGATGTGTTTTATGTGAGTGTTTACTGAAACAATAATAACAAAAATCAAATGATCTAGAAAAATGTAAACTTTGGATATTTGCCTATCTTGTCTTGTCTCAAAACTTTGTCAAAAATCTGTCAAATTTGTTTCAAAAACTTGTCAAAACTTGGTCTTTCATCAGTCTATCCTACTACATTTAGTCTATTCTAAAATTTTCACTGTCATAACGCTTCTTCTAGTTCACATGCAACTGCAATCTATTATTAGTCTAAACCTATCGCTATCTTGAAATCTAATGTTGTTACACTTGTCCAATTGACTGAGTCCTTTATTCAATCTTATCATCTTTGTCTGCACTGTCCTTGTTCTGAGTTGTGAGAGTAGGTTCATTAACCTTGACTCAAGATCAGAGTCTTGCTATCTCCTTCTCAGTTGGACGTTTATTTCTTGGTCTCTTTGGTCTTGGACTTGGATAACACTTTAGGTATCATCACAATGTCGGTCAAGCAAATCAACTTATTTATGCCTATGTGAACTAGAATTCATTTTAAGGAACTCTGGAAATCTATCACCTTGCTATCCAATTCTGTATTCTGTTGTGAAGGTTCTGTCTGAATCTTCACAAATCCATGCTTTCATCAACATCATCACTAGTCTGTCTTTGACTGTAATCTATTGACAGTCTGACTCATTGATTTTTCAAAATATGACTTTACTATGCTAGTCCAAGTGACTTGTTATCTTATCATTTTTGTCTGCACTATCCTTATCCTGAGTCACAAAAGCAGGTTCGTCAACCTTGACTCAAAATCAAGGTCATTGCTATCTTTGTCTCAGTTGGACATTATCTCCCTTGTCCTTTGGTCTTGGATTTAATCAACACTTTAGATCTCACTTCAACACTTTTCAATCAATCATTTGATTCATCATACCTTCTCTTTAATCTTCTAAGCAAGTGCATCAAATCAATCTTACAATGTGTAAAAGCAAAGAAGAGATTCTTAGGGAAAATTTATTACAACAACTTCAAACTTTAGAATCTGAACTCCAAGGATTAAAGGGGAAAAAGGATACTCCATCTGATGAATCCTCCTTAAGATCAACTTGTCCTTTGTTATTTGATCATGATTCTCACATCTCTCCATTTTCTTCCAACATGGATAAATATTGGTATGACAATCCCATCTTTGATCAAGAACAATTTTATGACAATCCCAACTTTGATCAAGACCAGTTTTATGACCATCCTATATTTGATCAAGAGAATGTAGAGGAAACTATGAAAGAATCAGATGAAATCCTTTTCTATCCACAAAAGAAGGATATTGCAAGTCAAGAAGAGTCTAATTATCCTATAGAGAGAATCTTTACTCCTTTGGGACAATCTTATGAATCTACATTGGTCGAACTTCTTGAGCATGACCTCATCACATTACCTCAAGTCACATCACATGGATTGAGATTCTTAAGTAACTATTGTGCATATCATCAACACAATGAGCATAAAACTTCAGCTTGCATGGATTTGAAACATAAAATCCAAGATCTTCTTGATGATGGCATAATTAAACTGAATAATCCTAATGATTTATCTAAAGAAGAACAAGATACTAATCTCAAGCATGACAAATATCAGGAATCAATGTCTAGAAATGGTTCCCATATCACATCTACTTCCTCCACCATTCCTCCATCTCCTAAAGCTTCATCATCTGTATCAAGGATTGAACCTAATGATGACTATATCTACCCTCAAGGACTATCTCTAAAAGAGATCCAAGCTAATCCGCATATGACTGCAAGTCCTTCTCAGGATTCAAAGATCATAGACCCTAAGCTTCCATGTGCTTCCATGTTTAGCATGCCTGCTCAAAATGATACTTCATTAGTTTGTCAAGAGTCCTTCATGCAATACAACACTCCTACCTCATCCTTAGAAGTGGCTCCATGTCAAGGAGACAATCCAAAGTATGAAGAAACAAATATCAATAATGA
>MU224206.1:1591990-1617204 GCA_018584345.1 Thuja plicata
AGCCCGAAGTGAAGAAAGATTCAAATCTTTGTTGCATTAGCCTTTCTCTTGACTGGACAAAGAGCATAAAAGGGAGAGATCACTTTGGTGTTCTAGTTTTTTCTCCTTCAAGAAAAATAACTAACAACATTCATGGAGAAAAATCCTTCATTTTTAGATTGGTCTATGGTTGCGAGACTCTCGTTCTGAGAGCTATTCGAAACCCCGTCTAGATAGAAGGCAACAGGTCAAATCATACAGGCATGCAGGATGAATAACTTATATTCACTTCTATATGTGACTGATGAACAAGGACTATGTTGAAGTGTATGGTTGAATAAGAAGGCCACATTTACCGTATACAGATAGGAAGAAGGGAAAAAATATTAAGCATAATATTGACACAAGTGCATAGCATTTATGGGGTCTTTGAGAGGCACATTGTCCATATCTTCTATCTTGTAAGTACCTAAGCCATGAACTTCAATGAGGATGAAAGGACCAAGCCAATTAGGATTGAAATTTCCTTTTTCATAAAGCACCAAGTCACCCACCGAAGATCATTGAATAACCTTACCATTGCATTTCCTTTGTAAATATTTCTGATAAGCTTGAATATGCTCAAGAGCATTAATAAATTGTTCATCAAGCATCTCAAGTTGTTGGAGGCATTGTTCTCTATAAGCCTCATTATCATTAATACCCTTAAGAGAATTTGTAATGAAGGATTTTTTACTCCAAAGGCATGATTGCATCAACACCATACATGAAGTTATAAGGACTAGTTCTTGTGGTTGTGCAAATACTTGTTCTATAGACCCATTTGAAGCTTGTAATAAAATAATTCAGCAAATCCTTCATAAAATTGCCAATAAATATGAAAAAAGATTGACACACTTAATTATCCTATGCCACTATATTGAGTGTAATATGAGGTAGAAAAGTTATGTTGAATGCGATATTACTCAAGGAAATATTCAGATATTTGTTTTTAAATGAAGTAACATTATCATAAATTAACGTGGAAGGTATACCAAATTGAGAAATAATGTTATCTTGAATGAATTGGTAAATGACATCAACAGTAGTGGATCAAAGAGGAACAACCTCAACCCATTTAGTAAATTAATCAATGGTGTGATAATTACAACATGTCCTTGTGAAGGAGCATAAATTTTCCCAATAAGTTCCAAACCCCATAAATTGAAAGGCCACAAAGAAACTTAGGATTTAAGTTCATGGGCAGTAGCATGAATCAAATTTTTATGTCATTAAAATTGATGACACTTTTTAGCAAAGGTGAAAGAGTATTTTTCCATAGTTTTCCAACAGTATCCCAATTGGAGTAATTTTTGAACCAAATATTTTCCATCAAAATGCCCTCACAAGAACTTGAATGTGCCTCTTCAAGAGTTGTGAGGATCTCAGTTTTGTTAAGACATCAAAGGAGAAGACCATTACAACCCCGTCTATAAAGGACACTAGAAAGAATGATGTATTGAGTCAAAAAAATTCATATTTGTGCTTTATTGTTTCCTGTAGTAGAATCGGGAAAAGTACCATCGTATAAATAATGAAAAATATGAGAGTACCATTAATCTGAATCTACATTAAATCAATAATCAACATTACAAAAGCTATTGTAAATGGAAATATTTTAAATATTGTGTATGGTAAATTGATACTCCATAGAAGGATCCTCAGCGATTATAAGAGAGGCAACACTTGTGATCACATTTGCATGCCAGTTATCTTGTCGTGGTAAAGAACCAATGGTATAAGAAAGAAATTATTTTAACAAAGATAAAACAAGATTGTGATATTGAGATAATTGAGTGTTTAGTTTGATAAGATCCCTTGATTTATTTTATGATCAATTTTTTTTTGTTAAATAGTGCCTTTTCAATTAATAAAATATCAAAGTTACATATCCACAAAAAAGGGGCCCAGGGACATAAAAATCACCCCGCAAAGTTCACACGGCCAAGCCAAAAACAAAGTACAACTATTCATAAAAAAAAGGCATATAGCCATTATGCAGCAAGAGCAGTGGTAGAAGGAGGAGGATCTTTATCATCAGAACCCCACATATTAGTGGGGTTAACAAGAGAGTCGGGAAGTGACCACCCATCATCTTCAGCTTCTTTATCTTTCTCTTCCACCCTGGGCAGCAAAATGGCCAGAGCCAGGTGGGGAAACTTGGAAGAGGCGGCAGGATGCCAATCAGAGCCACGACGAGAACTAGGAGCATCAGGAGGGGCAGACTGAGCCAGAGCTGGAGACCACCCAGAAGAACGATGAGGCAGAGAAGCTGAGTGGTGCCACCATCTATCACCGCCACCTCTTGGAGAGTGGTGGTGGGGTGCCTGCGAATGCGGGGTGCATGAGCGGCGTGCCGAGGAGCTGCACCCATGGCGGCGGCCTCTGGGAGGAGTACCCTCAGCAGAGATGGCATCAGGAGGAACCTAGGCAATAGTACAGGGAGAATTTCCCCAATGATTGAGCAGCTCCTACAGGTGAGCCACTTCTAGAGCCACTTTATTGGCCTGAACTTGAATTTGCATCATAACATTATTATAAATGCAAGCCTTGTTATACAGAGAAATATTTGTATCAAGAAAGTTGTAAGAAAAAATAACAGCATTCTTATCTTTCCATAACGTGAACAAAATCTCCATCCTGAAAGTATGCCAAATTTGGGTAAACTTGGAGGGAAGTCTAAGGGAATCTTTTAAGACAATCATGTGCCAAGAAAAAGGCTCAGGCTGAAAGGGCTTGAAGAAATCATGAATCCACTGCCTATACTGTTGAGCTCTCCTACAAAACCAGAAGATGTGCAAAAAAGATTCAGGGTGACCACAGAAGGGACAATGAGGCTCATGAACACCCAGATGTTTGAGCCTAGGACTAAATGGGAGCCCTTGAAAAAGTAGAAACCAAGCAAAAAGAGCCATCTTAGGCTCTGTAATGGCAGCCCAGATGGTTTGAAAGTGAGAGCTCCAGTGAGAAGTAGAAGAATGAAGATGCCATCTCTGATTAAGGGTATCCACCATCAAAAGATGGGGGTATAACCACCTATAGCCTAGCCTTGGTTTATAATTGCTGAAAGGCATGGTAGGATACCATTTCCAATCCTTCCACTAGGGCCTGACAGATTGAATGCCAATCTTATGAAGCAAGTTGGCAGGAATCGCAGAAACCAAAAGATCAAAAGTCTGGCGATAAGAACAAGCCAAATGATACTGCACCTACATATCCTCCCACAAGGAGAGACCCATAGAGGCTCTAGAGAATAGGTCCTTGGGAGTTCAGATGCCACGTTTGAAAAAATGCAAAGCACTAGTCCCTTGAGTCTTGGCCAGAGGGATGCCTTGAATAGAAAACAACATAGACCACCAGAGGCTTTGCTGATTGAAAGAAAGACCATTGCGAAAGGCATCACCATCCCATCAGAGCCAAGGCTTAATAGCTTCCCAAGCTTTCCAAATTCTCTTTATGATGAAGGTACCCTAGATTTGAACAGGTTCTTTCATAGTGAGCAAGGTCTAGAGACCAATGCCCTTCCAAGCCGACCTGTGAACTGGGAATCCAGAAGAGATGCACTTCCTGCCAAGAATTTTCCAGGCCTCGTCATCAGTAAGAGCATGAATAATACATTTTGCACAGATAGCATGCCCCTACCTCTGAGTGGAGAGAAGGCCAAGGCCTCTAGAGTCATGAGGAAGGCAACAGAACTCCCAGGCAACCCTATGAAAACCATGGCTGTCAGCACCAGAAGCCCAAAGAAAATCTTAGAGCAAACGCTCTAGCTTGAGATAGGAAGCCTTAGAGGGAGCCCAACAAGAGGAGTAGTAGACATGTGTAGCAGCCAAGACTTTGGAACAAATCTGAAACTTTCTAGCAAGAGAAAGAGGCTTGCAGATCCAATATTGCAACTTTTTTTCAATCTTGGTAATCATAGCAATCCATAAATCCACAGAGGAGCCATGGAAAGCAAAGGGAATGCCCAGGAAATGAAAAATTTCCCCACGCTGAACCCATTTCCAGCCAAAATTGTTAAGCCAGGTAGGGGTTGAAATAAAAGACTATCTGAAACAAAGGGTTTTAGACCATTGAATAGCAGATCCAGAGGCTTGACAAAAGGTGTCCAGGCACTGCAAGGCATTGGAGATGTTCTCCTCATCCTCAATAAGAGTGAGAAAGGAGTCATCAACAAAGTGACCATTAACAAGTTGGGAAGAGGACTCAGGAAGGGAAATGCCATGAACTAAACCAGAGGAAATAGAGTTGGCAAACAAGTACCCAAAGCCTTTAGCAACAAGCACATATAAGGCAAGAGCCAACAGACAACCTTTCTGAATGGATCAAAAAAGCCCAAAAGTATCAGATTGGGACCCATTGATGGTAATGCATGTAGAGGCATCACCAAAAAGCATTTCCATAGACTGCAAGAAGTGAGGACCAAACCCAAGAGCTTGAAGCATAGCAAGAATAAAGGGCCATTCAATGCGGTCATATGCTTTAGCAAAATCAATTTTGAGAAATAGGGTAGCCTGCTTAGAATGGCGAGCCCATTCCATCCCTTCCCAGACAGCAATAATGTTGTCAAGAATATACCTGGACTTAATAAAACCAGTTTGCTTAGGGCGAACAATAAGAGGAAGGAGATGTCTGATTTTAAGAGCTAATGCTTTGGCAATTATCTTGTACGAGACGTTCAACAAGGTGATGGGCCTCCAATTGCAAATATCCTCTGAATCACCAGACTTAGGTATGAATTTGATATTTCCTTTATTAATTAAAGTGCCCAAACTTTTATTGTGAAAGGCCTCGAGGTAGACTTTGTGCAGGTCAGGACCAACAACATCCCAAAGGTGTTTGTAGAACTCGTAGGGGAAGCCATCGCATCCTGGAGATTTATCATTGGCCATAAAAAAAGTTGCTTCTTTGAGATCAGAGATGGTAAGCAATTACTCACAAAAGGCACGCTGCTCAACCGCTAGGCGGTTTGGAGTAACAACAATACAAGCCTTTAGAGCCTCTTCCCGTGTAGCAGTATTACCCTACGAAGCAAACACTTGTTCATAATGCTGAACAAAATTTTGAAGAATGGCCGGAAGCTCAGTAAGGGTGTCAGATCCTTGCTTAATCTTTTGAATACCAACATTGGTATGATAGGCTTTGAGAGCATGAAAAAACTCCTTAGAGGCTTTATCGCCCACCTCCAACCAGTGGAGGTGAGCTTTTATTTGAGCTCCACGAGCAGCATAGGCATCTACAATCTATTTCTCATGACGGAGCTGGGCCAGTTTAAGCTAGAGAGTAGAATCAAAGGGATTCGACGCAAGCAAATCAAAAACATTTCAAAGAGCCTTAGTGTTAGATTCATAAGCATGCTTCCTGTAACAAGCTAACTACCAGCCGTAAATGCGAAGAAATCTAGCAGTGCGGGTGATGGCATCATTCCACCATTGAATCCAACCAAGATTAGTGTGGGGCCAAGGCTCTAAATTCCAGACTTGAAGAATGTGAGCAATAGTGGAGGTATGCATTAGCACTGATGTGTTGAGATAAAATTGCATTTGGGCAGCCCTTCTGGCAGAGGACTGCCAAGTGATGGAGAAATAAATGGGGAAGTGGTCTGACAAGGTTACATCTGTCAGAGGAATGATAGGTAGGCCTCGATCTTCATAAAAAGAGAAAAAATATTGAGCCGTTATCATAGCACAATCTAGCCTCTTAAATATATAGTCAGAGCCAGCTCTAAAATTGGACCAAGTATGCCAAACCCCACCCTGCTGGTTGCAGTTAGCATTGGGATAAAAAAGGCCCAATTTATTGCGCATGTGGTACCAAGTTTCTCTCTCCCCAGCTGTCCAGTGAAAAGGCATAATTCCTTCCTTATCAGAGGCTAGCTCAACCATATTAAAATCCCCACACAAAACCCAAGTGGTAGGAGGCAGATTGTCTACCATCCAGCGCCAAAGTTGAGATCTTTCGACAGCATCATTGGGGGCGTAAACATTAATGATACCAAAAGAATGATTATGAAAAGAAAGAAAAATCTAGGTGACACGCTGCATCGGATTAGAACCATGAGCAATAACAGAAGAATGAAGGTGAGGTGACAGAATAGTAATGACACCACCTTTACCAGCTTCATGCTGAGATGAAAAAACAATGTCATCCGGCCATATGACATGACAGGCAGAGTTAAGAAGAAACCCAGAGATCTTAACCTCTTGTAAACATAACACATCTAGAGTATGAAGTCTACGATTGGTATCATGAATATAGTACTTTCTGGAGAGGTCAATTAGAGCTCGCACATTCCAGGACAAAAAATTCATAAAAACTCTTGCATGGTTTCCTCATCCCCAAGAGAGGAGAAGCTATTCTGCAAGAAGGCTGGTACAGAGCCAAAGCTTGGGAGTAAATCTCTAGAAGAGGTAAACTAACTTTTATCTGGGTCGTCCGTGTGTCCATCAGGAATGTGAGACTAACACAAAGACTGGGATAAAATCAAAGAATCTACTGGCGGCACGAGCACCACTTATGGAGTAGAAGGCTTTGTGACAAAGATTTTTCCCTGAATAACAGGGTTTGAAACAAGCGTCGGTGGCAAATCATTGGAAGGAGGAGATTTTCCAACCGAAGATTCCAGAGGTGACACAACAGTGGAAGTGGCTTGTGTTGTCTTGGAGCTTGAGGAATTCTTGCCTTTTTGTGAGACTATAGTCCATTCTTCTTTTTTTCTAGCTTTTGTATTTTTGGCTAGTGATTCCTTTGGCGATGGCTTAACCCGAGGGGTAGCTAACGGGAAATCCTTGATCTTGTGTTCTGCTGATTGATACCGATAACAGGTGTTGGGCAGGTTCAAATAGAGCACTTTTTTAGAAATGGTGAGAGAACCAACCTAGACTTTAACAGTATCTTTAAGGTCCCTAGAAAGGTCGACCTCAACACAGACACACTTCTGGGGACGGGCATTAAAAAATTTGTCATGTTCCATGACAATGACCTTACCAAGGGTTTTAGCAATGAACTCAATGAACAACCAGCATGGCAAAGGGAGACCAAGAAACTCAACCCAAATAGGAACCCTAAGTTTCTTGTCGTCTAAGATGGTGAAGTCTCGAGACCATCTCTGAAAAATAAGCAAGGAAGACCTAACAGTCCAGGGCCTGCAGCTAAAAATTGCTTCTGCCTGGGAAGGGTTAGAAAAATAGAAAAGAAAAAAACCTTTGGTAAGGTTTTGCACACCGTCAAGGCAGACCCTATGAGGGGTCCAACTCTTGTTAACCCAATCTTTGAGGATACTTTCAAGAGGAGTACGACCCACAAAATATCCAATTAGAGTATGCTTTTCTAACCATTCACATGCAGAATCAAATTCTTGCAGATTAAGAACAATATTAGGGTTACCTTGTGAAAGACCTTCGGGATGAACTTGCGAGGACATTTGTTCAGAGGAGGCACCATGGCTTTTTGAAGCTTCAAATCGCGCACCAGCAACAATTGCTAGACCAAAGTTGGCTGGAGCCATACTAAAAGCTAACCCTAATGCAAAAATCCTGCAGTAAATGCGGTATGACATATGGAAAGCTCAGAGCAAAGACACAGATAGGATGTCGTACGCATGAAACCCTAGTAGAGCGAAAAATCAAGATTCTCCTTGAACACATTTTTTTACATTTTATGATCAATTTTGAATCACCATAGATGCGTAAATGTTGCACATTAATATATAAAGCCTCTTTTAGTTCAGCAATAAACACTTCCTATTCTGCTATATTGTTGATGCATAGAAAATAAAGGTGATATGATAGAGGAACTGGCTTTTCTAAAAGGGGTATTAATATAACATTGATACTAGAGCCAGTTTGACATCTAGATCCATCAAAGAACAATTCCCATTCATTATTGACATCTGTAGGAAGAACAATTTCATTAGAAAAAGAAGTTGATGTAACAAAAGTGTTTGGAAAAGGAGCCTCAACCAAATGGTCAGTTAAGGCTTATCCTTTGATCCTTTTTTTAGAAACAAAATTGAGATCAATTTCACTTAACATCAATAACCCATTTTGTGAGACATCTTGAAAGATCCATTTTAGATAAGAGATGCTTTAAAGGATCATATTTAATGAGGACATGAGTTTCAACATTAAGAAGATATGGTCTTAATTTTTAAGTTGCAAAGATAAGAGCAAGTTATTAGTTTTAAATTAGGGTATATCAGACCTCATAATCAAGAAAAGTATGACTTGTGTAATATATTGGACATTCTTTGCCATTTCTATCATTTTGGGCCAATAGTGTTGCAAGATGATGAGAAGAAGAAAAAGTATAAAGAATAGATGATTGATTAGGAATAGAAAGTTGCAAAGTAGGAGGATTAGCAAGGTATTTGTTAAGATATTCAAAGAGTTTATGACATTCATCATCCATTGAAAAATATTATCTTTCTTTAGCAATGAGGTGAAAGGGATTTTTCTATCAGCAAGGTGTTAAACAATCTGACAAATAGCTTAAATTTTTCGTTGTAAAATATTAAGTCAGGAAATTTTGTGGGGAGTGGCATGTTAACAATAGCAACTATTTTGTTTGCATCCACCTCAATACCCCTATTTAATATTATGAATCTTAAAAAATTTTAACCATCCAAACCAAAAATACACTTTCGCCGATTTAAGCGCATGTTGTATTTATGAATTCTTTCAAAGATTTGTTAGAGGACAATAACATGATCTTGACAAGATAAGGATTTATCCAAAATGTGGTCTATGTAGTCCTCTAAGATTTTATGTATATAATCATGAAAAATAAGGGTCATAGCATGCTAATATGTTGTGTTAGAATTCTTTAATCCAAAAGGCATAACAACCCAATAGAATGTTACCTAAGGTGTTATGAAAGAAGACTTATATTGATCTTGAGGAGAAATAAAGATTTGATTATATCAAGAAAATCCATCCATGAAGGATGGTAATGCATGACTAGAAATGGAATCAACTATCATGTCAACATTTGGAAGAGGAAAATCCTCCTTTAAGGAAGATTTGTTTATATCTCAAAATTCAGTACAAGTTCATATTTTACTATCTAGTTTAGCAACAAGAACAATGTTTGAAATCTAAGGAGAATAATCGACAGGATGAATAATACCACCTTCAAGAAGTTTTTCAATTTTGGCCTTATTAAGTAGATTAATATTAGGATTCATCTTTCTAATCTTTTGCTTCACTAGTTTAGCATTGGGAATCAAAACAATGTTATAACAATTTTAGCATCAATACTAGGCATGTCTGAGTATGTCCAAGAAAATATATCAATGAATTTGTGAAGATGACAATAAAGTTCTTGTTGTTCATTAGATTTAAACATTTTTATTTTTATCACCTTCTCCTTATAAGGATCCATTTGTATATTAATAGACTTGTTTATAAGGAGATTACTTTGTTAAGGGAAATCTATAGGAAAAGGGAACTCGTGAATCTTCTCTACTTTAACCTCTTCCCCAAAGTATACTTCAATATTTAAAAAATAAGGAAGGCCATGATTATGATGACAATGAGGAAGAGTATCATAAGCTCTTAAGGACTCAATCAAGGACTCATTTGTGCTAAAAGTATCAAGAGAAGGCCCCGTGTAAGTAGAGCCAACATCTATAAGATGAGGGTTAACAAGAGGAAGAGAGAAGAGATGGCATTAATATTAAGAGAAAGTTTACAAGATTTCTTAGTGGGTTTGAAAGGATTGTATCTAAGGCCAAAATAACTTACATGCACATAATTTTATAAAGGCACCTGGATCCCTTTCTCATTCGCACCACAACCATTACCATTGTAACCATGTTTAGCTAGAAGATGAAAAGTATGACCATAAAGGGAGGCCATATCAGAAAGAGATAAAGGATCCTCATAGGTCACCATGTCATAATAAATTGGCTTATATAAAGAGTCTCAAGTGATTCATTAGAAGTTGAAGAAGCAAATTTTTTATTGAGTTAGTAAGAAAGAGGTGAAGGTTTGTTAGATTATTGAATAGTTTCATTGCCTTAAGTTCCATTGGAGGAATTTTATATTCTCCTAAAAAGGAGGGTGTAAAATATAAGGATCCCAAATCATCTTCTAAGAGGACACTTTTAGGTGAAGGAGAATATTTCTCTTGTTGAATTGATGTAGAAATATATTGAGAATTAGATTTAGCTTGTAAAAAACTTTGTAATTTATCATCAACTTCAATGGTGTACATGGTGTTGTTATAGATGAATTTAACCTTATGCTAAAGAGTTGAAGGGACTAATTGCATGACATGTAACCATGGTTTTCCTAGAAGAAGATTGTAGGTGAGAGTATTGATCATGATATGAATAGGTCTGGGTAAAATAACAGGACCTACCTTAATACGTAAGGTTATAATACCTAAGGTTTGTTTAGCAACGTTGTCAAAGCCATAGATAAGAATAGAATTAGGTTGAATTAATGAAGGTTCCACCTAAATTTTATGCAACAAATAAATGCTACAAATATTTAGACCAGATCAATTATTAATTAAGGTTCTTCAAATAGAATTTCCATTAATAGAACAACCATAACAGGATCGTGTTGATTTTTTATTTTCTTAGAAGGTAACTCATCTTGAGAGAGAGAAATATTAACTAGATTATTAGCCACATGCATACACTCTAATAAGGAAGTTATATCATTACTTTGCACAAGAGGTGGGACATTCATGTTTGTTAAGGCTTATTTCAATTCTTCATTATATGTGGATGAAGTTTGAATGAGCTCCCAAAGAGATATCTTGGTAGGGATAGCACGGAGTTGTTCCATTAAAGCATATTCCTTTCCATGATTTTGAGGGAGGCAATGTGCAAGAGGAAGCATTGGTTGAGAATCAGTAAGGGGATTGGAAATAGATGGATTAAAAGGTTGTCAATTTTTCCTCATGTTATATGTGTGAGCAACTGCTTTATAACCTTGAGTGAGTTATTTCACAAAAATCAAAGGATATTTGGTTCTTCCTTTAAAAATTATTAATGGTTTGTTAGTGTTTTGAAAGGAATTAGAATCACCACAACCTTTAATAGAAATCACATTTTTTTTAGTTGATTTGTAAATGTCTTGATGAAGGTGAACAACTGTGGGTTTCTCAACATTATTAATATAGTCATTCACATGTGTCATATTAATTAATCTTTGTAAAAATAATGATTTAGGAGTCTTAGAGGAATATTGAATAGAGATGAAGTCATCAAGGGCTTAAAATAACATGTAAAAGTCATCACTACTAAACGACTCGTCAAAGGCATTAAAGTCTTACGAAAATAAATCAGACATTGTAATATAAAGAAGATAAATACATTGAAGTACTATAATAAATCATAACTAATATAAAAAAGAAAGCAATCTAATAAATGCAAAAAGGATATTTTTTTCTTTTATTTTTTTTAAGATGAATATTCAAATGAAAATAAATTCAATGTAAACGAATAAAAGAAAATGTTTTTCTCCTTTTATTGTTTATAGACACATACATACAAGATCTAACCAGTCCAATGAAAAAGTAAACTGCAAAAGACATCGGGTTCACCAAAATGTGATGGAGGAAAATGGGATCAGACAAACTAGGTTGAGAATCCTCTTTTCCACTCATATTATAATATGAAACAACCAAGTGGTGAACATGATTGACTAACCCTTGATAAAAGAGATTCAATGAAATATCTATGCTCTTGGGGATTCTATTACTTTGTTGCTTAGAATTTAGAATTGAGTGGAGGATAATCTAGGGTTTCTATACTAATACCTCAAAATTATAGGAACAAACTTTATAAAATTACAAACTAAGTACAAAAATAAATGAAGAAGAGCTATGTGCACCTATGATTTAGATCAGAGATGTTTCTTCCTAGAATGGGCCAAGCTGGTTGTCAAATTCCCTAAACTGTGCATACCAATATGATTATGGATCTGGGTTCCCTCTGTCTAAAAATGAGTATGAACTAAGTTTTAACTACTTTAGGGGGAACTAGGTTGAACCATTCAACCTGTTCCCATGACTATGTTGACTAGGTCGACCTAGTCCCTGTAACAGACGTTGAATTTACCATATCTAGAATTGCCTTGATGAAACAACAAGCCTTGCTCTCCTAACCTATCCTAAAATAGGGTCTTCAATAGGCCTCTTCTCTATTATAAGTACGGTTCTTCACTAACCCTAACCTTCAAGGATCCCTCTCTCAAGATCCCACTCAATTTTAGCTTGAGTACACCAACAAGAAAACCCAACTGCTTCAACACCTAGCCATAGTGTTCTTCTTGCCCTTCTTCACAAAATAATCCAAATGGATCCAAAGCTCTTCCATATGGAGAGGTAGTCTCCTAGATTTTTAATTGGATCCAATCCAATGTCCTCAAATGCCTCTTTCACTGAAAACCTAAACGAGTTCCAAGAACAAAGCCAAATTCACCCAAAAGAGGGCTACAAGCATTAGACCTAATTAGGCTCATTTTTTGCAATAACTTGTAAAACTCCTTAACAAGTTGAAGAAATAGAAATGGATATAGATAACCTTTATCAAGAAACTAAATATTTTCTAGGTCTTGTTTCCCAAAAGCGACCGTACAGTGACTCCTATAATCATGCCTAAAAATCAGGGTTTCTAAGCATTAAGTCTGTCTGCACAAAAGAACTTGTTCTTGGCACACTAAAATCCTCACCCAAACTTATCCTTTGATTTGGGGCTCCTCCACACACCACATTACCTCTCCATAATCACTTATTGAATAAATGAATTCTTTCAATCCCTTCCATTAGCTCTGCAACTGGCTATGATCCCTAAACATGCAACTCTGGCTCGCCTAGGGCATCACATTAAAAATAGTTCCCCTAATTTCTAGGGCCCCTCCTTCACTATACAATATGTAAATGGATTCATCTCCCTAATCCCAAAGGACCATTCAAATTCCACTATGGGAAGAGGATCTATGACCCCATCTTGACCAATTGCTTGGTTCAAACTAGCGACTGGACAAAAAACAAATGAATTTACAAGACTAACTAGAAGTTTACAAAATTGAAATCCAACACCACACAAAAACTTAAAAACACCTACTCTAATAATTCCATGTATTACGGTATTCAATTGAATCCATTAAAACACCAATTGCTCAGAAAAACACTAACTATGATTGTTCTTTCTATTACCTAGTCTGTACACACACTTACAAAAAAAATCCAACCCTTTCCAAAGGTCGAGGATGACCTTAAGTAGTTGACCAAGACACAAAAACAACGGTTTTAGATATTTATGAAACAAATTGCTCAAAGTTGCAATTATGCAACAAATGTTGTCAATGTACAACTTTTACATCTTTTTAGATTTGCTATCCAAACTTGGTCATAAGTCCACCAAACTTAACCAAATGCTTAACTAAGGTGTTAAAACATTGAAAAAGGACCTCAAGTCCCTTTCTTGTCCAATTTGACAACAAAATGCATAAAACACCCTATTCGAACTAATGTGGACAATCTTACAAATAAGGTCACTAATGACCTATTAAGACATCCTAAACTCACACACTTCACACTATAACTTGTTTAGTCCTGTTATTGCACTAGTGGTTTGGATAGGACTACTACAAGCCAAAAAAAAATAAAAATAGAAGCCCTAGGTTCCTTTCTAGCCCTACCTAGGTGCTCCTGCACCATACTCCCCCACAAAGGAAAGTTATGTCAGTCCTGTAGACAACAAATATTCAGAGATTCCCACCTTTTTGAAGTCTTCTTCTGCAATCCATGAGGCCTTTGATTCAGGCCTATGCTTCTACTTGATTAGGTGTTACATGTAAACCTTGTGCCTTGTAGTCTTCTTGAATCTAGATTCCAGAACTCTGTCAGCTTCCAACTGAGGCTTTGGAGGTAATACAGTAGTCTCAACATCACCACTGACCCCTTGACTGCTTTGACCATTCTTTTCTATCTGCCCTTTGAATTGGGTCAAGTCTTGTACATTAAACACCGAAGATATGCTCAAATCTGAAGGTAGGTCTATTTTATATGCATTAGCCCCATATTTGGATAGGATCTTTCAAGGTCCCACCCTCTTCATCTACAATTTAGTAGGGACACCCTTCTGTAACTAAGATTTGTTCAAATGAACCATCACATAGTCACCTACCTCAAACTGAATGTCCTTCCTCTTTTCATCAACTTTAGCCTTCAACTTTTGTTGTCTATCTTGGATTGTCTGCTTGACCTATTATTGGATCTCGTTCATGGTTTGAGTGAAGTACTCAGCTTGACCACTCCTTTAATTCATGCCTCCAAGATCCCTAAGCTCACACACACCTCTTTGGTGCATCCCATAAACTACCTCAAATGGGCTTCTCCCTGTCATTCTGTTCTTACTATTATTGTAGGCATACTCTACTTCAGGAATGACCACATCCCAAGTCTGACCATACTCCTTGGTTAGGCACCTCAATAGGTTACCCAACACTCTATTGACCACGTCAGTTTGGCCATCAATCTGAGGGTGGTAGGCTGAACCAAAAGAAAGAGTGGTACTCAATCTAGTCCACAATGTCCTCCAGAAATGGCTCATGAATTTCACATCCCTATCTGATACTATACTTAAGGGAAGTCCATGGATCCTCACAATCTCCTTAAAGAAAAAGTAGGCTATGTGGCTAGCATCATTAGTAGTCTTGCAGGGTATGAAATGACCCATCTTGCTAAATCTGTCAACCACTAGATAAATATTGTCAAATCCTTCCTTGGTTTTGGGTAGACCTACTATGAAGTCCATGCTCACACACTCCCATGGACTATTAGGGACCGGTAAAGGTTGATATAAACCTATATTAATTATTCCTCCTTTGGATTTCATGCATATGACACACTGCTCCACATATTTGGTAATATCTCTTACCAACTTTGGCCAATGGTAGAACCTTTGCACAAGCTCCAAGGTTTTGTTCATACCAAAGTGACCACTTAAACACCCATTTTGTTTCTCACGTATGAGATTCATTCTCATAGAGCCTCTTGGCACACATAACTGGTTACCCCTAAATAATAGTCCATTTTGCAAAGTAAACTCTGAGAGCTTGTTATGGAAATGGTTTTCAAAAATCAACACACACCTTGTATGCTTCCCCAAAGTCCTCATCTTCCTTGTAGAGATCTCTGAAACTATCAATTCCAATGATATTCAACTGGACTTCTTGGACTGTCAGAAACCTCCTACTTAGTGCATCTACAACCTTGTTGAGCTGCCCTTTCTTGTGATTTATTGTAAAGGTAAATGCTTGTAAATACTCCATCTATTTCAAATGCCTATTGCTTAGTTTCTCCTGAGTATTAATGTAACTAAGGGCTTGGTTTTTAGTAAATACAAAAATTCTTTGGGAAATAGATAATGCCTCCAATTTCTAAGGGACTGAACTAAATCATATAGTTCTAAGTCATAAGAAGAGTATTTATTCTTATCTTCATTTAGATTATCACTAAAGAAGGCACTGACATGCCTTCTTGACTCAACACACCCCCTACTTCCATCCCACTTGCATCACATTCAATAGTAAACAATTTATCAAAACTAGGAAATTGCAGGATAGGTTGAGTGGCTACTTGTTTCTTCAACAACTCAAAGGATTTTCCTACTTATAAGGTCCACCTAAACTTAGCTTTGACCCCACCCTTGATAGTATCTAATAAAGGAGCACAAATACCACTAAAGTTCTTGATAAACTTCCTATAAAACTGGGATAATCCATGGAAAATTCTTACCTCAGTGGTTGTGGTAGGTGGTGGCCAGTTTAGGATGGTTGCAACTTATCTTCAAGGACCCTTTTGACACGACAAAGCCCAAGTATACTAGTTCTTGCTTGAAGAACTCACATTTTTCAAGATTGATAGCTAGATTATATTCATGCAATCTCTGCAACACTGCCTCTACATGCTTGATATGCTCCTCCTTTGTCTTGCTAAATATCAGTATATCATAAAGATATACAACTACAAACTTCCCTCTGAAGTCCTTGAGCACTTCATTCATGAGCCTCATGAATGTCCTTGGAACATTTGTGAGGCCAAATGGAATCACAAGTGATTCATATAGCCCATCTCTGGTCTTGAATGTCATTTCCATTCATCCCCTTCTTTCACCCTGATTTGGTGATAACCACTCTTCAAATCCAACTTAGTAAAGTACATTGCCCCTCCAAGGAAATCCATGAGATCCTCAATCCTAGGTATGGGGAACATATACCTTATTGTGATTCTATTTATAGCCCTTGAATCTATGCAAAGTCTTCATTTTCCTCCCTTCTTGGATTCCAACACAACCGAGACTGCACATGGGCTTATACTGTTCTTGATCAAGCCTTGATCCAAGAGTTCTTGTACCTGCCTTGCCACTTCCAAATTTTGATTAGGGGTTAACTTATAAGCTGCCTTATTAGGAAAAGATGCACCAGGGACAAAGTCTATCTGATGACTTATTACCCTTCTAGGAGGTAAGGTAGTAGAAGTGCCATCACTCACTATGTATTTATACTTCTCAAGAAATACTTGTATCTCTGATGGTAATGGCTCCTTGATAGGTTTATCTTCCTCCTTAGGTCTGATCACAATAGCATACCCTTCCTTCTCATCATCCTTGAGATCCCTCACAAACTCCTTTCCACTACACAACATGATATTAGGAGTCTTGGACTGTGGCTCTTCCTCTTCTAGCAAAGACCGAATCTTGAAAGTTATGCCTCCTTTCTTGAATGCTATAGAATTCTCCTTCCCATCATATACTGCCCCATTGTCAAATTGCCAAGGCCTTCCTAACAGCAAAAAGAAATCATCCATTGGTAGGATGTCACACAAGAGTTTGTCCTTATGCCCTGCTATGGAGAATTCAACCCATATTTTCTCATTCACCAATACACTTTTGCCTTTATTGAGCCATGTCACCTTATGAGGATTTACATGGGGTACTTTGGTCAACTTGAGTTTGTTGACTGCTTCCTCTGAGATGATATAATCAGTGGAACCAGAGTCCACAATCACCTTACAAAATTTTCAAAGGATCTTGCATCTTATCCTAAACAAAACCCTCCTATGCTTGGGTTCATCCTTACTTGTTTGTATTATCAATACCCTTCTAAAAATTAAGTTCTCACCCATATATGAATCTATATGGTCAATCTCAGGAGCTTTGACACTTGAAGTGTCTTCATTGGTATATGCTATTCTTTTATCACTTTTTGATGCAGTAGGCTTGTTAGGACATCTATATGCTAGGTGGCCTAATTGACCATAGTTCTAACACTTAATACTTGCAAAGTATGAGTTACTTCTACATCCTCTTCCTCTCCTAGGTCCTTGACTACCTATACCTCTATTATAGCCTCCTCTTGGAGTGTTTTCCCCACTATGTTTAGTTAATTTTTTTTCACCTTGATTAATTTTCTCATTTCCTCTGCCTTGATAGCCTCCCCTTTGACCCCTTTGGTCTCTTCCTCTACCTCTGTTATTCTTGAAGTTAGATTTACCCTTCTTCCTATTCTTTTCTTCCACTCTTAGGGCTAATTGATGACACCTCTGAACTATAGTTGGTGTCCACAAAATAATTTCTTCTTGTATGTTCCATTTAAAACCACCCAAGTACCTTGCTACCTTGATAGAATCTTCTTCATGCTGCTTAGATCTAAGACACAACCTTTAGAATTCCTCTGTATATGAGGCCACATCTAGGTCTTTTTTCTTCAAATTCTATCTTTTCCTATGGAGTTGAATCTCATAGTCTCCTAGTAGATAATTCTCCTTTAGCTTGGTTACCATTGCATTCCAATTGTCTATGGGCTGCTTACCCAATCTAACCCTCTCATTTTGAAGGTGTGTGTGTGTAAATGGGTACCTGTTGAAAACAACACAAACACTCAATAGGTCATTGCATTAGTTCAAATGGTTAGTTAAAATGTTAAAAACCACTAATATCAACCTATTGCCTTCTAACTAGAAAGAGTGTAATCTATAACATACTAGCCCTCAAAATATGCTATAAATCAGTGACCAATACTATTCTAGCATGAAGGATTTGAATAAACTTTAAGCTAAAAATATGAAAAAGTATGCAATCTAGCTCTAAAAGATGAAATGGAAACAATGAACTAGCATGATAATAGATGAAATATAACTCTAATGTTAATTCAATAGCATAATAATGTATTTTTTTGATCTAAGGTGAAGGCTTGTTTTCTCTCAAAACATGCTTCTATTTATAGAAGAATGGGAGAGAGGGGGGCACAAGGTTCATTTATGAACCAGGAGGCTCATAAATGAATATGTAAGAGCCTTTAATGCCCAAGGCATTAATAAGGCATGGGAGAGACATGGGTTTAAGGCATCTTCATTAATGAAGGCATTGATGAAAGCCTTAAAGAGGGAAGGGAGGATGTAAGAGAGTATGGACTTTAAGAAAGTTCAGCTTGAGAAAGTGGACTTTCTCAAGTGGGTGGAGTTGTTAAGTATTCCTTAATGGAATGTGGCAACATTAGGAGGTGGGTTAGGGAAGAATTTAGGATTAGGATTAGATTAGCATGGGTGAATGGGTTGAGAAGGGTTAGAACCCAGGGTAGAAGTGGTTGAGATAGTTAGGTTGGGGTTTGAGGGAATATTAATAAATAAAATAAACTTATTTAATTCATTTAAAAACATAGGAATTAATTATTTAAACAATGAAATTGCTTTTTAATAATTAGGGGACTATAGCCATTTTAATTTAATTAAATAGGCTAGGGGAAATGGGTTATTTTTCAAGTGGGTATTTGATTTAGGGATTTATTTAGTTCCTTTATAATTAAATACTATAGCCATGTTTGATTTTGATTTGATTTGATTGGTCAAAATTGATTTTAATTGTATGGCTATAATAGTTAATATAAATCAGTGATAAAAATCACCTAGGATATTAAATTGATTTAAAGAATTATGCCAAGCAGTAACAGGGTCGTTTGGAAATAAATCGAGGGTATGATCACACTTAGGAAAAATAGGGTCCACAGTTGCAACAGACCAGATTCAGGTGGTTACATTTGCCCCTCTTTGAATTGATGTGCAAGCAGCGCATTGATTCAAAGAAAGTTTTTAATTTTGACTTCAAAAAGATTGAGAATTCTGTTCTTGGTTGTCGAAAAAAATGTTGATGAGATCAGTCTCGCACTTGATTGAACAAAACTAATAAAATTGATTTTGAACTTGGTTGTTGTTCAAAGATCAATAAAAGATTTTAAAAATACCAATTTTGAACTTGGTTGTCGTCCGAAAAATTGATAATACTGATTTCGAACTTGGTTGTCATCCGTAAGTCAGTACGAAGCTGCTAGGAGTTTTAAAAAAATCTTCTAAAATGGGGAAACATAAGATATCCAACTTATGAGAACCAAAGCTTTCTATCTAATAGTTTCGACATTAGTCAAGAAACTGTTATGCCCCTTAGTTTGTTTGATAACAAAGTCATTTTTAATGCGGTTTTGAGAAAAAATTTAATTGATGATAGTGTGATCATGCCCCCTTGGGAACGAAATTGAAGGAAAAGAAATAAAATCCCTCAGTTATAGAGAATAGAACCCTTGCAGGAAGTGATAAGGCCAGAAAGAGTGAAGAAGAAGAAGGTGTGTTTAAAAATAAACACACTTTTATCAAGTTGAATTACGTGAAAATATGAGTGATAATGATGTGTAGATCAAGATGTATGATAAAATGTGCAAATTTTACCAATGTGGTGAAGAAAGGAAGCAAATTTGCAAGTTTTGTGAAACTGTCGCAAAAGAACACTGTGCTACTAAAAAGGGCGTCGACACCTTCGATTTGGTTCCCGATTGAAGAAAAGAGAGCATAAATGAATTTGTAGTTGTTTGGGAGGAGTTCCAGAAACCCTAAATGTCCCAAAAGACCCATATAAGCCTCCAAATTGACCATTTCACTATTCATTTTGACATTCAGCTATAGCCAATTAGAGAGCTCTACAGAGAAAATGGTGGTCCCTGTGAGGAAACATTGTTTCGAGATTAGCCGACGACACCAGTGCCCAGTCGACTACCCACTGCCGGTAAGTTCTTGATAAACTACCTTGTGAATTTTGCATTTTTGAATTTCAAGCATTTTTATGCATTTTATAGCTAGTCAAAGATAGGATCGCATCTGGGATTTCAGATCGCATCTTGTGAAACGCACATTGCATCCGATTTTTCCCAGATCGCATCCGGTTTTGGCCAGATTCTGCATCACATCTGGGTTTTCCCAGATCACATCCAGTCCTTAAGGTTTTAGTTATGTTTTGAGCCAAATTCCATTAGTGAATTGCATCCTAGATTTTGGGGATCGTACCCCACATTTAGGATCACATCCTATTTTTCTAGGATCGCATCCTACTTTTCCAGAATCGTATCTGGTAAAAGACTTATGTTTTTAAATTGTGTTGATCTATTTGTGTTCTGTGAACTGAAAATGATTGAGTAGAGTAGGAATATGCCCTTTGTGGTAGATAGAATGCTGATGTTTTTCTGCATTTGTCAAAATCAGGCCCAGTTTGAGGTAGTCGCCTTTCGAGGCACTTATCGTGCACGAGTTCTGGCATTGTCTGGCTGACTATCAGATGATGAGAAGAATATCATGATCTGATGTGGATTGCGAGCTTTGATAGGTTTACCTGAGATCAGGGTAAACTGAGGGTTGTTGACTGCTCTGGCTGAGAGATGGCATTCAGAGCACAACACCTTCCACCTACCGACTGGTGAGATTACTGTGACACCAGAGGATGTTTGGAGGATCTTGCGCGTGCCCATGGTGGGACATGAGGTTTTCTTTGAGTCTAGAGCTGGTGTTGCGATTGGGACTACTCGGAGGTTCTTTCAGGACAATAACATAGATCGCAGATACTTGTCATGGGACTACATGGTCAATCACTATGATTGACTAGCTGTGTATTTAGCTGGATTGGTAGGCGGCAGCCTCATGCTGGATAGAGGACAGCATGGTTTCTTGGTGGGCTGGGTTGGCATGGTAGAGAAAATGATCATCCACCACCGATGATTTTTCTGGGGGAGCTGCATTCTAGCTCACATATACCGAGAGCTGCATGAGATTGTGTACCACCATACCCGCAGCATGACTGTAGGTATATTGATTCTTTAGGTATGGGCTTGGGAGCACATCCCAGTGACATGACCGATTGGTGATAGGCAGAGGGCTCTAGAGCATCCCTATGTAAATATGTATGCAGGTTTATTATAGCAGCCCCACCTGGGCAAGGTTGAGTACTGGCATCGTTTATTCGACGATATGACAGAGGTTGTATGGCGACCATACCTATACTGTGAGGTATGGACATCTGATGCTTGACAGGTCCTTTTTTGTGTCAGAGCAGATATTTGATCAGCTAGACCAGGTACATCATAGAGTGTTTCCTTGTTACCAGAGTTTTGAGATGGTATGGGTGGCGATAGGGCTGGACAGAGGATGTGGCAGTGTACGCGCAGATCAGGGATGAGGTGGCTGACTGGGGAGCTCAGCTGACTTATGAGGATGCTGCACACGACATTTGTGATATGGTAGCCATAGACGGGGACCTTCACCCAGATGTTGAGGATGCAGGTGTATCAGATGGATATGCTGCAAATATGCTTCAGCATCCATTCCCACGATTCACAGTGCTAGAGGAGATGATTCCTCGTATAGAGGAGCCTTTGGATTATGATCCATAGGATCGACCCATTAGGGGGAGAGACGGCCAAGATAGAGCTCCAGGCAGACATGGGGGTCGAGATGGAGGCAGAGGCAGCATACATCCTCCCCCAGATGATAGACATGATGGTGATGACCAGGGGGAGGTGGTGAGGCAGTGGATATTGGTGGTCTGAGCAATAGTGGTCAGAGATGGCCGAGATACAGGTTTGTGGCCCCCCCAGAGAGATCCAGGCCCTTTACTTACTCCTGAGCAGCAGAGATAGTGGAGACAGAGAGTGCAGGATTAGGATCCTAGCAGAGATGGGGATCCGCTATCAAGGTGTGAGCAGGAGAGAGAGGAGCTCAGAGCTCAGATCACAACTTTAGAGGCTAGAGTCACCACTGCAGAGGCACTATTAGCAGATAGAGATAGACAACTCGAGCGGCTGAGATGAGAGAGACACACAGGCCCGAACCACAGTCCAATAGGGACAGAGAGCAATGTATTATTATGCATTGTATCATGCTGCAGTTCCTGAGGGTCAGAGGGCACCCACATTTTCACACATTTCCCAAAAGTCAGAGGGGGCCATGCCACCACCAGCAGCACCATTCATGCCACCACCTCCTCCTCCTGATCAGGGAGAGGGGGCGGGCCAGATTTGATACTGTGCCCCATGTCATTTTTGAGATTTATACATGTATATCTGGATCCTGCTGAGATCCCCATTTTTGTACATTTTATTGATATATATATATATGATTCGTGAGTTTTGGCATACTGATTCTCTTCATGCGTACTAACACTCTATATATGATCTGATACACTTTATTTTTGTGATACTCTTTATGTGCACCGATACTCTTTATGCTTTGACGTGTATCATGCTTTTTTGTTTCTGGATTCTGACATGTTTCATGTGGTAGATGTATCCATTTTGCTTTTCAGAGATGTGGTAAATGTATGTTTTGCACATGTGATGATATCTTGATCTTGTGATGAATGAGTTTATAGTTTACAACATCATTTTTATAATGTGAATGTGATGAATATATTACTGATGTGAACAAATGATATCTATGTGAAAAATGCAAATGTATGTTTTTCTTTGTTTTTCTAGTTTATGCAGAAATATATTTATGGATGCACTTAGGATGTAGAAGTAAAAATGCAATACATGGATGTTTTATTTTTGTATTTTTCAGTTTTTCCTTTCAAATGTATGCAAAATGTATGCTATGGATGATATCAGTAATATAAATGATGTAATTAACTTGATAGTGGTAGAAGAAGATAGAAACCATGTTTTGAGCGTAAATTTCCTTATTTTTGCTATGTACTGCTGGACAAAATGCATCAGGCAATCTCTAAATGCAGCTATATGAAGACTCTTAGGACTTGTCACTGATTTAGCAAATTTTGCAACATTTTAATCATCATTGGGCACTTTTCAGAATGGATACCATCGAATAGTATAATCATCACTAATACCCACTGATATTATGATAATATGAATACTATATTTTATTGGAATGTCAGAAATAGACTTAGGCATCAAGGCATAGAAGCCAGGATAACAAAATAGTCACCTTCCTTTTAATATACCAGTTTCTAATTAAGGCAAGATATTGAACCCGCAATGACCTTGAAAATTCATATCCTTGGGTACATTATGATTCATATACCTTAGTGAGAATCTGGATTAGAAAACAGAGAAGGAAATTGTGTCAAACTCACCGTAGTTTACACCTAACAAAGATCAAGATATATGCGGCTATCCACCCATAGTGGCAGCTCTTACCATAAACATCCAAGTTAGGTGAAATTTATAGGTTTATATGAAACAATTACCATACGCAGAAAATTAAGAAAAACATTATGCCCCCAATCCTTGCGACTCTTTGTCTTTGTGCAGATGTCATTAAGTAACTAAGAAGACATAATAAATCATAAATTGAGAATCAATCCAATAAAATTTATAATTAATTAGATGCCCCTAGTTGAAAACATCATCAGGACATAAAAGAATCATAACCAATCCATTATCAAACTGTGTTTAAGTAGTACTTCATTTATTCATCTGTCAAACATAGTACAGATTCATCAATCAAAAAAGTGTAATACAAGTAATATGATGTTCCATGTCTGTGCCTTGATAGGATAATCCATTTATGTTTGCGATCCAATATGGCTTTGTAGGAATGTTATGTGAGTGTCAAACGTCATGTCCCATGTCGTCAAAAGACACCTTTGTTTTGAGTAAGTGACATTGTTTTGTATGCATTGAGAAACATCATGTTCGTGAGACAAACCATCATAGAGCAACCTAGCAACTGCAACTGACTATGCCAACAAAGATGCCCCTAGTGCAGAATGAATTATTCCTAAGACGTAAAGATAGACAAATCCCAAGCGAGGATAAGATAGTCATGTA
Organism: Thuja plicata; assembly: GCA_018584345.1. Taxonomy (NCBI): domain Eukaryota; kingdom Viridiplantae; phylum Streptophyta; class Pinopsida; order Cupressales; family Cupressaceae; genus Thuja; species Thuja plicata. Next base: position 1,616,134 of record MU224206.1, read on the forward strand.
GGAAAATGAAGTCAACGTATGAGCACAGGGAAAATTATGAAGGCCTAGTATTAGTAGTGCATTGATAGATGGAGCGTAGAACACAAGTGACACTTGATTGCCAGGTTTTCACCACTTGGCAAGATCTTTTTCTTTCTTTTTGCTACCAAGATGCCTGTTTTACCAGCTGCTCATCAAGGCACTTTTTCTCTTTTTCATTTTTTTTGCTATTTTTGCTTTTTTGAATGTTTTTGTAGTATCAAGGCGCCTGTTTACCAGGTTTTCACCAAGGATACTCATTTTGAAGGACCTTTTCCACTATTTTTTTTTGGATTTCTTCAGGATCAATTTTCTGAATGTTTTTGGTGTTTTGTAAGAACTTTTTGCTGTACAGGCTCTATTAGCCAAACATTAAGCATAGAACCGCTTCAAATGTAGAGTGTTAATAGGATCGGGAAGAATGTCTCCCTTAGGTGTAGCTAACTGATAAGCTCCAATCCATAAAATTAGCTGTGATAACATAAGGCCCTAGCCAGTTAGGTTCAAACTTTCCTTTCTGCTCTCTGTTAGGCTAGTTTTTAGGATTCTCTTTCAGGACAAGGTCCCCCACTTCAAACTTGCGTGGTTTAACCTTCTTGTTGTAACCTTTGGACATTCTTTCTTGGTACACTTTGAGGTGATCGAATGCTTGTTGTCTGCGCTCATCCAGTAGGTCCATAGAATTTATCCGATCAATGCGGTACTATTCATCAGTAACTTGTCCTTGTAGAGAGATTCGTAAAGATGAGATTTCAACCTCAATAGGTAGTACTGCTTCAGTGCTATAGACTAGAGAAAATGGCATGGCTCCAGTTGGTGTCCTGATGCTTGTTCTGTAGGCCCATAGTGCCAGATTTAGTTGTAAATGCTAGTCTCTACCAGACTTGCTCACAGTTCTGTGTAGGATTTTGAGAATTTTTTTGTTTGATGCCTCAGCCTATCCATTACCTTGAGGATAATAGACCGAAGAGAAATGTTGAGTAATGTGAAACTGTTCACAGAGGTCATCAATGTCTTGGTTTTTAAATTGGCCCCCATTGTCTGTCACAATTG
>MU224206.1:1633781-1646964 GCA_018584345.1 Thuja plicata
AAGTTGTTTTGTTGCAAAAGTGGATGACAGTTGGCTATGGCACAAGAGACTTTGTCATATCAATTTTGACAACATAGTAAAGATAAGTAATGTAAAGGTAGTAAGAGACCTTCCAAGTATTGAAAGAAAAGTTGACACCATGTGCAGGGAATGTGTGATGGGTAAGCATGTGAGGACCTCATTCAGGAGAAAACAAGACTCTGCAGAAAACAAATTAGATATGATACATACAGACCTATGTGGACCTACTCAAACAAGATCTTACTATGGAGAAAGGTATTTCATTTTTTTTGTTGATGATTTCTCAAGGATGATGTAGGCTGCCTTCTTAAAAGACAAATCTGAATCTTTTGAGAAGTTCAAAGTGTTCAAAGCTAAGGTTGAGAATGAATCTAGATTAAAGATAAAATGTATGAGATCTGATAGAGGAGGAGAATTCACCTCTGACTAGTTTTATGATTACTGTGAAGAACATGGAATCAAGAGATAGTTAAGTGCACCTAGAACCCCTCAGAAGAATGGGATTGTAGAAAGAAGGAACAAAATAATACTTGAGACAATGTGCACTATCATGATTGAAGGAAAGGTTGTTCATACCTATTGGAGAGATGCAATCAATACAACAGTCTATACTATCAATAGAATACAATTGAGGCTAGGTGAAAACAAGACACCCTATGAACTTTGGTTTGGTAATGTACCTACTGTAAAATACTTTAGAATCTTTGGAAGAAAGTGCTACATCAAGAGAGATGATAGCATTGGCAAGTTTGATGCTAGAAGCGACAAAGATATTTTTCTTGGTTACTCTACTAAAAGCAAAGCCTATAGATGTTTTAATCTAAGATTAAAGAAGATCATTGAAAGTACTCATGTGAAGATTGATGAGAATTTTATGATTCAAGAAAGAAATTATGACTATGCTCCCATGATTGAAGATGAGCATAGATCCATCAATAAGGACACAGTTATTGGAGAAATGTTTGACTGTATTGATGTTTCATGTAACAATCCTGAACCAAGTGAATAAGAATCACAGATTACAAATGAAAGTATCACTCCTAAGAACTCAAAATACACATCCAAATACCACTCTAAGGAAGATATCATTGGAGATCAGAGCACAAAATTATTGACAAGATCTAGAGAAAAAGGTTCAACCGCTAATGAAGAGGTATGCTTACTTTCACAGATTGAACCCTTAAGTGTTGAAGATGCGTGCAAAGATTCAGATTGGAAAAGTGTTATGCAAGAAGAATTAGATCAAACAATCAAGAATGAAACATGGGAACTGGTCCCTAGACCTCATGACAACAATGTGATTGGAACAAAGTGGATATTTAGGAACAAAATGAATGAAGAAGGAAGAGTGGTAAGGAACAAAGAAATATTATTATGTAAAGGATATGCACAGAGAGAAGGAATAGACTACACTGATACATTTTCCCTTGTGAGTAGACTGGAAGCTATCAAGTTGTTTTTTGCATATGAAACATTTAATAACTTTAAAGTATATCAAATGGATGTCAAGTCAGCTTTTCTTAATGGTGACTTGAAGGAAGAAGTCTACATAGAGCAGCCTGAAGGATTCAAACTTTCAGACAAACCAGACAGGGTATGTAGATTAAAGAAAGCACTTTATGGACTTAAACAAGCCCCAAGAGCTTGGTATGAGAGACTTGATGGTTACTTAACAAAGATAGGATTCAGAAAAGGAGCAGCAGACTGTAATTTATTCATAAGAGAGACAGATGAAGGATTACTACTCATTGCTATTTTTGTTGATGACATTATCTTTGGAGGTAATGACAAACTTAGTGCATAATTTGCCAAATAAATGAAAAGTGAGTTTGAAATGAGCACGATTGGACCTATCAAATATTTTCTTTGATTGAATGTAAAACAAGCAGACAAAGGCATATTCATAAATCAGTCTAAGTATGTGAAGGAGATATTGAAGACTTTCAAGATGGAAGATTGCAAACCAGTAAGCACCCCCATGATAACAAGAAGTAATCTTTCTAAAGATGATGATTCCAAAATAGTTGACATGACCCTATACAAGTCTATGATTGGAAAAATCATATATCTTACTCAATCTAGACCTGATATTTCTAACACAGTTGGCATTGTTGGAAGATTTGCAGTAGAACACAAGAAAAATCACCTAATGGTAATAAAAGTAATATTTAGATACTTAAAAGGGACTATATATTATGGTTTATGGTATCCTAACTTAGAGAATATACAACTTCATGTGTATACAGATGCAGATTGGGCAAGTTGTGTTGATGACAGAAAGAGTACATCAGGAGGAGTAGTATTTCTTGAAGATAGATTGGTCACTTGGACAAGTAAAAAGAAGAATTGTATCTCTCAGTCAACAGCAGAAGCTGAGTATGTTGTAGCAACATTGAATTGTTCAACAATGGTTTGGATCAAACAGATGATTAAAGTCTTTGGTATTCAGATTGATTATCCTATTGTTATTCACTGTGACAACACTAGTACTATCAATATGTCAAAGAACCTTGTGATGCATGCAAAGAAAAAACACATTGAGATCAAATACCATTTTCTAAGAGAAAAAGTTGTAGATAGAGAAGTAAAGTTGGATTATGTGAGCACTAAAGAACAATTAGCAGATATTTTTACAAATCCATTATCAAAAGATACTTTTGAGTATCTTAGGGAGAAGTTGGGAGTGATTCCCTTTCCTGAGTCTGATTAGAATTTGCAGCAAGAACATCAAACCTTCGTGACTGATGAATGGTTGACTACTCTACTTCTGGAGTAGTACTTGTGCTTAATGGTGTTTAACAGCCTTTTTCATTGATGTCAAAGGGGGAGTATTAGTAAGGGGGAGCATATACTCTGTGGGGAGTATACAGAGCAACAACAATGAAGAGGAAATTTTGATGAGGATATTGAGAAGATTGTAAAAAGAAGGAAGACACTTTGAGTTGATAAAATCATATGTTTCCATCAATGTCAAAGGGGGAGATTGTTGGAGATTTTCCTCTGTGTAAATAATTGATTGTATGTTTGTCATTGATGACAACATATAATATACAAAAATTTTCTATATGAAATTATCAGTATAGATGTTTTGGAGCTATGCGTGTTTATTTCCATGGTTTATACATGTTCTAGATGCAATGTGAATTCACACTAAGTCAGATATGAAGTTTCAATTGAGCTATGTTAATCAGTTATGGCAGTTACAGTGTCTGAAGATTATCTGTTAAGAGCCGACGTAAATACAGTGTTTCTTGAGTTACACCTATCTTCAAGATATGTGTGGTTGTATTAATTTTTATTTATGAGTTAGTGATGATTATACAAAGGTGCCAAGCATGTTTTAATAGAATTGTGATATTGGAGTAAAATTGGTGAAGCCGACTTTGTGAAGCATTGCGTCTATTCAGTTTGAGTTGCGCGGTTCTAACTTTGATTGCGTGAATAGTTAAGCTAAAAAATAATTTGATGAAGTGTTTACAGATATCATTGTGACCTTATCCTTGGTGATGATACATATAACAGTTCAATTGTGTTCACTAAGTGTGAAAAATGAGGTGAAAAACATTAGATAGAAGTGAGCAGAAAGTCAGACAGAATAAGTTGAAGAACTATGTGAAGAAATAGAAGAAGATTAAAAATCATTGGAATTGATCAAGACAGTAGGTCTACTCAAATATTTCATCTATCAAATATAGTGTATATTTTTTTTACTGAAGGTTGCAGCATTCACCATTTTAGTAGTGAGCTTTTGGACAGTGAGTCCTCACCCCTAACATGGTTACTTGTAAAAGACTCCTAACAGGTTCCGACCTTTAACCAGGTCTCTATACTTATTGAATTGTAAATAAAAACTCCTAATAGGGTTGAAAGATCTCCTAATAGGGATAATTATACTCAAGTATAGTTCTTTGTTGGTGCTAATTCCCACCGGGGTTTTTACCTATTTGGTTTCCCCGCAACCAAAATTGTTGTGTTCTCTGTTGTGTTATATGAATGTGCATTTGATTTATGTTAATTGATATCTAAGTAAAGAAAAGAATTAAATTATATGATAACTAATTCACCCCCCCCTCTCAGTTATCCTTTGGGACTATTCCAACAAAATATACTCAAATGTGTTAGAGTAAAACCATATATGAAAATGTAATCAAATGTGCTTAAAATCATGTAATTGGATCCAAATCTAAAGATTAGATGCATATATCTGAGGATAAAAAGAAACCATACCCAACACTAAGGGAAGAGTACAAGACAATCATCAGTCAGTGATCTCCTAGTTGTCTTCAAAATCCTTTGAAAGCTTCATTTTGATGATGTAGTTGATGAAAACTTGATGTTGAAAAAATGCATTAGATATTGATGCTTGTGAATTTTGCCTTAAGTTGTAGATCTTCACTTCATGGGATGTATTTATGTTGTGGAGTACCCGAAGGAAGCCAATGAGAGTTTGAAATTCCCTTCAAAATCAAGTGACTACTACTTGGTTCCAATTTTAGGCAAAACCTTGAGGAATTGACCGACTGGGTCAACCTATTCCTAAGAATAGGTCAACCAAGTTAGCCTATTCCCTTCAATTTCACTCAAAACTAGGACCACGGGTCCCATTCAGGGAAGGTAAGACATATTATAAGGGAAATACAATTGTGGTATGAGGATGAAATGTGAAGGAAACACATGGTAACATAGGGCTTAAGTACTTAAGAAATGATTAAATAGGTAAAATAATTAAAGGGAACACCTAGAAATAAGGGCCCACATAGTTTTTTGGTGAAATTGAATTAAGAGAGGACTCATATTTTAAATTAGGTGTTCATTAAGTGCAAGATCAAGTCCTGAAATGCATGCTAAAGTGAAACACACAAAGTTGAGTGCTAAAAAGGTGTGGAATTGTACACACCAATGAGGTACTTTCAATTTACAATACTACACCTAGAAGGAAATTTTCCTAGTGAAGAATACAAAGTAGTTGGAATTATCCTATATAGAAATAGGATATTCCTTGTGCCCAACTCAAATATGAAAGATGAGATCATCAATAAATACAACAATAATCCCTTAGACAGCCACCAACAATACTATAAAACCCACTAACAAGTTAGGGACAAATACTATTGGAAGGGGCTCAAGAAGGATGTCTTTAAGCATACAGAAGAATATATGGCATGTCAAATAAATAAAATTGAACAAAGGCACCCAATAGGTCTTCTACAACCTTTACCCATTCCAAATAAAAAATGGGAAAGAATCTCTATCAACATCATAACACAACTACCTAAAGTTCAAGAGAAGGGTTATATCTATGTAATAGTGGATCAATTAACCAAGTATGCACATTTCATAGAAATATCTTTTTGGTGTTTTAAAATGTTTTACGCTTTATAAGATACCAATATGCCTTTAGATGGATTTTAGAGAATAGTTAGTTCTAAATATGGGGAAATCTAAGGTAACTGGACCAACTATAGGGACAAGACTTCCCTCTGCACTTTTGGTTCTGCAAGGCCAAGGTGGGTGCACCTAATCCATCTCAATATACAACACTTTACAAATCTCTCTAGATTTAAAGAGCAGAAAATGGTAAGAAAATACTAAATTATAACCACTCATTCATAAATCTCAATTACCATGAAGAACATAAAACTCACAACCACAATACTTAAAAGGGTTTGAAATGGTTTTGATTTAAAATTCGCAAAATATAGCCAAACCAAACCAAACATGTATCACTATAGAAGGCACTAATTCATGATCGGTGCTTTATCTATTGGGCAATATCTCTAATGCAAGACACATAAACTAACTATTGTGAAAGACTCAAAGCCATAAATACAACTAACCCAGACCAAACACTTCTTATAAAATTATGGTGCAAACATAATGAATCTATGTCTTATCTAGAGAAATTTTTAATTTTATTCTAGATCAAAACTAAGGAATAACAACATACTCATAGATAAACTCTATGCAATGAATCAGAAAATTCACAACTCAAGAAATAGGCACAAAGAAGAGACTTGAATCTGAAATATTTGTATTAAGTATGAAGAATCATGTTCCTATATCAATCTGATTCAAAATATGCACCACTTCAATAAATGCAAAAGACCTAAAACTTTCTATTCTATATTGACACAGTCTAGATACAAATTTGTTGTATTTCTGACTGGAAGCGGGCATGCAACTTGATCACTCAACATTTTCAACTTTCCCAATTTCTAGCGCTTTGTAAATGATCTTGGAAATCCTTTTATAGAACAAGGATTGCAACAAGCCTCAGATCATTTAGGTCAAGATCCAACAACCAAAACCCTAAAGACCCATATGAAAGACAAAAATAAGTAATAGAACCAACAACTGAGTAATTACAAGATAATTTCTTAATTGGACCATAGAGAGCTTTGCAATAACTCCAAAATTATTCTTATTGGCCAAGTAAAACCTTTGTCTTTATTCCTTTCTGCACAAAAATTTGATTTATAGCTGCCAATCACCTCGGGATGTTGGAGAACAGTCCCCTAGGGTTATAAAAGGTTTATAAATATGATCAAAAACCCCAAACCATCACTTCTCAACATAAATGCATTTTGAGACATCAAATTTCCACCCAAACAACATTACATAACTGCATAAATGTAATCCAAAAGATCAAATTCATCCATCTACTCTCCTGTAGCATAAAACATAGAGCCACCACTTCAAAACCCTCTACAAAATATTTAAATATTCAAATATATGTTATAATGGTCAACCCTAGAGTGGAAATCGCCATCAGCGGCCCAAATCAAACTTTATATCCATCTTTAAAACATAGTCATTGATCATCCTTTAAAACACCCGCAAGCTTGAGCAAAGGAAACACTAAAGCCCAATCAATGACTCCTCGGACATCCACGTGGCACTACATTACTGGCCTTAAAAATTCTTTATCCTTCTTTACCTATGTTGACTGACCTGGACATATGTCACTTAGGCGTGATCCCGCGAAGACTATGCATCACGCAACTCACGATCAAGGCATCACGCCTACCATAAGATTGAATCATATATGCTTTAACTTTATCATTCTTTGAAAACCTGGACCCATAATCTGATCGAGCTATGTGTCAACAAGGCATGATTCCACGCTGAATAAACTTCCTTCATCTTCTATTTGCGGGATTGTGCACACCATTATATAAAATCTAATCTGACCACACATTAACTTCCTTTATTTTAACTTTAGCTTTGGGCAGGACCCACCATGTGCTACGTGGCGCAAAGGCACGTTTTCATGATGAATAAAAAACATGCATCTTTTGATTAAGGAATAACGCCAACCCACAATCCGATGGCTACATGTCAAACACACATAATTTCATGGTGAATATATTTCTTGCATCTTTGTATCAAGGCATCACGCCATTCATTAGATTAAAACTAATTTGATCAACCATTATCTTTACTACATCCTTGACCAGGTCCCGTCATATGACACGCGTCAACCAGGTGCAATGGCGCAGTGAATAACCTTCATGCATCTTTGTATATCGGTATCACGCTAACCATTAGATCAACCTTAATCTAACTTTCATTCATGTTCCTTTGGCTCTACAGTGGCTTCGACACATGACATGTGTCACATAGGCACGATGTCGTGAAGGATATCCTCCCTGCAACTTTTTATCCTAGAATCGTGCCAACCGTTAGACCAACTTAGATCTAACTTGACTTTATCTTGCCGCTAGCTTTGAAATTGCTGACTCCACAATGTGAAGATTGACACTTAGTGCCCAGGCGTGAACCCTTGAAGAGTAAACTGGCTGCATCTTTTGATCAAGGAATTATGTCCGCCATCAGATCAAAACAAACTTGCATGACATATGGTAAAGCATAAAACCCCATGGGAAATCTTAGACTTAGGAAAAAATTAAAACATACCCCACTAAGACTTTAGGATATATTTAAAAGCAGGCCCCACGCATGATGACTTAAGGCACATGGCCTAATAAACCTCAAGTGACTCCCAAAAAAGGTAACATGATTTTATAGAAGACACAGGAGACCTATGGTTTTTTGACCAAAAAGGAACCAAGGGCTTGGAACCAATGACAAATAGGTTTAAGAACTAGGCTTAAACATTATATAAACATGAGCATGACTCAGAACCATGGAAAAGTTTGCAGTCCTAACAGTGGCTCTGATTGAAGATGTGCATCTCTTGCAGGCATAACAAGATTCTAGAATCTCAGGGTTACATAGACCACCTACAGAAAGGAAACTACCCTACAACAAACAAAAAACTATAGAAATATATTTACAACCTATTGTTCATGGATATTGAGAACTTCAGGAGAAGTACAATTTCAAGAATTGTCCATGAACTAGCAATTCCTAAACATTTCCAATCAAATCTTTAAGAATGTAAGAATCAGAACCCCACTTACTATCAATAATGTATGGTCCCAGGAAAATAGGATCAAACTTACTATGTTTTCCTTTATCCTCTAGCTTGACATTCCACATTAGGACCAAATCATCACTCTCAAAATTTCTTACAATGGTCCTTCTATCATATAAATTCTTACATTGGAGCTGCAACCTAACATTTTTATCATGTGCCTCCCTTCTTGATTCATCCAATTGTATCAAGTCATCCAACCTAATTCTCATCTCACCATCCAATTCCTCATCATAAATTTGGATAAACTTGTACATCTGCAACAGGTTATTTTGTGGAAACCTAGCATGTATACCATAGACTAGGTCAAAAGGAGAACAACCTATAGCTTTCTTCATTGTCACTCTATTAGCCCACAATGCTTGTTTCAACTTTGAATCTCAAGCCCTTTTAATCTTATCCAACACTCTTTTCAAAAAAAATATAAAGATTTTATTACTGGATTCAACTTGGTCATTTCCCTGTGGGTGATATGGGGAAGAATAGGAAATTTGGGTCCCATATTGCTGGCAGAAAATACTAAATTCTTAAGATCTAAAACACATTGCATTATCTACCACTATAGTTTCTGGACAACCAAACTTGGTGAGGATATTCTGCAACATAAAGTCAATTACAACTTTACTAGTGGCTCTTTTAGTGGGAATAGCTTCAACCCATTTAGTAAAATAATCAATTGCCATCAGAATCCATGAGTGACCTCCACTATATTTATTAGAGATCTCTCCAATAAATTCCATTCCCCACTTTTGAAAAGGTGCCTCAATTGTAACAGGCCTCAAAGGTAAACTTCCACAAATTTGAGCTTACCAACAAATCTTTGGCAAGCATCACATTTTTGACAAAGTGGTGAGCATCCTTAAAAATGGTAGGCCACCAAAACCCAAATCTCAAAATCTTATGTGCAGTGGTTTTATCCATGTAATGGCCCACACACACACCATTGTGTATTTGTCCTAACAGGTCCATGGACTTGTTCTAGTTTACACATTTGACTAAGACTCCTTCATTACTTCTCCACCACAGCTCACCCTCCACAATAGCATACTTAACAACATGCAGCTTAACTGTTCTCTTTCTATTTTCATCCATCTCAAGAGGAAACATCATTCTCTGCAAGTATCCAATGATATCTTTGTACCATTCTAAAAAATCCATATCATAAATGTAAGGCCTTTGCTCCTCTTCTAGCATGTTTACATGATTAGCATCTAAGTTTCTCTAGGTCATAAGCTTTGCAAGCTCTAGGCCTCTAATATCAATATTAAATTATTGGATTCTATTTATCCATCTACATATTTTTTCTAAAACCTCCTATTGTACCAAAATATCATTCACAACAGCACTAGGCACATGAGCCACAATGGTTGCTCCCACCAAGTAACATCTAAAAGCCTTAACAGTCTTGACCAAAGCATATGCTTGTTTCTCCATGATGTCATATTTCAATTTTGTTGCTTGTAAGGACTTGCTAAAAATGGATTTATGGGTTGTTCAAAACCCTCTGAATTCTTTTGTAACAATATTGCAGCAATAGTATTGTATGAAGCAAAGGATAAAATTTGCATAGGCTTGATATAATTAGGTGTCCTCAAAATAGGGGCATCTTTGATAGTTTTTTTAATGTCTAAGAAATCCTTAAATGTTTCTTCATTCCATTCTACCCTTAGCTCCTTTCTTTAACATTTTTGAAATAGGGATACTAGTTTCTGCAAAATTTGTAACAAATCTTCTCAAGAAATTTACCTATCCAAAGAAAGATTGAATGCCTTTGACACTCTTAGGGTTAATCCTGACTCCATCTTCAGACACAATATGCCATAGAAGATTTTCCTCTGTGACCCCAAAAACACATTTCTTTGGGTTAAATGAAACCCTATATTCCAAATATTTTACAAAAAATTTCTCAAGATGACCACAATGTTGATCTTCCTTTGTTGAATAAGTTGTAAGATCCTCTTGGTGATGAACTATAACTGATTGAATGTTTGAAGATGACAAAGTTGATGATAACCGAGCTGCAGGAAGTTAATGCAAGACATTAAATCAGTTAATGTATTGCAATTTCATTGATGTCAACTTGATATGGTAGGATTCCTCATACACATATTGTCACAACACTTAAAGATTTGAAGAGACAAAGTTTTTGTCATCGGTAATCATGTACACTGAGTGACAGTGAACCCCGAGCATAAAATTTTACAGTGTTACCTGACGGAAAATGTTACCTGAGCAAGTGATACCTGAGCAAGCATTACCGAACTAACTGCAGTAGTCACTGAACATAACTAAAGTTGATGCCCAAGCTATCTGCAGTAGTCATCGAGCACAACTGAAGTGTTGACTGACGAGAACTAAAGTTAGGATACCACAAAACAACTTAGCTAGAAGGAGCTAATTATAGATTTAACTATTTTATTTCTTTATTTTCATGGATCAGTTAAAAGCTAAAGATAAGAAGGATATTTAAAGCATGTTTTATACCAGAAAACAAGGAGAGTTTTGCGGATTAAAACTAAAGCAAGCATACTGAGATTTATGGATCAAGAAGTGATCAAAGAAGAAAATAAGAAGGAAAAGAATGTTGAAATCATGTCTATATAAAGAGAGAAGTAATTCATTACGAAGAGAGGAATGTTGAAGAGAATTCTGGTGAAAATAGAAATCTTCATACAGATCTGATCATACAAGCTAAAGAATAGAGATAATAATTATGCAGACACCGAGCAACAGAGAAGCAACAACATTCACCAAGTAAAAAGAAGTGGAGCAAAGGAATTGAAGAGAATGTTGATCAGAAAAGGTATTATGTGATGACATTAATTTTCCATTTGTATGCAAACAACAATTTTGGTAAGCATAAACTGAAGGACAGAACAAAGAGCAAACCGAAAATCAGATATAAAGGGATCACCAAAAAATGACTAAGTACAAAGAGAACTGACGATACAATTTTGTGTGTATGCCAAAAATGCAAAGTCAGAAGGATAAAGAGGAACCCAACAAAGGAACCTGATGTGCAGGATAAAGTGCAAACTGAGAGACAGTTAAAGGGAAAATTGAGAGAACAAAACCGAAAGATAATCAACTGACTTCAGAAGCATAACTGACCGTCAGAAACCACGAATCAATTGTAGCCCGCAAAAAGTGGATCTGACTTCCACGCCAGATAAAGCAGTCTTATTCTATTTATAGAATCTTTATTTTTTTTTAAAAACCATTTCTTTAGGGATAAGAAATATGAATGTAAGTTCTTTAATTAGTCCAACTGATTTAAAACACATAGACTAGGAGATCAAGGTAAAGTTGTAAACCCGATCTTAGAGTTAACATTGTTTTTCGTGAAAAGTGATGATGTCAATCCATTTTATAAATAGATGATGCAATAATTTATTATAAAATGGATTTGAATATGAAAGAGAGGATGAATGAAGCCTAAAAGCTCATATATGGATCATATTGAAAGTTTCAAGAACCAGAACAACAAAAGGTGAATTTGGTTAGCAAGAACCAAGAATAGAGGCTACTGAGAATCAGAAGTATTAATCAATCACATTAGGTGATAATATTATTCATGTAAACTTAAATGAATCTGTATCAGCAATAGGATATTTCATTTACTAGGTCAAATTATAATTTGCTATCATTCTAACAAGTGGAGAAAAGTGTAAAAGGTGGATTTAATAGTCCAACTAGAAATCTCTTAACCGAGTGTACACTCAATAATGTTGCTAAAGCTCTTAACTAAGTAGAATTTAAGAGGTCTCCACAGATACTCTTAACCGGGTAGATCATCAAAAGTGATCAAATTGTAAGCCTTAACCGGCCCCTTCCAATCTGGAGATAGTGAAGATAGTGAAGATTTTATGGGTGTCATCCCCACCGCAGTTTTTACTTCCTAATAGGAGTTTTCTGTGATATCATATCATGTGTTATGTGTCAATTACTTTCATGAATGTTTCTATGAATGTTCACATGTATATTAAGTTAATGAATTGATATAACTCACATCAAGATAGTATATATCATATGAATGGATGTACAATTGATTACAAAAGGTTAATTGATTAAAGGATACAAAAGTTTTAGAGGTACTGATTCACCCCTCCCCTCTCAGTACACACTTCCCATTAATTCCAAAAATTGGTATCAGAGCTAAGTCTATTCTTTGTAAAATCTTAAAGGCTTGAGAGAAAATATCATATAATGGAGAAGTACAGACTCGACAAGAATATTAAAAATAAGAAGCTAGAAATTCAGATGTTCTATGAATAGTATAAAGAAGCTAGAATCAAAATGAGACAGTTGTTAGATGAAATAAAGATTATGTCATCTCACTGTAATGAGACAGATTATCATGAGGAAGAGATACCATATTTCTTTGAGTCTTCAAGATCAACTACAAGAAAAGAATCAGATACATAAGAAGAAAGCATCACAAGCCTAACTGAAATCAATCTACATCTAGATGGATAAGTTAAATCTTTGCAAATTGGTCAAGAGACATAGATGGTAAGGATGATTGATGTCATGAAAAATGCTAGACAAGCTGAGAAAGAAAGAACACTAGCTATTGATGATAGAAGAAAGATTACAGCTTAGTGTAACACCCCAAAATTGGCATCTTGCAACTCTAACCAATTTTGTTGCATTTGTCATTCTTCTAAATCATCAAAGTCCTATTGTACTAGGCAATTCTGAGTTTTCACTGACTCTACTCGACCT
>MU224206.1:1662748-1705669 GCA_018584345.1 Thuja plicata
CTATTTGGCTAAACAAACCTTATGATCGAATTAATTTAATTAATAAAGTCCTAGCACTTTAATTAAATTAAATTCACCCTCCTTAGCTGAGACACATAAAAAGGAATTAAATAATATTTAATTATTAAATAAATATCCTCATTTCAATAATTGAATTTAATTATTCAGATAATTGAGAAAAAGCAATTATGAGGTCATATGTATTTAATTAATTGGATATTCTATCAAAAATCTTTCTTATTTTACTGCATTACCCCAAGTTATTATTTTACATCAGTTCCATATTATGTTGATAAAATTCCAAATTAGCATAAGTAAAGATGCATCATTGTATTACTTATTAAAATTTGTGATAACTATACTATCGAGCATACATACCAAAATCCATTGGTACACACTCAAATTTGATACTAACTACATTTACTGAGAAGCATCGGTTAAAAGAAAATTTTCTAGTGTAAACTGAGCCTCGTCGGTAATCGAGCAAAGTGAACAAGTTGTTGCAATACCAAAACCCGACGGTAAAAGTAAGAGGTATAACGACCACCCTGAAACGTCATGTTGTCACCGAAGGAAAGTTTAAGTCTTAACCAATGAACTCCATCTTCACACATCGAGGAGTTGGTAAGCATTAATGACACACCTTTTAGGTCAAATGGCTATAAAAAGGTGACTAGTCAATTTCATTGTTCACCACGACTAGAGTAGAGCGAAGAAGAATGATTTTTGAGCAGAAAGAGACGGGATCACAGAGTGACCACAACTTGACCACCAACACTCCACACAGATCAAAAATCATTACAGGTGTATATAGTAAGTTCTATGACCACTAACAACTCTATTTCATGTATTTCACAGAAAGCCCTAAAATTTGAAAAATGGTTACAACCTCAAGATCTGTGAAATTGAAGAACACAAAGAAGGATGAGTTCAAGCTCATCAAGAATTCAGCATGTGAGGAACCAAACTACAAGATTCACCTTGAGGCTGCCTCACAATCCGACGATGCTGGATCATTCTCACGAATACTAGCTAGGGTTTTTCTCATCAAGGATGTTTGAGCATTTATACACTGCAAGATTGCAGAAATAGGTGATTCAGAGGTTGAACAAGCTTATAAGAATCTATGCAACAAAGATGGAACACTAAAAGAAGAAAATAAACATTTAGAAGTGAAAGGGCTCACTAATGCCCTAATGTTCCTGAAGGCATTCAAAACTGAGTGGTTCCGGTTAGTACTAAGCCGAATGCACAATCATAAACTTTGGCTGGATGAACCAAAGATGATAACCCGAGATGTTATCCATGCGGTCACCGGTAACCCTATAACCGAGAAGGTAAAAGCACTAAAGCATCCAACCAAGGTCGAGACTGAAAAGATCATAGGATCCAAATGGGATGGTAGAGGATTGAATGTTTCCACCATAATCTATGATGAGATGAAATTCTGTGCAGCGTTCTAGGCTACAAATTCTTTCAAGCCAGCAAAATGAACAACATAGCATCCGGTGCAGTATACACAACTTATAAGATTGTGAAGAAGGGAACACAATTGGACTTATTCAAACTTCTAATGAATCAGTTAGAAGACAATTTGAAGACTATAAGGAATGCAAATTCAAATACATGTAAGTTTGGCTCACTAATAATGTGTATTTTCTTCTACTTTCAAGAAACATTCCCATCGATAGGAAATGTGAAATGGGATAGAACAAAATCGGTCACCATGTAGATCAGTGAACAAATAGCCTCACTGGAAGATAATTTTGAAACAGTCATGGATGAATACTTTAATGTATTCAAAGACCGAATGCAAAAGATGGTAAGGATCCCTGAGCAACTCATTGAGAAGTATAAAGATGAGATATGTTTCATGGTTGATACAGGTCATACTTATATCAAGCCTGATGTACCGAGGATAGCATGGCTTCAACAATTAGAATATGAGATAAACATTGATCTTGCATCTAAAGCAATTGATGCATTGTTAAATGAACCACTAGATAAGAAACAACCCAAGTTTGGAACATATGAGGAGGCCAAAACAAGAATAAAATATGGCCTGGTTGTTAAGAAAATTGTCAGGAAAAAGGACAAAATGGTAAAGAACCTCAAGAAGATACTATCGACAACAGAGGAAGAAACTAAGAAGGAGGAAGAAACCAAAGGACATCTACCTATCATTGAAGCTGAAGAAAAGAATGAATCTGATGCCACAGAGTCAGATTCACCACCTCCTCCACCAACCAAGAAGCCAAGGACAACAACTACTTCTAGAACAAGAAGTCAAACATCTAAGGATTCAATTCCTTCACCTTTGAAGAAAGTAAAATTAAGAACATACAAGACAAAAGTGGCCACACCGAAGAGAGGGAAAAAAAAGAGGAAGGAATCTCATCAGAACCTGAGAAGATATTAAAGACACCGAGGAAGATGAAGCTATAGAGGCAGAAAATGTCAAGGTTAAAGCTCTAGAAAAGATTGATGACATATGAAAATCTATTGCAAATTCAGGATCTATTATAGATTTTAAGATCAGAAGATGGCTAAAACTAGACCCTGAAGATCAGAACAAAGTTGAAGATACCATCATAGAAAAAATGTACAAGTTCAAATATGTATTGATTCAGTTTGAAAGCAATAATGTACCAAGGGAACTCTTGGACAAACTATACTCTAGATGGACATTTTCTTTGAAGAGTGAAAATGAAATAAGAGAAAGAGTACTTGTTACTCTCATGCCTTCTGAATCAAAGAAAGAAGAAATTGATGAAATGATAGAGAAACACAAAAAGGAATTCTCACCAAAGTTGAGAGCCTACAAATTTCTTGAAGGAAATCTAATAGAGATTGAATAGGAAAGCCATAAGAAATGGTGTAAAATTCTAAACAGACCTACTGAGGAAGAAATCCCCGAGAAAAACCTACAACAGAAAGATGTTCATAAGGCAACTCAAGAACAGATCTTAATAAAAGATACAAAATATGATACATATGTTGAGTTAGACAAGGAAGAAGAAGACACAACCGACAATAAAAACATGGATGTTGAAGATGAGTCATGAACTGACACCACAAAGGAAAAAATTGTGGATAATGATATCATTGACATTACCGATGACCCAGTAGAGGAAGTAAATAAAGATGAAGATGACAATATTACAAAGGACGCAACCGATAAGCAGGACACAACAGTTGATACTGCATAGGTGAACATACCATGAAACATGCCAATATTGATACAAGCTATCAATATTCTACAAGAAAAAGACAAGTCACCTAAAAAAGACACTCCCGAGGATGCAAGGGAAGAGGAAAAGAAAGACAACACCGATCATTAGAAGGACATCGAAGACACTCACATAGTAACCGATACTAATAAGGTTATAGGAGGAGATACAAAGCCAACAGAAGGAGACACAACAAAGAAGGATGCACAGGAAAAGACAGATGAAGTGCATAAGGACACCGATGAAGGAGATAAACCTAAAGATGGCACTCCTGAGGAAACTGACAAAGGTGCTACCGACAATGTGAAGTTTAATGTGGAGATGTCTACAGACACCCGACAAGCTGAAACTGATTCAAAGTAGCAAAAAGAAGTACAACAGGTAACTTTATCAAGTACAATGGACAAAGTCAAGAAATTGGCTATGGTATTGCATTCTAGTGCAACCCAAAAGAAGAAGAAGAAATCCAAAAAGAATAAATTTGACATCACTTTGGATGAAATCATTGAGATACCAAAATGTGACCCAACAACACTTGATTTTGTAGCATTACAAGAATATGGTGAAATATGCCAAAGGAAGGCATTACAGGAGAAGCTGAGGAAACAAAATTGAGATTCAATGGTACTGGAAACAATTAGGGATATCTTGCACCAGATTGTTCTTGATGTTGATATTGATAAAAATAAGCCAATTCTTGATCAATTAGCCACTCTCATTGGAGCAATTACCACTCAGAACATTGATGCAGAGAAGGAAATTGAAGAGAGAGCTGAGCAGAAGTACCAGCAAAAACTAATTGAGAACATCATCCAAGAAGTGGCAGTCACCAAGGTAAATCTTTTAGAATTCATTACTGAATTAGATCCAATTATAATTGAATCTATTTTCTTGATCCAGCAACTAAGCACATTGGAAAAGTTCACTAAAGAGAATAGTGACAACATAGAAAAGTTAGACACATATCTAGCTAATAGTTCTCAAAGCTTAACCACCGATGGATAAAATGCAATCAAGTTGCATTATGATAAAATAATTGAGATCAAAAGGTTAAGGAAGGAACTGTGGGAAGTAGAGACACACTCAGGGGAAGAAGTCACTGAGCTCCAAGCTCAACTTCTACTGAATCTAACACTGCTTCAACAACACATTAGTTCATCAAGGAAACTGATAGCGACCCTAGAGATGTCTGTCCCAGAAAACATCTATGATATGCACTCCAAGATCACACTCGAGCACATGGCTCTAGAAAACTTGAAGGAACAATGGGAGAAAATGATGGAATACATGAAGTCTTCACACTCCCACATTTTTGATAAACTATAAGGTATAGACCTTTGCCCTTAATATCAAAAAAGGGGGAAAATGAAATGCATTCATATGGGAAAATGACATGTATATGTATTTTACAGAGGGAAAGAAATAATATGTATAGATAGGCAGGCACTATACAGTACTACCGAAAATAATGATATACCTGCATATACATAGGGGGATTCATTAAATGACTAACCATTATATATGTTGTATATACTTAACATTTTGTAACTATTTTGCACATATCAATTTTTGATACTAATGTCAAAGGGGGAGATTGATGACATTAATTTTCCATTAGTATGCAAACAACACTTTCGGTAAGCATACACCGAAGGACAGAACAAAGAGAAAACCAAATCAGATATAAAGAGATCACCAAAAAATGACTAAGTACAAAGAGAACCGATGATACTATTGGAAAACAATGGAAACAATTGTTGTTTTGTCATTGATGTCAAACCTTAACTGGTGAGAATATTGCTATCTGTTTGAGTACCATATCTATTGATTGATGAAGTAGATTTAACAAAAAGACCAAGTGGAATGGTTGAGTTATGGAAAATCACAAGGGTACTTGATTAGTTGGCACATTAGCAAAGTAATGTGTTGTTTATCTTTTGATGACAGTTTACTGAGAATAGTTTATGCCGAGCAAAGTCTGTGATGACCCAGCACCAGTAAATTGCCAAGGAAACCAGTGATGACCGAGCGAAAGAACATTGTGTTGGCTGAGCAACAGTATTTTGGTAATTGTTGAGAATTGAGATCTATGGCTGACATAATTGATTTTATTGGGATATGTAAAGTTAATTAAGGATAAGCATGATTGGTCCACACTATTTAAATGCACGGGTAATCGTAATTAATACATGGGTCAAAGATTTAATTAGTGATTTCTTTGGAGAAGTAAATTAAATGTAAAGATGGAAAGATCTGTTGGATCTTACCTAACCTAAGATCTATGATCTTGATTAAGAGAAAAAATATTTATCTGACCTAGATGAAGAGGTATATGATAACCTCAAGGGGTTATTCATTAAGTGTGCATGCAAGAAGTGTATGCAAGATGATTGCATAGTTAATTAACTGATTGGCATGATCTAGTAGAGAAGGCTGAACAGAGAAGCAGAGATCTACGAGAGTGATTGCTTGATGGATTTCCAAGAAGATCTAAAGATTGAAAAGAGAATGGAGGCCACTCAGTGAATTAGCATTAGAGATTAATTTGATCTGGGTTTGCAAAGTAAGTTGTATGTATCAAATCACACCTGTTGATTACTTTCTAACCATTGTATCAGTAAAAATCCTTTAACCAGGTTGACCTAATAGTCATTGTATAAATCCTTTGAGAAAGGTGACATTCAGGTGGAATGTTCTAAGTCCTCTAACAAGGCCACTCCTGACAGGGTGATTAAATCCTTTAACCAGGTCACATTTAGCAATGTGTTTTATAACCTTTAATAGGGTTGGCTCCTAACAAAGCTCACTTCAAAAGGTGAAAACTTGATAGCATGTTATTGGTGGTTTTTCCCAAATTGGGTTTCCACGTTAAATACTAGTGTCAACTTGTGTGAATTTTTATGTTGTGTTTTACTGTCAAGTTTCTACAAGCTAATTACATTTGAACAGTAAAACTGCATATGTATGTTGTTGATTTATGCTATTGCTGCCAAGAAGATCTGAGTTTTTCAAAGTGGTATAAAGTTTAATTTGGTACATCTAGACCTAAGGGTAACTGATTCACCCCCACCCCCCCTCTCATTTATTCTAAATTCATTCTAACAATTGGTATCAGAGCTTTGGTCTCTTGAAAATAGCTTGAAGGTACTTGGAGAAAAAGATCAAGATGTATAAAAAGGAGGTACCAAAGTTGAACAAAGATAATTTTCCTGCATGGAAGAGTTTGATGAAACTGCATTTAGCTGGTATTGGTGATTATGCTAAGAACTATGTTGAACATGATTATGTATCCCCCACTACACCTTCCACAACTGCACAGTTAAGAGAAAAGTAGGAACACAATCAAGCAATGTTGGAGATTGCATCATCTCAGAACTATCATGAGTTTGAAGATATAAAGAATTGTACAACTGCAAAGAAAATGTGGGATTTCCTTGAAACCATCTATGGAGGTGATAAAAATGTACTAAGAGCCAAATCTAAAAGTTTAAGAGGTAAGTTTGATGAAATGAAAATGCAAGAAGGAGAAAATATAGTTCAATATTATGGTAGGATAAAGGAAGTTGTAAATGCTATCAGAGGAGCTAAGGGAACCATTGATGATAACACCATTATGAGAAAGGTATTGAGAACTCTTCTTCCTATATATGCTATTAGATTCTTGCAATTCAAGAGTTAAGATGTACTCCTAATAGTAATTTGACTTTGGAAGGTCTGGTAGGCAGACTTACTGCATTTGAGATGTCAAATTTTGATAACTACACTCCACAAGCTATTGAATCTGCATTTAGATCCCAGTTGGTCCTTAATAAATCAAAGAAAGGAAAGAAATGTATGAACAGTGACAGCGACACTACAAATGATGATCTAGAAGAACTTGAAGCACTCATGGAAAAAATACTATCTAGAGGAAAATGAAAATTCAAAGGTAAACTTCCTATAATTTATTTTTCATGTAACAAAGTTGGTCATATTGCTGCAAGATGTCCTGATAAGAATGATAAAGATGAGATAAGGGACAACAAGTACAAAGACATAAAGGATGACCAAGACTTCAGAAAGTATAAATATTACAAAGAAAAAGGTAGAAAATCTTGTTACATAGTTGAAGAAGCTTCTGACAGTGAAACTGACAATTCTGATGAACATGATATAGAAGTTGTGTATGTTGCTATGAAAGCTGATTCTGATGATGATTAGAAAACTACACTAATTTCTTATATGAGTAAAGGTGACCATTGGATTATTAATAGTGGTTGTTCACATCACATGACTAGTGATAAAGATAAATTTGAAACCTTAGATTAATGTAAAGGTGGTTATGTTAAATTTGGTAATGATGCACCATATCTTTTTAAAGAGAAAGGATCAATTAACTTGACTGACAAGATCAGATGTGACAATGTATATTGGGTTGATGATCTTAATTATAATTTATTGAGTGTTGCACAGTTGAATACTTCTAGTTACAGATTTGAATTCCATCACAAGAAGGAAAAGATCTATGATGCCACTGGAGAATTAGTTGGAAGTGGTGAGAAAACAAAAGGTAACTTGTTCTATCTGAACTTAGCTGATGAGACATGCTTGTTTTCACAATATAATAATGTTTAATGGTTATGGCATAAAATTTTGTGTCATGTAAACTTTGATAACTTTGTAAGCATAAGTAAATTGAAAAAATTTAGAGGGCTTCCTAAGTTGAATAAACTTGAAAATGCAATGTGTACGCAATGTCAATTAGAAAAAATGACTAAATCTAGTTTCAAAAGAAAGACTCATACTTCTGAGGAAATTCTAGAATTGGTTCATACTGACCTTTGTGGTCCTATTGGTGAGAAAAGTTACTGTGGAGATAGATACTTTATTCTATTTGTTGATGATTACTCAAGAATAATGACTATGATATTTCTTAAAGAAAAATATGATGCATTCCAGTTATTTAAGTGGTACTTGGTAAAAGTTGAAAAGGAGATAGGTAAAAGCCTAAAATGTTTAAAATCTGACAGAGGAGGTGAGTTTATTTCTAATGAGTTTAACAGGTTCTGCAATGACCGAGGGATAAAAAGACAGATGTTCGTGCCTAGGACACCACCACAGAATGGTATTGCTGAGAGAAGAAACAAATCTATCATGGATTGTGCCAGAACACTAATGATGGAGAAAAATGTTGCATAGAAATATTGGAGAGAAGCTATAAGTACTAAAGTCTATACCCTGAATAGAGTACAAGTCAAGAAAGGTACTAATGCTACACCTTATGAGCTATGGTATGGGTATGCACCTAATGTAAAATATTTCAAAGTATTTGGAAGAAAATGTTTCATACTGAAGGATAACAGAAATGGAAAACTTGATGCTAAAGGTGAAGAAGGCATATTTCTTGGTTATTCAACTAAAATTAAAGCTTACAAGTGTTTGAATTCTAACACTAACAAAATTGTGGAAAGTGCAAATTTTAGAATTGATGAGTATGCAGAAAGAAATGAAGCTGAAAGCACACAGGAACCTGAAAGTAGAAAATAATTCATCTATATGGATGAGGAAGATTCTAGTGAATTACCTAAACCTAAGAAAGAGGTAGTCGAGCAACAACTAGCACCTGTCGAGTCACAAAACAAAGCTGTTGGGCAATAGGAGGTAATTTTTGAGCTATCTGATGGAGATGCCGAGTCACATAATCAACCTAAATTGGACATGAATGATCAACCTAAAGCAGAAAAAGAACCTACTCTAGAAAAGTATGTAAGGAGGCACCATAAACCTGATCAAATCATAGGATTGAAGAATTATGCAGTTATGAGAAGAAGCAAGTTGAGAGAAGATACATGCTTATTGTGTGATTTTGAGACTAAAATAGTAAAAGCTGCTTTAGACAATCAAGATTGGATACAAGCCATGAATGAAGAAATTGAACAGATTGAGAAGAATAAGACTTGGACACTTGTACCTAGGCCGAATGACAAAAATGTAGGTACTAAGTGGGTATTAAGAAATAAGCTGAATGAACATGGAGAGGTAACAAGAAACAAAGCTAGACTGGTATGCAAAGGTTATGCACAAGAGGAAGGAATTGATTATGGAGAAACATTTGCCCCAGTTACAAGATATTATGGAATATTAGAAGAAGAAGTCTACATTGAACAAGATGAAGGATTTTTTGACCCAAGAAAGAGGAACATGGTTTGCAGATTACACAAAGCACTATACAGACTGAAGAAAGCACCAAGATCATGGTATGAGAGATTGCACAATTATTTTCTAATGATTGAATTTGCAAGAACCAATGACAACAACAATTTGTATTTGAAGATAGAGAAAAACAAAGGTACTTTATTGGCTAAAATTTTTGTTGATGACATTATATTTAGTGTACAAGATGTGTTATGTCAAGCATTTGCAAAGGAGATGCAAACTAAATTTGAGATGCCTATGTTTGGTGAGATAAAAAAATTTGTTGGCTTACAAATATATCAGATGAAGAATGGTATCTATATTACTCAATCAAAATATGTCAAGGAGATACTAAAAATTTTTGGAATGGAAGATTCAAAACTAGTGAGTACACCCATGGCTACTGGACAGAAGTTAACAAAAAATGATGATACAAAAGAAGTGAATCAAACCCTTTACAGATCAATGATTGGAAAGTTGCAATATGTTGTGCATAGTAGACCTGATATTGCACTAATTGTTGGTATTGTTGCAAGATTTTTTTCCAATCCCAAGGAAACTCATATGATGGCAGTAAAAAGAATTCTGAGATATTTGAAAGGAGCAGATGACTATGGTCTGTATTACAAAAAGAATGAAAAGTTTGAACTCAGAGTCTATACTGATTTTGATTGGGCTAGAAATGTGGATGACAAGAAAAGCACCATAGGTGGAGCATTTATTTTAGGAAAAAGATTAGTTTCATGGACAAGCAAGAAATAGAATTTCTCCTCACAATCTATAGCTGAAGACGAATATGTAGCAGTAGCAGTTAATTGTTCTAATATTGTGTGGTTGAAGATACTACTAAAAGGTATGAAAGAAGAGATCACAGAACTAGTTGTCATATATTGTGATAACACGAGCACCATTAATATTTCTAAGAACCCTGTAATACACTCTAAAACAAAGCATATAGCTATCAAGTATCATTACTTGAGGGAGATAGTTCGGAAGAAGGATGTGAGACTGGAATATGTGAATACTAAGGAAAAGTTAGCAGACATATTTACAAAGGCACTACCCAAGGATGCTCATAAGTATCTGTGACGTAAATTAGGGGTGATTCCCCTAACCAAGGCTAATTAGTTCAGAATGATACTATTGCATCAAATGTTATATTCAGAATATTTGACACATTGATGCATAGGCAGTCACACTTTAGGATGCTGCCTAAAGTTGTGAAAAATGGACAAGGATAGAAAAGAGGTTTAGTCATAAGCAAGATGACAGGAACAACATGATATAGAGTTTAGAATAGAAGAATATACATGATGAAGATGTCAACGTCTTTGTCATTATTGTCAAAGAGGGAGAAGTTTACTGAAAGAGGGAGATGTTTACTATACTTAGAGATAAAGGGAGAGTTTACTTAAAGAGGGAGTCCACTTGAATAGACACAGAAAGATTTTAGTTTGATTACAAAAATAGAAGGAAAAATATTTTACAAGATGAGAATCAGAGTGAAGATAAAGACATTAATGAAGATTTGTTCATATCAAGGAACACAGGAAGACTTTTTGGATTGTATGGTAACTATGGTTGGAAAATTATTGTTTTATTGTTTAGTGTTTCCATCAATGCCAAAGACGGAGATTGTTGGAAAGCTACAATGGAAACAATTGTTGTTTTTTCATTGAGGTCAAAACTTAACTGGTGAGACTATTGCTATCTGTTTGAGTACCATATCTATTGATTGATGAAGTAGATTTAACAAGAAGACCAAGTGGAATGGTTGGGTTATGGGAAATCACAAGGGTACTTGATAAGTTGGCACATTGGCAAAGTAATGTGTTGTGTATCTTTTGATGACAGTTTATTGAGAACAGTTTATGCCGAGCGAAGTCTGTGATGACCGAGCGCTAGTAAATTGCCAAGGAAACTAGTGATGACCGAGCGAAATAACACTATGTTGGCCGAGCAACAGTATTTTGGTAATTGTTGAGATTTGAGATCTCTGGCCAACATAATTGATTTTATTGGGATATGTAAATTTAATTAAGGATAATCACGATTGGTCCACACTATTTAAATGCACAGGTAACCGTAATTAATGCATGGATCAAAGATTTAATTAGTGATTGCTTTGGAGAAGTAAATTAAATGTAAAGATGGAAAGATCTGTTGGATTTGACCTAACTTAAGATCTACGATCTTGATTAAATGGAAAAATATTTATCTGACCTATAAGAAGAGGTATATGATAACCTCAAGGGGTTATTCATTAAGTGTGCATGCAAGAAGTGTATGCAAGAGGATTGCATAGTTAATTGACTGATTGGCATGATCTAGCAGAGAAGGCTGAACAGAGAAGCAGAGAGCTGTGAGAGTGATTGCTTGATGGATTTCCAAGAAGATCTAAAGATTGAAAAGAGAATGGAGGCCACTCAGTGAATTAGCATTAGAGCATAATTGGATCTGGATTTACAAAGTAAGTTGTATGTATCAATTCACACTTATTGATTACTTTCTAACCATTGTATGAGTCAAAATCCTTTAACTAGGTTGAACTAACAGTCATTGTATAAATCCTTTGAGAAAGATGACATTCAAGTGGAATGTTCTAATTCCTCTAACAAGGCCACTCTTGACAAGGTGATTAAATCCTTTAACCAGGTCACATTTAGCAATGTGTTTTGTAACCTTTAACAGGGTTGGCTCCTAACAGAGCTCACTTTAGAAGAGTGAAAACTTGATAGATTGTTATTGGTGATTTTTCCCAAATTGGGTTTCCATGTTAAATATCAGTGTCAACTTGTGTGAATGTCCATGTTTTGTTTTACTGTTAAGTTTCTACAAGCTGATTACATTTGAACAGTAAAACTGCATATGTATGTTGTTGATTTATGTTATTGTTGTCAAGTAGATCTGAGTTGTTCAAAGTGGTATAAAGTTTAGTTTGGTAAATCTAGACCTGAGGATAACTAATTCACCCCCCTCTCAGTTATTCTGAATTCATTCTAACAGATACAACTTTGTGTGTACACCGAAAATGCAAAGTTAGAAGGATAAAGAGGAACTCAACAAAGGATAAAGCACAAACCGAGAGATAGTTAAAGAGAAAACTAAGAGAACAAAACTAAAATATAGTCAACTAATTTCAGAAGTATAACCGACTGTTAGAAACTGAGAATCAGTTGCAGCCCGCAAAAAGTGGATCTGACTTCCACGTTAGATGAAGCAGTCTTATTCTATTTATAGAATCTTGATTTTTTTTTAAAACCATTTCTTTAGGGACAAGAAACATGAAAGAGAGGATGAATAAAGCCTACGAGAAAATTTATGGATCGGATTGAAAGTTTCAAGAACCAAAATAAAAAAAGGTGAATTTGGTTAGCAAGAACCAAGAACAAAGGCTACCGAGAATCAGAGGTATTACTCAATCACATTAGGTGATAACCTTATTCATGTAAACTTAAATGGATTTGTATCAGAAATAGGAGATTACATTTATAGGTCAAATTATAATTTTCTATCATTCTAACAAGTGGAGCAAAGTGTAAAAATCCTTTCTTGGAAGGTGGATTTAATAGTCCAACTACAAATCTCTTAATCGAGTGCACACTCAACAGTGTTGCTAAAGCTCTTAACCGAGTAGACTTTAAGAGGTCTCCACAGATACTCTTAACCGGGTAGATCATCAGAAGTGATCAAATTGTAAGCCTTAACCGGCCCCTTCCAATCTGCAGATAGTGAAGATTTTGTGGGTGCCATCCCCACCACAATTTTTACTTCCTAACAAGAGTTTTTTGTGATATCATATCATGTGTTATGTTTCAATTACTTTCATGAATGTTTCTATGAATGTTCACATATATGTTAAGTTAATGAATTGATATAACTCACATCAAGATAGTATAGATCAAATGAATGGATCTACAATTGATTACAAAAGGTTAATTGATTAAAGGATACAAAAGTTTTAGAGGTACTAATTCACCCCTCCCCTCTCAGTACACACCATTAATTCCAACATTATGAGCTTACAATAGATCTGAACATCTGCAAGATTAAGTTTTATTTATGAATATATCATATATTGTTTCAGTTTAACCATTGATTTATAAAATCTCTTAACAAAGTAGGATTTAACCATCCTTTATATATTGAGATACATCCCAAGGAGTATCAAAAGGTTTTCATGTTGACAGCATAGTGAATGCTAGGTCAAGTGATAAACTATTAGTGATTAATCCTCTAACAAAGTCACACTTAACCGTGTGTTTGTAACCTTTAACAAGGTTGGCTCTTCACCGAGCTCACTTTAGAAGAGTGCAAAATTTGGGTTACCGGTCCCAAATGGGTTTCCCCTGACATGGTTTCCATATTAAAAATCCATGTGTCAAATGTGTATATGGTTCATTGCTTTGATGTTTTGCTTTACACATTGCTAAAACAGGATTGATCGGTAAACACTAAGTTATTTACTGTATTTCAGTAAAGGTTAAGAAAAAATAGACTGCTATTCAGTAAAGCTTAAGGAAAGGATAAAAAGTATAAACATCAAGAAGTATATACATATTAGATTCACACAAGGCATAAATCTTGTAGGATTGAAGATAACTAGAGGTTTTATATTTGTGGTATAAATTTTTGGGTTAATTTATTGGATTAATTGTTGAGGCCACTGATTCACCCCCCCCCCCTCTCAGTTATTCTAACACTTGGTAAACCACTAAGAATTTATTAATGATATCTGTAAATTCCACATCCATGGCTCTCTGAAAATTTTCCCCAACATTTTTCAAGCCAAAATGCATTCTAACATATACATAGGTACCCCAAGGTGTGCTAAATGCAGTCTTGAATTGCTCTGATTCCTTGACCATAACCTAGTTGTATCCTGAAAATTCATCCAACATTGACATCAATTCATATCCAGTGACTCTCTGTAGCATGGCTTCCATATTGGGCAAGCCATAGTTGTCCTTTAATGGATTAATGTTCAAATTTTTGAAATCCACACAGTGTCTAATGTCTCCATTCTTTTTCCTTACTAGAACCAAGTTTGAAACCCATGTTTAATGTCTAATGGGTTTAATAATCCCAACATCTCTCATTTTCTTCAACTCTTCTTGCACTTTTGGTGCCAATGTGGGATTAACAGGTCTCAACTTTTGTCTCAAAGGTCTTGTGCCTTCCTTCAAAGGAATCTCACGTTGAAAAAGATCTACTATATAGGCCTTTAAATCATCATAAGACCATGCTTATACTTCCTGAGAAGATCAACTAACAACTTTCTAAGTTTAGGAGACAACCTCTTGCCAATATATACATTCTTAGGAGCTCCAGTTGTTCCTAGATTTACTTCTTCCAAATCCTCTTGTTTTTTTACAGCCTTTACAGAAGAGGACTTATCCTTATTATCAAATGCTTTCTCAAGAATAACTAATCCATTTGGAACTCTATTTGATTTCACTTGTAGGACTTCCTTACCAAAAATAGTATCCTTACCATCCAAGGTTTCCACACATCCACTGAAATCCATCTCCTTGTTTCCAAAGTTTGCTTCACAATATAAGAATCTCAGAATATCCAAATCATCTTCAAAAGTCTGGCAGCTTTCAACATTGTCCGATATGGAAGGCCTAGATTGAACCTCTATTTTTTAGATTATTGCAAATGTGATATCTTCTAGCCTCAAAGAAATATTGGCTAGTGAATCTGTCATTTTGTTTTGGCTTCTATCCATCCAGTCAATACCAAATGAATCAAAAATTTCCAACTCATCCCAAACAACATTTTTGTATTGCTTTAGTCTTTGGTTCTTTGAAGCATACTTGGATCTTATTTGAGATATTACTAATTTAGAGTCTCCAATTACTCTGAGATTTCTTATTTTATGTCTTGAGGCCAACCTCAATCCAATCAACAAAGCCTCATATTTTGCAATATCATTTCTACATGTAAACAACAAAGTGAAAGAGAATTTGAAGGTCGTACCACTAGGATTTATCAACAAAACACCTGCACCATCTCCCTCTTTAG
Source organism: Thuja plicata (assembly GCA_018584345.1). Classification (NCBI taxonomy): domain Eukaryota; kingdom Viridiplantae; phylum Streptophyta; class Pinopsida; order Cupressales; family Cupressaceae; genus Thuja; species Thuja plicata. The sequence continues at coordinate 1,678,180 of MU224206.1, forward strand.
AGATTGCACCATCAAAATAAATAGTTCATAAGTCATTTTGGTCTGTCAAATTATCCTTTTCCTTAGATAAAAGCACATGTTGAACTTGTCCTTCAACCTTCCTATCTTGCACTTGGAAAGACCCAATATCAGTGTTCAAGAAACAATTCATATTATCATCTTAATTTTCCTTAATCATGTGGGGATTCCTAATTTCCCGGGACACTTAAAAATTTTTACCAGCAATATTGAAAGTTGAAAAGGATAAATCACATTGAATACTTCCTCCCATTGAAGTACTCAACTTCCTAGATAATAACATTCCATATTGAGGAGGAATATCAACAACTAAGACACTCATTGTCAGTATTTTGTCAAGATATGCAGCCAGCCTATAAGGCAAAGCTTTAATAGTACCAATGAAAGGTACTTCTCTAGAATCCATTTCTTGACATCTTCCATGGGGAGTGTCAACTTGCAATCCCATAGACTTCATTACCTCTGCAGGCATAACTAGGTTAGATGCTTCAGAATCTATCATGCAATTTTTTAGCATCTTACCATTGATAACCAAAGTCAAGAAAAAAGGATCCACAACTCCCAAGGGAGTATTCACATTATTAGTATTCAAGTAAATCTGAGGGATCTTTGAAATAATTTCTTCTAACTCTTTCCCCTTACTTTCATATTTATCTTCTATATTTCCTATTTTCTCATTTCCTTCTGGTTTCTGTATCTTTGTGGAAGAAATGTTATTTACCCATGTCAGGGATTTTCTTTATGTTCTCCAATCCTCATCATTTCTAACAATGGAACCTTGATATTAATCTATGAAAATAGTTGCCCAATATCAACAGGGGTGTATTTTATATCAGAGAAATCTTGTTTCACAGTAACAACATTTCTATACTTAACCTGAGTGGCCAAGCTTGGCTCATTTCTCTTTGGTTACTTCTTATCCTTTTGAAGAGGGGGAACACTTATTTCTAGCATCTTTTCTTTTACCTTATACACAATAATTGAACCATTAGACTTATCTTCTTTCCTAACCATTATCCTTTTGATACCCTCAACAAATTTTCCCTTTTCTTGGGGCTACATAGAGTTTTCTTTGGTTTCCTTGATGAAAATACTAATTGGTTTTCCATATGCATTACCAACTATTCTATTTATCAAATTATAATTACTCCTTGCTTGAGTAACCATGTCAACAATGATTTTTTCTATCTCTTCATTAGAAGGTATTGTTAACATAATGGGTTCCTCACCCCTTTCAGCATTACACCTTATATCATCAATTTCCTCTTCTTCTTTGTCAGAGGGAACCTACTGATGATATACTTCTCTTCTGCTTTGTGAGCTAGACACATCTTGGTTTTCATTCTCATAATCAAAATATTCTTCACCCCATAGGTGTTAAAAATTCATAGAACAACCACTCTCATCATACAACACAATAATCAAGATTGTGTGGGGATTGACAAGATACAAACCATGAAATATAATCACACATGTTAACAGAGTTTCTTTGCAAAGGATCGAGGGTCTTATCATCATATTTATCTTTCTTTTGTGGGAGAATAGGCTTCACATCCTTCCACTGGGTGGTATATGGGTAATTTTTCATCCTTGGCCGCCAATTAAAATTGCTAAAGGATGGCTTATCATTAATTGGAGACCTATTATTCTTATTTTCTCTAGGCTTAAAATCTTATAGGGTATTTAAAATTTGCTTTAGACTATCCTCCTCCTTAGGTTTCACATTAGAAGGCTTATCTGATTCTTTTTTATTGAATCTATTAGGCTTCCATTCTTCCCTTCTACCCACTTTTCTTGATACTCTTCTATTTGTCTCAATTTTAACAACCATCATATAAGATTTTCTAATGTTTCAAGGGTTCTTGTCTCTAAGAAAATATCCCATCTTAGCATCAAAAGCATTTAAATAGGTAGAAAGACATACCTTATCTATTAGAATAACTGAGAGGGGGGGTGAATGAGTGGCCTTAAAATAATTCCAAAAATTCCAACCAAAACTTATATCTCAAATATAATATCCTCTATTTATCTTTCAATCCATCAAGATGTATGCCTTAAATAACTTTAACAAATATAAACTGCTCGGTAAGATATACTGTTTATCTTTTCTAGACTTTACCGAATAGGAGTAAATAAAATTAGTGTTAACCGACCAATCTAGTATGACTAATGTATAAAAAAAATATCAATGCAATGAAATAAATACACATTTGACACATATATTTTAACATGGAAACTCTGTTAAAGGAAAAACCACTTGGGACCGGTAACCCAAAATTTTCACTCTTCTGAAGTGAGCTCAGTGAAGAGCCAACCCTGATAAAGGTTACAACACATTGTTAAGTGTGACCTTGTTAGAGGATTTAAAACCAATATTTTATATTTTGACCTAGCACTCACTATGTTGTCAAAAAGAAAACCTTTGATACTCTTGAGTATCTTAATACATTAAGGATTGTTAAATCCCACTCAGTTAAGAGATTTTATGAATCAATGGTTAAAATGGTACAGTAAATGATTTTTTCAATAATACAACTTTAACTTGTAGATATTCAGATCTATTGTTAGTCTAATAATACCTCTTCGATCAATGTTCACTTCAGTTATTTTTCTTTCTTTCTTTGTTCTTTTGGCTCGGTGAATGCTCTGCCTTTTGTTGCTCGGTGTCTGTAGAATTCATTTGGCTCTGTTCTTCAGCCTGTATGATCATATCTGCATGAAGACTTCTATCTTCACCAAAATTATAATTAGCATTCCTCTCCTTTCATATGAATTCCTTCTCTCTTTATATAGACATGATTAGGCACTCAATCTCCTTATTTTTTTTGTAGATCACTTCTTGATCTGTAAAACTTGTCATTCTTTGCTTTATCTCATAAAGCTCTGCTTTAGTTTTATTTTTTTGATCTCTCGATAATTATGCTTTAAATATATTTCATGATTTAGTTTAACTAATCATTAATAATAAAGTAATCAATCAATCAATCTCTAAATATAGCTCTTGCCAGCTAAGTACTTTTGTCATTCTTGAACTTTGGTTCTAATCGGTCATCAACTCCAGTTAGCTCGGTCATTGACTTCAGTTATGCTCGGTGAAAAATTCAGTTATGCTTGGTAAATAGTTCTTTCTTGGTAACACTTGCTTGGTTACTGCAGTGCTTGGTATACACTATGAACTGCTCGGTGTTCACTATCCTTCGATGTGCATTGTCTGTCAATATTTACTGTCACTCGGTGTATACATAACTTTTATGTTTTACCGACACATAAAATTTGTCTCTTTGGTCTCTTCAATTTTATGACAATATGTGTATGAAAAATAAAATTATATCAAGTTGACATCAATGACCATATAATACATTAACTGATTTAATGTCTTTCATTCACTTTTGCAGCTCGGTGATCATCAACTTATCATCTTCAAACATTCAATCAGTTATAGTTCATCAATCTCTCCTTTGGGCATTGATGGAAACATGCTATGAAATATGCATTATAAGGTATGCCATAAGATACCAAACTTATTGTTCTATAACCAATTCAAATATTTGAGTCTCGGTAAGCTCTTCTAGATTAGATTTGACTCTACTATGTGCTCTCCCTTTCTTCATTCCCTTCAATGGATAGGTGTAGAAGTTCTATCTTCTTATTATGTCTCTCATTTTCTTGTATAATTTCTTCTCCAATTATCTCCCTTTGATGGATGGTTACTTCATTGAATATCTCTCTCCCTTTAATCTTTGAATCTTTCTCCATTTGGATATTCTCCTCCTTGATGGATATTCCATTGAATATCTCTCTCCCTTTGACAGCAATGCCAAAAAAAATATTCAGCTCTGTAGTAGCCAACAATCTTTTTCTCCCTTTGAAGCTTTCTGTCCCTTTAGTGGACTGATATGTCATTGCAGTCCATATCTCAGCTTGCATCAACATGAATAATTTTCTGATAATGTGTAGTTTGATGCAACCTCTAAGTCAGCTTAGTGACCAGTAGACAAGGTACGAACCCCTAGTCTATTCCTCAGGTACTCAAATGTATCTTTTGCAATGTTTTTGTGAATATGTCTGCTAGTTTTTCTTTGGATTGTACATATTCCAGTATCACCTCTTTCTCTTGTACTTGTTCCCTTAAGTAATGATGCTTAATAGCTATGTGCTTTGTCTTAGCATGCATCATAGGGTTCTTTGAGATGTTTATAGAACTAGTATTATCACAATAGATAATTACTGGGTCAAGAATATTTTCATTCATACCTTTCAGCAATTTCTTGATCCATGCAATGTTAGAGAAATTTGTAGTAGAAGCCACATATTCTGCTTTTGCAGTTGATTGTGATATGCATCCTTTCTTTTTACTTATCCATGTGACAAGTCTATAACCCATAAAGAATGCTCCTCCTTTTGTTCTCTTTCTATCATCTATGTTTCCAGCCCAATAAACTTGTAGCTCAATTTTTCCTTCTTTATTGTACCACAAACCATAGTCTTTAGTCTTCTTCAGATATCTCAAAATTCTTTTAACAATAGTCATGTGTGATTCCTTAGGATTAGCAGAGAATCTTGCAACTATACCAACTGCATGTGTTATATCTAGTCTAGTGTGTACAACATACATTAGTTTGCCAATCATAGATCTGTATAGGGTCTTATTTACCTCAGTTGACTTGTCTTCCTTTATTAATTTGCATCTGGTTTCCATAGGTGTTCCAACTAGTTTGGAGTCATCCATCTTGAATATCTTCATAACTTCTTTGATGTATTTGGATTGTGTGATGTAGATGCCTTCTTCCTGTTATAGAATCTGTAGACCAAGAAACAATTTGATCTCTCCAAACATTGGCATTTCAAATTATTTTCTCATTTCATCAGCAAATGACTTTCATAGCATATCATTAACCTCTAAATATGATATCATCAACAAATATCTCAGCAATCAAAATCTTATCATCAGTATTTAATTTTAAATATAGATTACTGTTGTCACTTTTTCTAACAAATCCAATACTAATGAGACAAGATTGAATTCTTTCATACCATGCTCTCAGTGCTTGTTTCAATCCATACAAGGCTTTGTGTAGTTTACAAACCATGTTTCTTTTGTTTGGATCAACAAACCCTTTAGGTTGCTCAATGTATACCTCCTCTTCTAGTATTCCATTTAGAAATGCATATTTAAAATCCATTTGGTATACTTTGAATCCTTTGAAAGTAGCATAAGTAAGTAGAATTCTCACTCCTATTCTAGCAATGGGTGAAAAGGTTTCTCCATTGTCAATACCTTCTTCTTGTGCATACCGTTTGCATACTGGTGTAGGAGCACCTAGGTAGGCTAGTTGTTAAAATGGAACCTAGGGTTTGCTCCTTTATTTTGGCTTGTAGTAGTTCTAGCCAGACAACTAGATGAATAAAGGGACCAAGAGTCCTAGTGTGTGGAGTTTTTGTAGGAGGATGGGTCTTGTTAGGTCCTTAGAGACCTTTGTGTCCATTTAGGTCCAATTAGGTGTTTTTTACATTTTGTGGCAAAATGAGCCAAGAAAGGGACTAGAGGTCCTATTTGATGTTTTTTCATCATATTTTGTGGATTGGACAAGTTTGGTCATGGTTAGACCAAGTTTGGAGACCAAACTCAAAAGTTGCAAAAAGTTGTCAATGTTGTCATTGACAACATTGACAACTTTTATGACAAGATTGCATCTTCGGTGGAATTGGTTAGATAACTGTCTGAAACTGATGAATTAGTGTTTGGGTCAACTATATATCACAATCCTTGAGATGTGTGAAGGGTTGGAAATTTTGAGAGATTTTGTGAGCATTGTTTTGTGTAATGTAGGTTGATAGTAGATTTTGTGTGGTGGTAGTTGGTTTGATTAAATAGTTCTAGTTGCTTTTTTAAATTATTTTGTTTTCAGCATTGTCGTTGTTCTAAACTAGGCATTGTGAAAAAATGGGGTCTTAACTCCATTTTCCACCATGGAATTGGCACGGGTCTTTGGATTATGAGAGTAGACTCCATGTACATTGTGTATAGTGCAGGAGGGGCCCAGGAAATTATGGCAGCCATTTTTAAGGTGATGCCCTAGGCGAGCCAGTGTGGCATGGCTAGGGATCACCATTAGTTGCAGAGCCATTTTGGTGGATTGAAAGAATTCATAGCTTCAATAAAAGATTGCAAAGGGTTAGGGTAGTGTGTTGTGAGTTCCCAAAATGAGTGAGAAGATTTTGTGAGTTTGTCTTGATAGCAAGAAAGAAGTTTCTGACAGACTGGTTTTGAAACCCTCAAAACCCTGATTTCTAGCCTTGTTTGTAGGCAAAGCTATACAGATAGCTTGGGAGCCCTAGACCTAGAAAATATCTAGTGTCTCAGTAAAGGGTGTCTGGATCCTAAATTTTTTTGTGTTCTTGTTAAGAATTTTTGTATTTTATTGCAGTAAAGGTGAGTAAATAGGGCTAATTTCTTGTAGCCCTATTTAGAAAGCAATTTTGTGGGTTCTTGGAACTCGATTGGAGTTTTGATACAAAGTGTGCTTGTAGTGTTGGAAAGGGTCCTATGAACATATTGGAAACCCTAATCCTCTTTGTGGATTTAGCATTGATCAATTTGGGTCAATTGGAGCCTTTTAGGCCAAAGATGCAAGAAAGACCATTTGGGGTCCAGGAGTAAGTTTTGGAAGTGTTTTATTTTACAAAATGGTGTTCACTAGTTGAAGGAGTTAGGATCTTGTGATAAGATACCTAAGAATCCAAGGGTTAGTGAAAGAAACCTAGTAGGTCATAGAGTGACCTAGGAGACCTTGGAGGAGGTCTCAGGAGAAGCAAGACTAGTGCTACATCACATACCAGTCTTTCTTTGTTCCTTGTGAATTCTTGATTCTCATTCAGTTTGTTTCTGAAAATCCATTTGGTGCCAATGATATTTTTTTCACTCGGTCTAGGTACTAATGTCCATGTTTTATTCTTCTCAATATGTTCAATCTCTTCATTCATTGCACTAACTCATTCTCGATTCTCAAGTGCATCATTAATAAATTTAGGCTCAAAAACACAAATCCAACATTTAGTGTTAAGAGACTTACTTCTTGTTCTAATTCTAGCTCTTTCATCTCTAATGATCTGGTCCTGTAGATGGTGTCTTCTGACATATTTAGCAAGTACAGGTTCAAATCTATGTTCTTCATTTTGATCATCATTGTGATCTTCATTATCACTCAGTTCAGCATTGTGAGCATTTTCCTAATTCTCGATGTGTGCAGCATGTTGCTCGGTTGCATTGTTCTGTCACTCAGGCAAGGTGTCAGGTTCTTCAATATAGACAAATCTGTTGTAATCTTCTAGTTCCTTTCTACTTTCCTCATCATTTTTTAAGGAAATTCATTCACTTTAACATTTTCACTTTCAATGATTTTTTTAGAAGATTTTTTCAGACATTTATAATCTTTTCTTTTAGTAGAATATATTAGAAATATTCCTTCATAATTTTTAGAGTAAAGTTTCCCACTTCTATCATCTTTCAATATATAACATTGACTTCCAAAAATTCTAAAGTAACTCACATTTGGTGTGTATCTATATCATAGCTCATAAGGTGTCTTATTGGTGTCTTTCTTCAATTGAACTCGGTTTAGTGTATAGACAGTAGTACTTACAGCTTCTCTCCAAAATGTTTGTGTGATGCCTTTTTCAATCATCAGTGTTCTGGCACAATAAAAAATTGATCTATTTCTCCTTTCAACAATCCCATTTTGCTGTGGTATTCTCGATGCAGAAACCTGTCTTGTAATCCCATTCTCTTTACAAAAGTTAGTGAATTCATCAGAGATAAATTCTCCTCCTCTATCTAATCTTAAACATTTCAGTTCTTTTCCACTTTGTTTTTCAACTTTTGCTTTATACCATTTGAACATCTTAAATGCTTCAGATTTCTCTTTTAAGAACATAACAGTCATCAAACTAGAATAGTCATCAACAAATAGAATAAAGTATCTATCACCATAATAGCTCTTTTTTCTCATTGGTCCACATAAGTCAGTATGGACTAACTCTAGAATAGCATTAGATGTGTATGTTTTTCTCTTGAAACTAGACTTTGTCATTTTTCCTTTTTGACAATTCTTGCACATAACATGGTCGGGCTTTGACATACTAGGTAAGCCTCTTACTTTTCTTTTCTTACTTATCTTAACCATGTTGTCAAAATTTACATGACATAACCTTTTATGCCACAACCAAACATCTTAATTTATAGCCAATAAGCAAGTGGTCTCAATGTTGTCAAGATAGAATAAATTACCTTTTGTTTGTTCACCAGTACCGATCAACTTTCATGTTCCATTATAGATATTTTCCTTTTTATTCTCAAATGCAACTTGGTGTCAAGTATTGTTCAGCTGTGAAACACTCAATAAATTATAGTTAATTCCTTTCACCCAATATGCATTTTCACATCTGAACATATTATTCAACATGATGGTAGCTTTTCCTTCAACTGGGCAAGGTGATTATTACCCATCCTAACTGATCTAGCATTATAATATTCAAAAGTTTAAAAAATTTCTTTATCTCCAGTCATGTGATGAGTACATCCACTATCAATAATCCAGACATCATTTTTGCTAACTTTAGATATGAGTGCAATTTCAACATACCTTTCATCTTCATCTGAATCATCCTTCATAGCAACAAATACAACCTCAACATCTTCATCAGAATCACTAGTAGAATTTTCATCTTTGTTCTCAACTAGGTAACAAGCCTTCTTGCCTTTGTCCATGTAATCTTGGTTATCTCTTCTGTTAGAGTGTTGGTTTCTTTTGTAGTCTCATTCATCACTTATGTCATACTTATTTTCATAATATTTGTCATTGTTTATTTCATCCTTTCTCTTGTTAGGGCATCTAGCAGCAAAATGTCCAATTTCCTTGCAATTAAAATAGACCAATGCTAATTTACCTTTATATTTTCCTTTACCTCTATGTAATCTTCTAGCCATTAGTGCTTCAAGTTCATCAAGTTCTTGTTCATCACTATCACTTTCACTATCATTTCTCATAGTGTGATTGTGACTATATTTGCTTATTTTCAAAGAAGACTTGAATATAGACTCAATAGTTGGTAAGTCTCTATTTTCATAGTTGTTCATCTCAAATGAAATAAGTCTACCAATCAAACTATCAAGAGTAACATTGTTACTAGCTTCTGCTCTCATTTCTTGAATTGCAGATATTCTAATAGCATAAACAAGTAGTAAGGTTCTCAGAATTTTACTTACAACTATTTCTTCTTCAAGTACTCCTACTCCTTAGATAGAATTTACAACTTCTTTGATTATGTTACTGTACTGAGTGATGTTCTCTCCTTCTTTCATTTTCAGGTCATCAAACTTTCATCATAGGCTTTCAGGACATTTGCATCTCCTCCATGTGCTATCTTGAGTTTGTCCCACATTTTCTTAGCAGAGGGGTATGATTTCACATCTCCAAATTCAAAATCAGATAGTGAAGAAGCAAGTTCTATCATCATATAATTATGTTCATGTTTCTCTCTCAATTGATCAATAGTTAGAGGTCCAGTAGGTGAAACATATTTAGTATCAAAGTGTTGTGTGACATCATTTCCAATACCTGATAGATGAAGTCTTATCATGTTTTTCCATGATGCAAAGTTGTCCTTGTTCAACTTAGGCACATCCCTTTTACTCATCTTGTGATCTTTATATTAAGTCTTTTAACTCTCTTCCAAGCACCAAAGCTCTGATACCAATTGTTAGAATAACTGAGGGGGGGGGTGAATCAGTGGCCTTAAAATAATTCCAAAAATTCCAACCAAAACTTATATCTCAAATATGATATCCTCTATTTATCTTTCAGTCCATCAAGATGTATGCCTTAAATAACTTTAATAAATATAAACTACTCGGTAAGATATATTATTTATCTTTTCTAGACTTTACTGAATAGCAGTAAATAAACTTAGTGTTAACCGACCAATCCAGTATTACTAATGTGTAAAGAAAAATATCAATGCAATGAAATAAATACACATTTCACACATAGATTTTAACGTGGAAACCATGTTAAGGGAAAAACCACTTGGGACCAGTAACCCAAAATTTTCACTCTTCTGAAGTGAGCTCGGTGAAGAGCCAACCCTGATAAAGGTTACAACTCACTGTTAAGTGTGACCTTGTTAGAGGATTTAAAACCAACATTTTATCTTTTGACCTAGCACTCACTATGTTTTCAAAAAGAGAACCTTTTGACACTCTTGAGTATCTCAATACATTAAGGACTATTAAATCCCACTTGGTTAAGAGATTTTATGAATCAATGGTTAAACTGGTACAATAAATGATTTGTTCAATAATACAACTTTAACTTGCAGATATTCAAATCTGTTGTTATTCTATTAATACCTCTCTGATCAATGTTCACTTCAGTTATTTTTCTTTCTTTCTTTGTTCTTTCTACTCGGTGAATGCTCTGCCTTCTATTGCTCAGTGTCTGCAGAATTCCTTTGGCTCTGTTCTTCAGCCTGTATGATCAGATCTGCATGAAGAATTCTATCTTCACCAAAATTATATTTAGCATTCCTCTCCTTTAATATGAATTCCTTGTCTCTTTATATAGACATGATTAGCTACTCAATCTCCTTATTTTTTTTGTAGATCACTTCTTGATCCATAAAAATTGTCATTCTTTTCTTTATCTCATAAATCTCTGCTTTAGTTTTATTTTGTTGATCTCTCCTTGATAACTATGCTTTAAATCTCTTTCATTCTTTAGTTTAACTGATTGTTAATAATAAAGCAATCAATCAGTCAATCTCTAAATATAACTCTTGTCAGCTAAGTACTTTTTTCATTCTTGAACTTCAGTTCTGATCGGTCATCAACTCCAGTTAGCTCGATCATTGACTTTAGTTATGCTTGGTAAATAGTTCTTGCTCGATAACACTTGCTCGGTTACTATGGTGCTCAGTATACACTTTGAACTACTAGGTGTTCACTGTCTGTCAGCGTGCACTGTCCATCAGTGTTTACTGTCACTTGATGTATACATAACTTTTATGTTTTACCGACCACATAAACTTTTTCTCTTCGGTCTCTTTAAGTTTATGACAATATGTGTATGAAAAATTAGATTATATCAAGTTGACATCAATGACAATATAATACATTAACTGATTTAATGTCTTGCATTCACTTTTGTAGCTCAGTGATCATCAACTTATCATATTCAAACATTGAATCAGTTATAGTTCATCATTATCATCAAGCCTCATTACTTGGAAAATCTTATGCACGGCCCTTTGGAATCTTATATTGAACTCAACAACTTCTTCATTTGGATTTTTTTTTTATTGTTGAATTCATTCAACATGAATCCTTCATTACTATTGTCACCATATTTCTCCTTAAAACAATTTTTTAGTTCATCCATAGATCCCACATAATCATGAGGTAATCCTCTAAACTAATCCCTAGCATCCTCAAATAGAGACTAAACAAAAAGTTTCATCATGTATAATTTCATAGTCATATATCATATCAATAAAAAAATTTAAATGTTCTTCACAAGTGATAACATTATTTCCAACAAATGTAGGAAGTTTATCTCTAATTTCATTTGGAATTACATATGGATAACCATGAATACCAAGAAAATAGAATTGTTTGTACCTTTTTGCATGAACCGATCTCCTTTGGAATGGATCATCATTCTGGAAGGTAGATGCTTTTGCATTTGATGTTGAAGCAATCTCAACACCAGCTGATGGTGGAAAAATTTTTGTTTGCTTCATAAAATTTCTCAGGTTCCCACCAGGTGCTGAGGAAGTGGAAACAACATGAGGAGGCCCAAAAGACCGCCTGAGAATCTCAATCTTCTTCTTCATCTCTAAAACAACAACCTCTAATTTTTCTTTCTCAAGCTCTTTGGCTATGATCTATTTCTCCCTTTTAGCCTTCTGAAGATTAGTATCCAATTGGGACATCAGATCCACTGGAGCCTTGTGACTCACAGGTTCATTTATTTCAATTCTTATTATCCTTTGCTTTCCCTTATCCTTAGGGATTTGAGTATAAAAAATTTGATAGATAATATGTTCCTCTTCAACCTTCTTAGGTTTTTCAACATAATTTATTGCCTCAAAGTTCAGCAATTACCTTTTCAATTGTTCAACTCTAATATGCTCTTGTCTTTTCTTATTCTCCTCCTCTTTGTTTCTTTGTTGTCTAATGGAAATCTGCTCATGGATTCTTCTCTCCAATTCAGTAGCTTCTTCAAAGATACTTTCATAATCTGGGAGATTGGTGTTAGATCCCTCCTCTCCTCTCTCATCAGAAGAATAGTAATCTTCATATACACCCAATCCTAAATCTGCACCCTCTTCATCTTCTGATGCATTTCCTTCATGGTTGTGTTGGATTGGATCTTCTACCCTAGTGTTATTCTTTTGTCTCCAAGTTTGAGGAATACTTTTGTCATTCTTTTCTTTCCTTCACTAAACAGCTCTAGAGGTAGTGGGAATCCCATCTTCCAGTTTATTTTTAGGATGATTTTTCATTCAAGCTCTGGTATTTCTATTATTCATATTGAGAAAGTGTGTGTAAAATAATATTTATTACTCAGCACTACTGTAGAGATTTCTTCGAGTCGCCACCCACAACAAGTTGGGAGAATAAAACACTAGCTTATATGAATACTGCAAGAAGGAAAATCACAAGACAAAGGTTAACAACGAGGGGATAAGAAAGAGTAACTCTGTGCTTTCAAAGGTCAACTTACTGCCTTATACAAATAAGCAGGCCAAGGGTCCAACTCAACTTGAAAAATCTGCGTTATTTATGATAATTTACTACTTTGATGGGTTAAATGATATGAATATTAGAACACAAGAGATTATTTGAAAGGTTTAACAAGAATTTTGGATCTCTATCCCCAATGGATTTGCCATTTTTTTAGTGTTTTAAAATGGTTTACGCTTTATAAGATACCAATATACCTTTAGATGGATTTTGAAGAATGGTTAGTTCCAAATATGGGGAAATCTAAGGTAACTAGACCAACTATAGGGACAAAACTTCTCTCTACACTTTTGGTTCTGCAATACCAAGGCGGGTGCACCTAATCCAGCTCAATATACAACACTTTACAACTCTCTCTGGATTTAAACAATAGAAAATGGTAAGAAAGTACTAAATGATAACCACTCATTTATTTACTCTCAATTACCATGAAGAATATACAACCCACAACCACAATACTTAAAAGGGTTTGAAACAGTTTTGATTTAAAATTTGCATAATATAGCCAAACCCAACCAAACATGTATCACTATAGAAGGTACTAATTCCTGATCAGTGCTTTATCTATTGGGAAATATCTATAATGTAGATGCAGAACATAGAAACCAACTATTGTCAAAGATTCAAAGCCATAAATACAAGTAACCCAGACCAACCACTTCTTATAAAATCCTTGTGCAGACCAAATGAATCTATGTCTTATCTAGAGCAATATTTAATTTGATCCTAGATCAAAACTTAGGAATAACAACATACACATAGATAAACTCTATGCAATGAATCAAAAAATTCACAACTCGAGAAATAGGCACAAAGGAGAGACTTGAATCTGGAACATTTGTATTAAGTATGAAGAATCATGTTCCTATATCAATCTGATTTGAAATATACACCACTTCAATAAATTCAAAAGACCTAAAACTTTATATTCTATATTGATAAAGTCTAGATACAAATCTACTATATTCCTAACTAGAAACAAGTATGCAACTTGATCATTTTCAGCTTTCCCAATTTTCCAACCCTTTCTAAATGATCTTGGAAATCCTTTTATAGAACAAGGATTTCAACAAGCCTTAGATCATTTAGGTCAAGAGCCAACAACCAAAACCCCAATGAACCATATGAAAGACAAAAATAAGCAACCGAACCAACAACTGAGTTATTACAAGATAATTTCTTATTGGACAGTAGGGCCTTTGTAATAACTCCAAAATTGTTCTTATTGGCCAAGTAAAACCCTTTTCTTTATTCCTTTCTACACAAAAATCTATTTTTAGCCACCAATCACCTTGGAATGTTGGAGAACACTCCCCTATGGTTATGAAAGGTTTTCAAATATGATCAGAAACCCCAAACCATCACTTCTCAACATAAATACATTTTGAGCCATCAAATTTCCACCCAAATAGCATCCCATAACTACAAAAATGAAATCCAAAAGATCAAATTCATCCATCTACTCTCCTGCACCATGAAACGCAGAGCCATTGCTTAAAATCCCTCTAGAAAATATTTTAAATTTTAAATATTTGTTATAACGGTCAGCCCTAGTATGGAAATCACCATTAACAATCTCTATCTTTAAAACATATTCGTTGATCATCCTTTAAAACACTCGCGAGCCTAAGAAAAGGAAGCACTTAAGCCTAATCAACGATTGCTCAAGCATCCACGTGGCACTACATTACTAGCCTTGGAAATTCTTTATCCTTCTTTACCTGCACTGACCGACCTGGACACATGTCACTTAGGCATGATCCCATGAAGACTACCCATCATGCAACTCATGATCAAATCATCATGCCTACCATCGGATTGAATCATATCTGATTTACCTTTATCTTTATTTGAAAACCTGGACCCACGATTTGATCAGGATACATGTCAACAAGGTGTGAAGTCGTGGTGAATAAACTTCCTTCATCTTTTTTTTGTGGGATCCCACACACCGTTAGATCAAATCTGATCTGATCACACATTAACTTCCTTTATTTTACCTTCATCTCCAGGAAGGACCCACCATGTTCTACGTGGCGCAAAGGCGTGTTAATTTTATGAATAAACAATAGGAATCTTTTGATTAAGGAATCATGCCAACTATTGGATGAAAGTAGATTTGACTGACAATATCTCTCTTCAAAGCCCCTGAACCCATGATCTGATGGCTATGTATCAAACAGGCATGATTTTGTGATGAATATCTTCCATGCATCACTGCATCAAGGCATCACGCCATTCATTAGATTAAAACTAATTTGATCAAATTTAATCTTTAATGTAGCCCTGACTAGGTCCCATCATATGACACGCATCAACTAGGCATGATGCGATGATGGATAACCTTTTTGCATATTCACATAGAGATATAACCCCAGTCGTTAGATAAACCTTAATCTAATTGTCCTTCATGTTCCTTTGGCTCTACACTGGCCTCACCACATGACACACATCACATAGGCATGATTCTGTGAAGGATATCCTCCTTGTAGCTTTCAATCCCAGAATCGCACCAATCGTTCAATCAACTTAGATCTTACCTGAATTTATCTTGTCGCTAGCTTTGAAACTTTGACCCCGCAATCTAAAAATTGACACTTGGTGCCCAGGCGTGAACTCTTGAAAAGTAAACTGGCTACATCTTTTGATTAAGGCATTACACTCACCGTCGGATCAAAACAAACTTGCACGACATCTACTAAAGCATAAAACCCCACGAGAAATCTTAGACTTAGGAAAACTTTAAAACATAACCCGCTAGGACTTTAGGATATATTTAAAAGCAGGCCCTGTGCATGATGAATTAAGGCACATGGCCTAATAAAACTCAAGTGGATTTCAAAAAAGGTAACACCATTTTATAAAAGACATGGGAGACCTATAGTTTTTTGACCAAAAAGGAACCAAGAGCTTAAAACCAATGACAAATAGGGTTTAAGAACCAGGCTTAAACATTATATAAACATGAGCAGGGCTTAGAACCATCATAAATTTTTCAGTCCTAACATATCTATTAAGTAGAGAGCTCCACAAATATTCAATGTATTCTTTAAAGAAATCTTTAGACTATATGATCTTTCAAGAATCATTGTTAGTGATTGATATAGCCAATTTCTTATATTATTATAGCAAGAACTCTTTCACTTAACAAGGATTGAACTTACACCCAGTACAAGTTACCACCCTCAAACGGATTAATAGACTAAAATTGTTAACAAGTGGGTGGAGGTATATTTGATAAATTATGTCATTGGACAACAGAACATGCAGATAAAATGGTTACACTTTGGTGAAAATTGCTAGCTACAATACCATCCACGACATGTTGATCACAATGAGTCCCTTTAGTACATTGTAAGGTTATGAAGCGACCTCTTTTTGAAGTTTAATTTTACAAGAAAGTCAAGTGCCAAGGGCCAAGGATTTTGTGCAACAAAGTATGGACATCATGAATACCCCCAATGACCATTTGCATTAGGCACAAAATCAACAAAATATCTATGTTGATCAAAACTACATCGTGAGAACACTGAAGTTGGAGACTTAGTATTATTGCAACTACAACCTATAAGGAATCTTCAATAAAGGTCAATGAAGCAAAAAACCAAATATGTGATTTTATGAGCAATATGAGATCCTAAGGAAGATAGGAAAATTATCTTACGAATTGGATTTTCCTAGAAACAACCAAATACACAATATCTTTCACATGTCCTGACTCAAAAAAGTGGCAATGCAACACGTTACCCCATGTGTAGAGAAACCCCCACTTTAGAACAAAGGTAAGCTCATCTTGAAACCTAAAAATTCCTTAATATAAGAGAGAAGAAATTGAAGACTGATACTGTTATTGAATTCTTTATCAAATGGAATGGTTTTCCCATCAAAGATGCTACTTTAGAAGGAAAAGATGTTTTCAATCATCCAAATTTGAAATTTCTAGAAGGACATTGAATTCAAGAGGGGTGGATTGTCATGCCCCCACTACATAAGTGATATCTATCATAAATGAAGAGGTTGATTGAAAAAAAAAAAATTACATAAGGTTAGCGTTCAACATTTAAGAATTAAGGAACATCGATCATTACCCAACAATGATTATTTTCTGGCAATCCTTACTCATTAAATAATGGTGATCTTAATAAAGAAGGAGATGATAATAATGATATGAACTAAGAAATAACATAAACTAAAGAAATAATCAATGAGTGTGATTAAATCAAATGTTCTTTTGTTAAGAAATCAACTAAAAGGATTATAAGAAATCACATCCCCTCACAAAGGAGAACCATATTAAAAGGATGTACACCTTCAAGGATCAAAAGAGATACATAAGGAAGGCCACGAGAGGCAAGAAAGTATCAACAGGTCAAACAAGAGAATATTTGAGTACGAAGAAGAAAATAAACTTAAAATGAAACTTATTTAAGTCCATTAACAAATACAATCAAGTATAATCATAGTGGTTAATAATTAGACTAGGCTTGAAAGCAACAGACTAATACTCTTTCCAGATCTATTCTTCTTTGTATTCTAAAATATTACAACTACTTTGTGGTATATAATTTTCTTATGTATAGACAAATAATAATTATCTCTTATATATGTATCTTCATATGATGGAATATAAAATGCATCTTGTATGTAAGGTAGGAGGTGTAAGAAGGAAATTATAATATGGCTATCTCAATAGGCCACCCTATGGATATCCATGGGTTCTTCCATTGGGGCCAAGAGGGCTTTGATACCAATATTCTCTTAGGACTAGATAGAACAATCAAGAAACCCTCTTTATAATCTCCTCTCCATATCTACAATGATGGACATTGTCTTTAGGGGAGTGAGGCATAGATAGGGAAGGAAAGTATAAAAACCCCACTAAGTAGGCCACCCTGGGTGGATGTCCATGGGACCTGCTCACCGGGGCCAAGAGGGCTCTAATACCAATCGACTCTTGGGCTTAGTGTGGATATTTATTTGCACATACCTATAATGTTTCTTCATCCAAAACCTAATGTGTTTGTATAATATTATAAATATTATATGAATGTTATGTGTTCTTGTCTAACCATAATAATTGGAAGTATATATGGCATTTATTTCCTTGGTTATGATTTAGGATTAAAATCTAGGATCGCATTGTTTAAGAATATATTTTACTTTTAATGATGTAACCCTAACCCTAATTTATTGCAATTTTACATCTAAGACAAATTCTAAAGAAAATTTAAAAGGTTATGTTACATGAATCTGTCACCCTCTCCTGTAATAGTACTAGTTACTCGTCTCCTGCTAGCCATGATTTCGCATAAATCCTTGTAGTTGTAGAATTTTATACCTTGTAGTTTGATTGTTCAGAGTGGAAGAAAATAGTTCATATAGTTTTCTTTCCAACTTCAACAAAATTTTGGTTTGAAATCTAAGTTAAGAATCTTTGAACTAGTTCAGGTGTGGGTTGGATGTTTTAGTTCACGGATTTGGCCTTAGATGGTTTACATAATATAGATTAGAGTGTTCCTTGAATAAGCATCAACAAACCTTAGAAGTGCATACCTTCATCCTTAGATGGAGGTATTCTCCATGTCTCACAAAAGGTCACTATGAACAAGATGCAACTTATGAGTTGCCCTCATTGCTTGATCTTGTGGAAATGTCTCCATATGTATCTTATCACTTATTCATCCTATACATACAATTTTAGAAGGAAAAATATTAGGAAACCATCTACCATATTAGATTTTTACATCAATGTTATATTATTAGAGTTGATATGACCAAGTCTTTCATGCAAAATATAAAAATCAATGCCTATGACCAAAGAATATTTTGAGTGAGAAAGATCATAAAACTTGAACAAATTATCATTATCTAACTCAACATTAACAAAAGGTGTATTTTTCTTGAGATCAATCACATGACACATATCCTTATAGAACTCAATTTTATAATATTGACAAAGCTTAAAACAGAAATCAAGTTAGTTTTCAATTCAATAATATACAAACATCATGCAATTTACCATTGGTCACATTCACATCACCAATTAATTCTACTTTACAAATATGATTATTAGCAAGTTGAAGAGAAACATTAGAACTATCAAGTTACATAGAATCAAATACCTTTGTATGTGAAGTAAAAATATGAGAAACACTTGAATCTTCAAGAGGTTTGGAAACATTGTAACTATGAGAAAAAGAATGACGAGATTGATTGCCATTGTCATTAGACTTCGAGGATTGGATTTATTTTATTGATTATTTTGTTGCATTGGCTTTTTCTCTTTTTGCTTCTTAAAACAAGAGTTACACCAATGACCATATTTACCATAATAAGAACAATGAGGCATCATAGAAAAAGTATTCTTTTTTAGTATCATTACTATTATTGTAATAAGTTTTGGAATTAAAATAATATTTAAAAGTTGATTAATTATTACTATACGACTTGGAATTTTTATTATGATTCCTAGACATAAAAGCATGGTCACTACTTTTGAGAGTACCAAATTGAATCAACTTAGCTTCCTCTTTACTAACAAATTACAAAAGTTATTATAATTTATTTGACTAGTTAGTGAAGGAATAGCTATTTAAGCATGAATATTAATAATGAAATGTTACAATTGTCTATGAAGATATTTTTTAAGAATCATATGAATTAGATGAATATTTCCAAGTTGAACTACTAAATAATTTAATTGACTATCGAGTGAATCAAACTCTAATAAAAACTCATCCATAGTCTTAAAATAGGTATACATGAGGAATTTGAGTTGATCCTGAAGTTGAATTTTCCTTTATTGGAACTATCATTGTTGACTTTAGAATATCTCATGCTTCATAGGCTTTTGTGTGATTCCCAATGAGAACATAAAGTTTGGGAAACATTCAAATGCCAATGAACCCAACAGCCTCTACATTTTGAGCCTTTCATTTTTCTTGTTTGATGAGAGTAGCAATGGCAGTCAGTTTGAATGTTGAATTTGTCGCAACTTCTAACAAATGCTTGAAGTGAAAGATAAACAAATGTTTATTTTCCATAAGTAATAATTAGAACTATTTAATTTAATTTCATAAATCAAAATAGATATAATTGTAAAAATTAGAATAATGAAAAAAAAAAATCACCCTCTTCAAAAAATATTGAGGAAAAAATCTTTATTTTTATTTAAAAACTTTAATATTATAAAAGGATTTGCATTTACTTTTAAAAAATTCATAACAAATTTTTTAATAAAACTTTAAATTTTTAAAACTCAATGAAAGCTTAAAATAACTTAAAATTTAAACTTTAAAATTACATACAATATTAAAAATAATTTCCTCATAAGAAACCTTTAATATACATAGGGAAACTTATGTTTTTAAATGCTAAAAAAATTGTTTATTAAAAAACTTTATCAATAGCTAACTTCAATTTTAAAAGTAACCCTCTTTGTAAAATAACTTTAAAATTTAATATTTAAATGATGCTAAAAAATACTTCGAAAGGAAAAGATTTAAGGAATAAAGTTATTTGATCTTTATTCGATTGTATGAAAAAATTATTATAAAGTTTAAACTAATGATAAAACAAAAACATTATTACAATATTTATATATGAAACTGTATATAAAAACATATAAGTAACAAGAATTAAAAGGAATTTATGTTGGAATTCAACAAACTAAAAAAAAAGTTACAACCAAAATCAAAAGAGAATGACAGAGTGCAAGGATTAGAAGTACAGGTCAAAAGAATGACTATGACATGGAAAAAGACAATATAGGTTTGAGATTTCAAGTGCTAATAAATGATTAAATAGAAGGTGTGCTTGACTATTTAAGATGGGTGTCGGCACAAAGGAGAAACTAGCCATTATGAAATGGGCTACGCATGCTAAGAAAGAGACTAAGCATAAAGAAGATTGAAGTTGGAAATGCAAGTGCAGGTTTATGATAACTGATAACAAAGAATAAGTAGTGATAAGGATTAAGGGAATTGCAGGTATGAAGATAGTTTGAATGTAAGTGCAGGTTTATGACATTTGTGTGTGTATAATTTGACTACTAAAAACCTTCATAGAACATTAGTATGTGTTAACCAACTGGTGGTAATGGTGATGAAGACCGAGTTTCAGAAGAATACAAGCAAGTAGAATTATTAGATCAATTGTTAGTTTGGAATTAATGTCAAGCAATTGATTTATGGTTTATGTTAAGATTCCATATAAATCAGAGAGGAACTTAATTGGGAAGATAATAAAAATCAAACAATGATAAGGAACTATTGATATAATTATTTCTTGCTTAACATTTGATATTGTTAATTCGGTAAAGAAGAAAGGTCAAGTCGGTAAAGGGAACAAGCTAGTTAACGAGTAGTAAAATATTTGTCGGTCGAGCAAAGAAAAGAAAGTCACCGAGTGAAGTTGACAACCAAGCAAGGTTCATTACCGAGCAAGGTTGGTAACAAAGCGAAGTCAAATACCGAGTGAAGATATTCATGGAAGTCACCGAGCATGGAACCAAACATAAACATAGATTGAATACAATGATCAGAATGAATTTAATGCAAAGGAACGTTGATCAAGGAGTTTCCAAGAATGAAGATGAATTATGTTGCAAGGTCTACGGTCATGAAAAGTCAAATTCAAAATCAGTGATGTATATTAAGCGGCAAAATAAAGTTGTGAGTTCCAAGAAAAGTGCAAGTCACGAGGCACAGTTAATTGTCTAACCAAATTGCAAATACATTGAATTAGTTCATTTGAGATGAAATGATGGCTGAGCGCAATTGAGGGAAAACCTAACCAATTGATGACATGTAACTGATTGAATGTTTGAAGATGTTAAGTTGATCTCCGAAATGAAAAAGGATAATGCA
The DNA here is from genome assembly GCA_018584345.1 of Thuja plicata. Lineage (NCBI taxonomy): Eukaryota > Viridiplantae > Streptophyta > Pinopsida > Cupressales > Cupressaceae > Thuja > Thuja plicata. The sequence goes on from MU224206.1 coordinate 1,699,867, forward strand.
AGACATTAAATTAGTTAATGGATTGTATTGTCATTGATGTCAACTTGATATAATCTAATCGGTTAAATCAAAGTGTCAAAGACTTCAGAGAATCAAAGAGAAAAAGAGTATGCTTTATGTAATGCATAAAATATAAGTATTCACAATGTGACTACAAACACCGACGGTCAGTGGAACCCGATGAATATAAATCACCGACAGTCAAGTCATAGTGATGCCCGAGCAAGAACACCGATGAGCATTACTGACGAGCATAATCACAAGCATACCCGACGGCTAGAAACATAGTGTAAACTAACAGAGAAGCCCAAGGAGAAATGGAGTGTTGACCGATGCTATCAGAGAGTTAAAAACCAAAATTAACTTGAGTTCATAAATGAAAAAATATCTAGCTGGCAGAGCTAAATATATACTTAACTAGTAGTTACCATTGTTTTTATAGACAATATAAGCCAAAGATAAGTAAATGATTTAAACCTATTTTGTCTAGTTGGAAAGAAGATCTCAGCGAGATAAAACAAGATTTTTGCTTTAAATCTAATTGTCTAAGATTGTGGATCATGCCAAGATCAAGAAAATCAAGAACCTAAAAATGGTGATATCATGTCTATTTAAGAGACAAAACTTGATTCATTACGGATCAAGGGGAGTGAATGAAAAAGAGGATGTTGAAGAGAAACTTCATTCTATCTTGATCAACAAGCTAAGGAAAGAGATAATTTTTTCTGTGGACACCGAGCAATAGAGAAAAACATCACTGAGCAGAATTAAAATGGAGAAAAGGTATAAACAGAGATATATTGATCAGAATAGTTTTGTGAGATTACAATAGATCTAAAAATCTGCAAGTATAAGTTGTATAAGTGAACAAATCATACTGTTTCAGTTTAACCAGTGATTTAGAAAGTCTCTTAATTGAGCAGGATTTAAAGATCCTTTCTATATTGAGATACATCCAATGGAGTATCAAAAATTTTGATCATAAAGATAGCATGAGATGCCAGATACCTATTGACAGGCCAAGTGAGTGTTTGATCAAGGAAGGTAGCACAGAGATGCCTGATATCAAGTGACATACTAAAATTTTAAATCCTCTAACAAGGTCACACCTAATAGTGTGTTTGTAACCTTTAGCAGGGTTGTCTCTTCACCGAGCTCACTTCATAAGAGTGAAAAAATTGGGTTACCAGTCCCAAGTGGTTTTTCCCTTAACAGGGTTTCCACGTTAAAAATCCATGTGTCAATGTGTTTATGAGTCATTACTTTAGTGTTTTGCATTACACATAACTTAATTAGATTTATTGGTATACTCTAGATAATTTATTGTCTTTCGATAAATTAATAGAGTGCTTTTCGATAAACATATAGTAGAAGGTTTTACAAAGCATCCTGAGGAGTAGTAATTTGAAAAAAGCATTTGGAGGCATTCATCTTATAGGACTGAAAATAACTAGAGTTAAAATATTGTGGTACTAAGTTTCAAAGGGTTGATTATTGGAATATTTTTGAGGCCACTGATTCGCCCCCCCTCTCAGTTATTACTAATAATTGGTATAAAAGCTTGTGTGCTTAGAAAGGGAGTTTAACAGCTCAAGCAAAAGATCACAAGATGAACAGACGAGATGTGCCCAAGTTGAATAAAGACAAATTTGCATCATGGAAAAGATAAATAAGACTCCACCTATCAGGTATTAGAAATGATATTGTTCAATACTTAGATACTGAATATGTGTTGCCCATAGGATGTCATACTCTTGAGCAATTAAGAGTTAAGCATGAGCATAACTACATGATGATAGAACTTACATCATCACTCTCTGATGCTGAGTTTGAAGATGTCAAAACCTGCACCTCTGCAAAGAAAATGTGGGATAAGTTGAAGCTTGTACATGGAGGAGATGCCAATTTACTCAGAGCAAAGGCAAAAATCCTAAGAGGGAGGTTTGATGACCTAAGGATGAAAGAAGGAGAAAACATTACTCAGTATAGCTGTAGAATCAAAGAGGTAGTAAATATTATTCGAGGAGTTGGAGGTACACTTGAAGAGGAGCCAATGGTAATTAAAATCTTAAGAACCTTATTGCTTGTATATGCTATTAGAGTTTCTCCTATTCAAGAAATGAGAGCAGGTGCAAACAATAAAATTACTCTAGATAGTCTGATTGGTAGACTGATATCATTTGAGATTAATAACTTTAATAATAGTGTCTTACCATCTGTAGAATCTATATTCAAATCTTCTCTAAAGATAAGTAACTCAAGTCATAGACATGTTGTTAGAAATGATAGTGACAGTGATAATGAAGATCAAGGACTTGATGAGATTGAAGCACTTATTGCCAGAAGATTGCAGAGAAGCAAAGGTAGATACAAAGGTAAATTACCACTTGTATGTTTCAATTGTAAAGAGGTTGGACACTTTGCTGCAAGATGTCCAAACAGAAGAAAATATGATAGAGGAAATGACAGGTCATATGAGAAAAAGTTTGATAGAAGTGATAATAGGGATTACCAAAGCAACTAAAAATCTGACAAGAGAGATACCCAAGACTACAAGGACAAAGGGAAGAAATCTTGTTACCTAGCTGAGAATAGAGCTTGTTGTTCCCTTTTCTTGTTGTCATAAAAAATATACTCCTCAGAAGTATGACTCTATTTATCCCTGACACTGACCCAGCATAGAATAGGACAACAGTAACAAAGTTTTGAAACTTCCTGCACTTTGAGCTCCACAGACTCAGGCGGGATTACCCTTGCAAACTCAGAATAATGAAATCACTCAGTTATTCTAACTTGCTATTGGTGGAATTACAGGGACTGACCACTGTAATCATACATTAAAACAGACCAAACTAAAAGTAAAGATTTGATTTTTAATGGTGATAGTCACTTAATTGAACAAACATAGACCAGTGCTCAATCTAAGGCCATGGAGTCATCTGTGAATGCTTTTAACCAGCATGAATGAAGACTAAACTTAAGACAATTATAGGATCTGACACAAAAATAGATATACCTTATATATCTACCTCAGTACATTTAACCAGACTAATCGATCAGATTCATTTGCTAACTTGAACTTTGTTGAACTATCTCTAAGGTATATTCTCTCCTTGAAAGAACCCTAGACATATTTCATATATCTTCCTTACAGACATATAAACTGCAAACACTCCTTGAACATTCAATTTAAACAGAATTCAGAAATGCAAATGAAGACAGAAAATCCATATAAATGTTTCAGAAACTATGAACTAGATTACATTCAGAAGTCATCATCCATTACTACATTCCACAGAAATTTCTCCAAAAGACCAGATATATTGCAATTGACTTAGTATTTCAGACAGAAAAATGACCATCCTTGTAGCAATCGTCTTGGGATCCTTTTATAGCAGAAGGATGCAACAAGCTATAGACACCTAGGAAGGATTACTGACTGCTTACAACAACTTTGCAACAGCTAATTAACAAGGTGGCAGCTAATTACCAAGGTTTATTCTTTGTGGCTTAACCATATCTGATCCATCCTTTTTGCTTCCCATCTGTTCTTCTTTGACGATAGGCCAATCAAAAGGCAACAGCTTTCCACCTCATCTGGCATCCATGGCAGCTCTTAGCCTCAGACACGTATTTAGCCATGTTTCTTTCGGTCGCATACTCGCCATCCTTTCTTGCTCAACTTTTCATCTTCTACAAGTGAGAAATACTTTCTTCATCTTTAACCCGTCGCACACTCGCGAGTTAATCATTTCATATCTCCTGAGTCTTGACGACTGAGCGACTATGCATCTTACTTCTCAAACATTCCCACCATTGCATATTAGCGAGTTGTTTAAATTGACTTTGAGATTTTGAGCGGGCGAGCGATGACATCTGTTTCTTTGACTGGTCACTAATTTGCGAGCTGACTTTTCTTTCACCTTCATTGACTGGCGACTGAGCGACTGCATCAAATCTCTTTATCACGGGCCTTTGTTACTAACCATGGTTCCATCTCAAGACTTGGTGACACTATGCATTCTTAACCTTTGGCTGACCTGGGTTACAATCTGGCGATCATGTGACATATCTGAAATCAAAGTCGCACACAGTTAACCTTAACTCACCATTCTTTCTAATACCTTGCGACTAGCCGTCATCCTTAACCATCACGGTTATCTCCTTGTCGCTAGATGCTTTCATTTTGTTTGAAGACTATGCGACAATCTTTAGTTTCCAAGTCGGGGGATATAAGTCTTTACTGTTTCAACCTTACCTTAACAGGTCATAAGTGCCCTTTTTCACTTCTGACGACTGCGTGATAGACCTTAATCGCCAAGTCAGGAGAATTTTTTCTGTAGGGCACTTTGTTTCTCAGACTTCGCGACTACCATCAGATCCTCTTATTCCTTCATCCTACGACCGTCATTTAATCATTGAATTTTTCTGCCTGCCCTTAAATCATTTCCAGACATCGCGACAAAAGGCAAAGCACCTTAGTCTCAAAGTCGCTGAATGCACTTTTTCCTTTTGCCGACCACGCGATTACCCACTTGCCTTATGACAAATGTCACTTGATCATTTGTCCTCTGACTGCATACTGGAAAACTGAAACATTTATCCTGTTCTGGCGACATCTCGACTGAAATAAATCGCTAAGTCTCGGAAGGCAAAAGGAATATGCTAATTTTGAATGAGACTACGCGACATAAGGAAAAGCAAAGTTGGGGAGAGATATAGAATATTCGCTCAGGGTAACACGATGAGCTGACTTGGATAAAAACACATGTCCTTAGTGGATGGAAAAAGTAATAGCAAAATAGAAGCATGACTTAGGTTTTTAATTTCTTTTTGGCGGTAAAGCATGGAATTTGAAATAAGAAAGCCCGGGAACAGCAAAAGACCTAGCAATTCAAACTTTTCAACATAGTGCTAACAATGGCTCTGACTGGGGAAAGATAATTGCAAGATTATCATTAGAAGCCAGACCTCTGGAGAACAGACCACAAAATTTTGACAAAACTGTACAGGAGCACACAAAACCAAACAAAAATAAGGAAATCTAAACTAACGTGCATGGAACAAAGAAAACTATAAGAAATAATGTTTCAGGAATTGTCCATGCACTGGCAATTCCTGTATTTCACCATTTGGATCCTCCAAGAAATAAGAATCCTGCCCATGAAACTCCTGGATTACAAACGGGCCCATCCACAGTGATTCAAACTTGTCATGTTTACCTTTCTCTTCTTTTCTGGCATTCCATTGTAACACCAGATCATTTACCCTAAATTTTCTTTTAGTTGTCCTTTTATCAAACAGGTATTTAGACTGTTGCTACAATTTTAGGTTTCTTTTGTGAGCTTCTGCTCTTGTTTCTTCTAATTCCATCAACTGATCCATTCTTTACATCATAGGTTCTGGATTTTCTGAATCTTCTTCCAGTAAAAATTTGTGAACTAGTAACAGATTGTTTAAGGGAAACCTTTCCTGACTTCCATAAACCATTTCAAAAGGGGAAACCCCTATGGACCTTTTTACTGTCACTCATTCAGCCCATAAGGCTAATTTCAATTTTGAATGCCAAGACTTCTTGTTTTTATCCAGAATCCTCTTAATGATCTTCATAATACTTTTATTACTAGACTCAGCCTGTCCATTAGATTGAGGATGATATGGTGAGGAATAAGATATAGTAATGCCATATTCTTCACAAAAGTCTCTAAATTCATCAGACCTAAAACACATGGCATTGTCCATAATCAACTTAGTGGGCACACCAAACCTTGTCAGAATGTTATCCATCAAGAAATCCATTACT